>OZ030006.1:92382645-92852645 GCA_964023405.1 Apodemus agrarius | reverse complement strand
GCCATCTCCTGCATTATCTTAGCCATTCTGACTGGTGTAAGGTGAAATCTCAGGATTGTTTTGATTTGCATTTCCCTGATGACTAAGGATGTTGAACATTTCTTTAGGTGCTTCTCAGCCATTCGATATTCCTCAGGTGAAAACTCTTTGTTTAGCTCTGTACCCCATTTTAAAAATAGGGTTATTTGGTTCTCTGGAATCAACTTCTTGAGTTCTTTGTATATATTGGATATTAGCCCTCTGTCAGATCTTGGGTTGGTAAAGTTCTTTTCCCAATTGGTTGGTTGCTGTTTTGTCCTATTGACAGTATCCTTTGCTTTACAGAAACTTTGTAATTTTATGAGGTACCATTTGTCAATTCTTGATCTTAGGGCATAGGCTATTGGGGTTCTGTTCAGGAATATTTCCCCTGCGCCTATGTGTTCAAGGCTTTTCCCCAGTTTTTTTCTATTAGTTGCAGTGTGTCTGGTTTTATGTGGAGATCCTTGATCCACTTGGATTTGAGTTTAGTGCAAGGAGATAAGAATGGATTGATTTGCATTCTTCTGCATGCTACCCTCCAGTTGAACCAGCACCATTTGTTGAAAAGGCTATCTTTTTCCCACTGGATGGTTTTAGCTCCTTTGTTGAATATCAAGTGACCATAGGTGTGTGGGTTCATTTCCGAGTCTTCAATTCTATTCCACTGATCTACCTGCCTGTCACTGTACCAATACCATGCAGTTTTTAGCACTATTGCTCTCTAGTATTGCTTGAGTTCTAGGATACTGATTCCCCAAGAAGTCCTTTTACTGTTGAGAATAGTTTTAGCTATCCTGGGTTTTTTTGTTATTCCAGATGAATTTGCAAATTGCTCTTTCTAGCTCTGTGAAGAATTGAGTTGGGATTTTTGACGGGGATTGCATTGAATTTGTATATTGCTTTTGGCAAGATGGCCATTTTTACTATATTAATCTTGCCAATCCAAGAGCATGGGAGATCTTTCCATTTTCTGAGGTCTTCTTCGATTTCTTTCTTCAGAGACTTGAAGTTCTTGTCATACAGATCTTTCACTTGTTTGGTTAGAGTCACCCCCACATATTTTATATTGTTTATGACTATTTTGAAGGGAGTCATTTCCCCAATTTCTTTCTCAGCCTGTTTATTCTTTGAGAATAGGAAGGCTACTGATTTGCTTGAGTAAATTTTATATCTAGCCACTTTGCTGAAGTTGTTTATCAGCTGTAGGAGTTCTCTAGTGAAGTTTTCACTTAAGTATACTATCATATCATCTGCAAATAGTGATAACTTGATTTCCTCCTTTCCTATTTGTATCCCTTTGACCTCCTTTTGTTGTCTAATTGCTCTAGCTAGAACTTCAAGTACTATATTAAATAGATATGGAGAGAGTGGGCAGCCTTGTCTGGTCCCTGATTTTAGTGGGAATGCTTCAAGTTCCTCTCCATTTAGTTTGATGTTGGCTACCAGTTTGCTGCCCTTACTAAATTCCAAGACCTAAGTATTATAGAAATGTAAAAGTAACTTTTATTCTCCTGGTGTAATTGTCATCTGCAGGCTTACTGCCTCTGTCTGCTAACCTAGGCCTAGTCCTGGAAGTATTTAGCCTCTGTACAATCTAGGCCTAGAATGATTTTAGCCTCTGAGACTTACTGTTGAATAAGTTTACCCCTTTCTAGTTCTTTCTGGTCTCTGGCTGGCTGATTGGACTCAGCTGTTCTGGTTCACACTCTCCAAACTGACTGATTCAATCTTGTTTCTCCCTTGTTCTATGACTGAATTGCTCTGCTTGGTCTCATACTATGGCAATGTTCTAAATTTTCCGGTTCCTTTTCATTCTCTGGCTTGTTCTGTCTTCATGTGTATCTAGCTTGTTCTCTCTCTCTGTAACCTGTCTCTGTACAAGAGTCCTGGTAAAACTACTGCCCCTTCCTCTCTGCACTTCTCTCTCTTAAGTCACCACTCTATTCTCATGAGACTTGAGTGTATCCCGTTTCTTACTCATTCTGTCAAATCTTTCACTGATTATCAGTTTGTCTGCCACTCATTACACATCACTTCAAACATGGGTGCTTCCTTCTACAAACTAGCTATCTTCATTGTTAAGAATTAAAGGGCATGCAATAAACATGTGTCTGTATTCCAGCAGAGGTATTAAAAGTGTGTGCAAAGGGCTGAGCTATACCACAGCTAGAAAAAGATTTTTTCCCTAGTAAATAACACAATCTTGGGGTTCACAGAGTTATCAAGTAGTCCTGCAACAGAGAAAACATTCAGTAGTTGTTTTTCCAAGTCGGGGTTACTTTTGCTTAATATAATAATTTCCAGTGTCCTAAATTTTCTGTAGCATGATTTCAGTTTTTTAAGGCTCAGTAAAATGTTATTGTTTATGTTTCCTCCCCACCCATTTTTGGCCTGGTTCTTCTTACAATTTAATTTAATTTAAAATTCTTTTACTTATTCACTTTATATCACACTCATTGTCCCCTTCCCAGTGACCCCCTCTAACAATCCTTGCCTTATGCCCCCTCTCTCCTCTGAGTGGGTGGGGTCCCCTGGGTATTCTCCCACCCTGGCACTTCAAGTCTCTGTAAGGCTATGTGGATCCTCTCCCATTATGGCCAGATAAAGCAGTCCAGCTACAAGAATATATCCTATGTATGGGTAACAGCTTTTGGGATAGCCCCTGTTCCAGTTGTTGGGGACCTACATGAAGACCAAGCTGCACATCTGCTACCTATGTGTGAGGAGGTCTAGGTTCAGCCTTGTATGATCTTTGGTTGGTAGTTCAGACTCTGAGAGCCCCAAGGGAACAGGTTAGTTGACTCTCATCATCTTCCTGTGGAGTTGCTATTCCCTTCTGGGCCCACAATCCTTCTTTCTAGTCTTCCATAGGAGTCCCCAAGCTCTGTCCACTGTTTGGCTGTGGGTGTCTGCATCTGTCTGAATCAGCTGCTGGGTGGAGCCTCTCAGAGAACAACTTGCTCCCATCTGCAAGCATAACACAGCATCATTAATAGTGTTAGGGGTTAGTGCTTGCCTGTGGGATGGGCTTTTAGTTGGGCTGGTTATTGGCTGGCTATTCCCTCAGTCTCTGCTCTATCCCCTGTGCCTACCTACATTTCTTGTGGACAGGATAAAATTTGGGTTGAACATTTTGGCCCCTCATTTCTTTATTCCACTCACTTTTTGATGAACATCTAAACCGATTTAATTTCTTAGCTATTATGAATAGTATAGCTTTGAACACAGATTTGTGAGTCACGGCATTTAGCATCCTTTGGGCATATGCCTAGGAATGGTATATAGCTTGGTAATTTTTTTCTTAGAAAACTTCTTAGTGTTTTTTCTTTGAAAATTAAAAAAAATTGTATGTATTTTGCTTGCCTATATATCTAGGTATCACATATATGCCCGTGGAGGTCAGAAAAAGGCACTGGATTCCTTGGAACTGGAATTATGGACTGTTCTGAACTGCCATGTGTGTTCTGGGAATAGAATCCTCTGGAAAGAGCAGCCAGTGCTTCGTTCCTGCCTCCATGATTTCTTTAGTGGCTGCCTGTACTTTTGATCCCAGAGGCAGTACATAGGGTGCCTTTTCCCCCACACCCGCTGGCTGTGTTACTACAGTGCAACACACACTTCGTCTCTCCTGATTTGATGGCACTTGTGCATGTGAGCATTTCTGTGGCAGCTGCAGCTGACTGCAGCTTGAGCGGAGCTGCAAGAGGTAGCAGGGTTCTGGTAGAGGCAAGAACGCTTTGTAGAAAAATTCAGGTCTAGGCTAGTTTCTGCTTGCTTTTGCTCTTTCTCCTCTAGGAACATGATCGATCTATTGTTCTGTTTTCTTATCCCAATGCTTTTGAGTCCAGTCACCCAGATACCTTCAAACTCACCTTCTTACTCAGAAGTATCTGACTGGAGTATTAACTTTGCTGCTTTTCCTATCTGTAATCTCAGAACCACTGTGAATCTCTACTGATGTGCTTGCTTTTCAAGGGCAAGTCTGTGTGATGATTAAAAACTATGTCATAAGGAGAAAAAAAATGGCCAAGTCTTTTATCCTTTTAAGCACAAAATCTGAAGAAATATTAAATTAATAGTCACATACATATCTATGAATATATGCACATGCACATCTATTACCTATTAGAATATTAAAAATTAAAATTTCCCTGGAAGCTAAAAATCTTGGTAGATTATTTTGGAATAGGCCATTCCTAAGTCAAAATGGCAATATCAATGACACGGGCTGGAGAGATGGCTCAGTCATTAGAGTGCTACTTTGGCAGAGAGTTAAAAAACCACATGGTCATCTCATTGGATGCTGAAACAGCATTTGACAAAATTCAGCATCATTTCATGCTAAAAGTCTTGGAAAGAACAGGAATTCAAGGCCTATACCTAAACATAGTAAAAGCAATTTACAGCAGACCAGTAGCCAACATCAAGGTAAATGGAGAAAAACTTGAAGCAATCCCACTAAAATCAGGGACTAGACAAGGCTGCCCCCTCTCACCATATCTCTTCAATATAGTACTTGAGGTACTAGCGAGAGCAATTCGACAACATAAGGAAGTCAAAGGGATACAAATTGGAAAGGAAGAAGTCAAACTATCACTATTCGCAGATGATATGATAGTATACTTAAGTGAACCAAAAACTCCACCAGAGAACTCTTACAACTGATAAACAACTTCAGCAAAGTGGCTGGTTATAAAATTAACTCAAGCAAATCAGTAGCCTTCCTATATGCAAAAGATAAGCAGGCTGAGAAAGAAATTAGGGAAATGACACCCTTCACAATAGCCACAAACAATATAAAGTATCTTGGTGTGATTTTAACCAAACAAGTGAAAGATTTATATGACAAAAACTTAAGGTCTCTGAAGAAGAAAATTGAAGAAGACCTCAGAAAATGGAAAAATCTTCCATGCTCGTGGGTTGGCAGGATTAATATAGTTAAAATGGCCAACTTGCCAAGCACTCATGTAAGGCAACTCACAAATGCTCATAATTCCAGCTCCAAGTCACTAGACTCCCTTTTCAGGCCTCAACAGGCATCTATGCATATATGTACATACTAACATATATACATGATCATCACTGAAAATAAAATAAATCTCAATAATATCATGAAGTATGGTATTATGATGATTCAGATGCTTCATGAAAATTTGAGTTTTTTTTTAACCTGAACTAAAAAAGTACTTAAAGGTCATATAAGTGCTTAGCTAGTTAAACTCTGATAGAGTTTTTTGAACAATATATTTATTGAGCTACAAGAATCCAAGTAGATCCAAGAAGAAAAAATCCCCCCCCTTTTTTTGTTAAATTGAAAAGACAATAGTGATGTTCCCAGGGCCAATAAACAATAGGTTTGTGCATGATTCCAAACATCAGGGTGAAGCCAGGGTTAGACTGTGAGGCCAGGAGCCTGACTCTGAGAGAAACAGCCTCGACTTGTACCCTAATGCCACCATCTAACGTGATCTCAGATATGTCAGTTGCTATTGTCCCTCTGTAGAGAGCCTTATTGGGGTACTGTGATGCCTGGCAGGAACTAGAAATTGAACAAGGACAAGGGCTTCAGCAGGAATCTGACATTGGGGCATGATAGGGAAGTAGGTTAAAGCAGGAATTTTAATCTTAGGGTGGAATGAAAGAACCAGGCTTCAGGCAAGATTTTGGGCTTGAACAAGGAAGTAGGCTCAGGTATTTTGGACATTCTTACACACCCTTGGAAACAACTGTCACAGAACTTTGCTTATTGCCTTGACAATTTTGTGTTTATTGTCTTGCTTGTTCCTCATTGTATTACTATTGATTTTAATGCCTGCATGTAATTAAATTGGTATAAAAGACGATTGGAGACACAGCTGGAGAGGCCCAGGTAGACAGACTCCATCCTGGGCTACCATCGCGGGGGGGGGGGGGAGGGGGGGGATCTCCTAGGCTCTCGCCTCCAGGCAGGCCCAGCTCCACGTAGGCTCTGCGGGACTTCCCCGTGCCCTCCCAGGGGGGGGGGAACTTCCCCGCGGACTTCCTAGCGCCTTCCCCAAGGCAGCAGGTGGCAGCCAGCTCATGATCCCTTAGAGCAGCAGTCACACATAATCACCAGTAGAGAAACAACAGGTAAGCCCAGCCTCATGGGAGATTCAAACACCAGCCAGTGACAACAAGGCCAACTAACACCAGAAATAACCAGATGGCAAAAGGAAAATGAAGGAACGTTACTAACAGAAATCAAGGAAACATGACAGCATCTGAACCCAGTTCTCCAACAACAGGAAGCCCTTGATACCCCAAAACACCAGAAAAACAAGACTTGGATATAAAATCACTGGTCAGGATGCTGGTAGCTGAACACATAGAAAAATCTCATAAAGAAATAGAGGAGAAAATGGATCAAAAGTTAGAAGCCTTTACAAGGCAAATACAAAAATCACTTCAAGAAATGCAGGAGAAGATGGATCAAAAAGAAGAAGACAATAAGGAAGAAAGACAAAAATCACTTAAAGAAGCATAGTAGAATGTGGGCCAACAAGTAGAAGCTATGAAAGAGGAAACACAAAAATCTATTAAAGAAATATATGAAAACACAATCAAGCAATCGAAAGATCTGAGCATATCCATCCAGGTACTAAAAAGAGAAGTAGAAACCACTAAGAAATCGCAGAGGGAGACAACATTGGAGATAGAAAACCTTGGGAAGAAATCAAGGGCCATAGATGCAAATATCAACAATAGAATACAAGAGATAGAAGACAGAATCTCAGAAGCTGAAGATACCATAGGAACCATTGATTCAACAGTCAAAGAAAATACTAAATGCAAAAAGGTTGTAACCCAAAACTTCCAGGAAATCCAGGACACAATGAGAAGACCAAACCTAAGGATTATAGGTATAGATGAGAGTGAAGATATACAAGTTAAAGGTCCAGCAAATATCTTCTACAAAATTATGGAAGAAAACTTCCCCAACCTAAAGAGAGAGATGCCCATGAATATACAAGAAGCCTATAGAACCCCAGACTGGACCAGAACAGAAATACATCCCATCACATAATATTCAAAACTCCAAATGTACTAAACAAAGAAAGAATATTAAAGGCAGCAAGAGAAAAAGGCCATGTAACAAATAAAGGAAGACCTATCAAAATAACACCAGACTTCTCACCTGAGACCATGAAAGCTAGAAGATCCTGGGCAGATATCATGCAAACTCTAAGAGAACACAAACTTCAGCCAAAACTACTTTACCTAGCAAAACTCTCAATTGCCATAGATGGAGACATCAAAGTATTCCATGACAAAACCAAATTTGCACGATATCTTTCCACAAATCCAGCCCTACAAAGGATATAATAGGGGGAAAACACCAAGACAAGGACGGAAACTACACCCGGGAAGAAGCAAGATAGAAACCGCCTCTCATCAAACCCAAAAGAAGATAACCTCTCCAATATAATAAATAAATAAATAAATAAATATAATTTAAAAAATGTCTGGAGGTAATAATTACTATTCCTTAATATCTCTTATCATCAATGGACTCAATTCCCCAATAAAAAGACATAGATCAACAGACTGCATACGGAAACAGGACCCTACATTTTGCTGCATACAGGAAACACATCTCAGTGTTAAAGACAAACACTGCCTTAGAGTAAAAGGATGGAAGAGAATTTTACAAGCAAATGGTCTCAGGAAACAAGCTGGAGTAGCCATTCTAATATCAGATAAAATTGACTTCCAACCTAAAATCATCAAAAGAGACTCAGAAGGTCACTTCTTGCTGGCCAAAGGGAAAATCCACCAAGAAGAGCTCTCAATATTGAACATCTATGCTCCAAATGCAAGGGCACCCTCATTCGTAAAAGAAACCTTACTAAAGCTTAAAGCACACATTACACCTAACACAATAATTGTGGGTGACTTCAACACTCTACTATCCTCAATGGACCAATCAGGAAAGCAGAAACTAAACAGAGACACAGTGAAACTAATTGAAACTTTGGACCAATTGGATTTAACACACACACACACACACACACACACACACACACACACACACACATATATATATATATAAAACATTTCATCCTAAAGCTAAAGAATATACCTTTTTCTCAGCACCACATGGTACCTTCTCCAAAATTGATCATATAATTGGTCACAAGACAGATGTCAACAAATACAAGAAGATCAAGCTAATCCCATGCCTCCCATCAGATCACCATGGAGTAAGAGTGGTCTTCAATAGCAACGAAAATAACAGAAAGCCCACATACACATGGAAGCTGAACAATACTCTACTCAATGACACCTTGGTCAAGGAAGAAATAAAAAAAGAAACCAAAGACTTTTTAGAATTCAATGAAAATGAAGGTACAACCTACCCAAATCTATGGGACACAATGAAAGCAGTGCTAAGAGGAAAACTCAGAGCTCTAAGTGCATCCAAAAAGAAACTGGAGAGAGCATACACTAGCAACTTAAAGCCCTGGAAGAAAAACAAGTTAATTCACCCGGCAGGAGTAGAAGACAAGAAATCATCAAACTCAGGGCTGAAATCAATCAAGTAGAAACAAAGGAAACCATACAAACAACAAGACGAGGAGCTGGTTCTTTGAGAAAATCAACAAGATAGATAAACCCTTAGCCATACTAACCAATGGACACAGAGACAGTATACAAATTAACAAAATTAGAAATGAAAAGGGAGACAGAACAACAGAAACTGAGGAAATTCAAAAGATCATCAGATCCTACTACAAAGGCCTATATTCAAAACAACTGGAGAATCTGGAGGAAATGGACAATTTCCTAGACAGATACCAAATACCAAAATTAAATCAGCATCAAGTAGATCAGCTAGATAGTCCCATAACCCCTAAAGAAATAGAAGGGGTTATAGAAAGCCTCCCAACCAAAAAAAGTACGGGACCAGATGGTTTTAGTGCAGAATTCTACCAGACCTTCAAGGAAGACTTAACACCAATACTTTTCAAACTATTCCACAAAATAGAGACAGAAGGGACACTGCCCCACTCATTCTTCAAAGCCACAATTACGCTAATACCCAAACCACAAAAAGATCCAACAAAGAAAGAGAACTACAGGCCAATTTCTCTTATGAATATTGATGCAAAAATACTAAATAAAATTCTTGCCAACTGAATCCAAGAGCACATCAAAATGATCATTCACCATGATCAAGTAGGCTTCATCCCAGGGATGCAGGGATGGTTCAATATATGGAAATCCATCAATGTAATCCACTACATAAACAAACTAAAAACAAAAAAAAAAAAAACCCACCACATGGTCATCTCATTAGATGCTGAAAAAGCATTCGACAAAATTCAGCATCCTTTCATGCTAAAATCTTGGAAAGAGCAGGAATTCAAGGCCCATACATAAAATATCATCCTGAGTGAGTTAACCCAGACACAAAAGAATACACATGAAATGCAATCACTGATAAGTGGATATTAATGAGCCCAGAAGCCCTAAATACTCAAGACACAATTAGCAAGTCAAATGATTCCCAAGAAGAAGAAAGGAGAGGACCCTGGGCCTGTAAAGATTGGATCCAGTTTTGTAGAGAAACCGTGGGGAGAGGGGGAATGATTGGGGAATAGTTGGGGGGGAGAGGAATTATGGGACGTATGGTGGGGGGGAACTGGGAAAGGGGAAAGCCTTTGGAATGTAAACATAGAATATAGAAAATAATAATTTAAAAAAAGCAGATTGGAAATTATTATTATTATTATTATTATTATTATTATTATTATTTTGGTTTTTTGAGACAGGATTTCTCTGTGTAGCCCTGACTGTCTTGGAACTCACTCTGTAGACCAGGCTGGCCTCGAACTCAGAAATCTGCCTGCCTCTGCCTCCCAAGTGCTGGGATTAAAGGTGTGTGCCACCACTGTCCAGCAAGATTGGAAATTATCAAACCCGCCCTTCAGTCTCAGAATTGACTGGGGTCATGCTGCAGTTTTGTCTAATTGTCTCTTTATTTTTAATCCTCACTCCTGCACTGGAGAACCTGTTGACTGACTGAATGGACTTAGTCATCCATCTTTTATATTGAGAACAATAATAACGATACCTTCTAGGAATGACATAAGTGAGGGTGAATAGGAAAAATTACTGGTAACCATAGGTACCATACACCCTCTGTATCTCTCGTCTCCTCATCTATTCGCCGAACTGTGCATCAGAACCTACATGAAGAATAGGTTACATCTATACTAAACACGCACAGACTTTTTTGTCATTATTCCCTCAACAATACAGCACAAGTATTTATGAACCATTTGCGCTGCACTGACTATAAGCAATCTAGAAATGATTTAGTACAGAAGAGATTGTGCAGAGGTGATATGCAAATACTCTCCCATTTATATAAAGGATTTGAGCATCTGTGGATTTTTGAGTCCACAGAGGGTACTGGATTCATCCCAGTGGATACTGAAGGACAAGTGTAGTTAGGATTGAAGGTAATTATGGGTGAAATTATTTAAAATTACTTGGCATGTAGTAAAGTGTTCAGTATCTGGCTGTCTTTATTGTTACAATTAACTTGGTAATTTCCGGAAAGATATTTAATTTTTCTGACCTGCAATTTTCCACGTGGAAAAGGCAAATGATTTCTTCTTTTATAATTAGCTAGTAGGAAGCTACAGAATTTTATCTTATAGTTCACTGTTAATAAATGTATGTTCTTTTTGGCTTCCATTCTTTTTCTATTTTTCCTTATCACTATCTGTAAGAGCTAAGGTGATCGTCCTTCAGGAATTATTTTTTCTAAATTTGAAGGATTCGGTGTTTGCGTTTGTATAGATGTGTGCATATGAATGTGTGTGTATACAAAAAAAATTATAAAACTGCCCAATTCCTCCAAGTTCACGAGGCCCTAAATATTTCCTCCCATACCCACACTTTCACCATCATTTTGGGAGAGGAAGGGAGGTTGTACTCTAGGGAAATAATTTACATGGGCTTGGCAAAGTGAGGAAGCACAAGCTGGCTGGATGTGGATGGACATGATGACACACAGGTCGACTCCTTGTGTGGCCAATGAGCTAATCCTATCAGGAGTAGTCTACTCCTTGGCTTGGTTTCCAGAAGGCTTCTAATGTTGCCAGCTTAGGTGCTTGTCTGTCTCTCCAAAGGCATCATTTCTCCACCTCACCAGTTCCTGCCCTCTGCGTTCATCTCTCCAGATCCAAAAGCCAGGTTATCTGCCTCTCCCTCGTTCTCTCCAGTCTCTACTCACACAGCATTCGGTGCTCCCTTCACCACACAAACTTCTTTTTTAAATTGCAAATCCATGGTGTGGAAAATAATTTCATGACCAAACACTTTACACTCCTGGACCAGTGGCACTGTCCCTTTTCATCAGGCCACACTGATTTCTATAGTGATTGTGCAAGTCTGCACGTCCGCCAGCAATGGATGAGTGTTCTTGCTCTATGTCATTTGCTTTATTGATCTTAGTCATTTTGAAGGCTGTAAGATGGACTCTCAATATAGTTTTGATTTGCATTTTCCTGAAGGATAAGGACGTTGAACATTTCTTTAACTGTGTTTCCTTTTTTTCTTTTCTTTTCTTTTATTTTTTGACTCTTTTTTTGATTTTCTATATTCTTTGTTTACATCCCAAAGGCTTTCCCCTTTCCAGTTCCCCCCTCACCATATGTCCCATAAGTCCTCTCTCCCCCCATTCCCCAATCACCCCCCACCACCATTTCTGTTCTGGTACTCTCCTACAAAACTGGATTTAGTCTTTTCCGGACCAGGGTCCTCTCCATCCTTTTTCTTAGGAATCTTTTGCTTATCTAGTTGTGTCTTGAGTATTCAGAGCTTCTGGGCTCATTAATATCCACTTATCAGTGATTGTAATTCATGTGTATTCTTTTGTGATTGGGTTAACTCACTTAGGATGATATTTTCCAGATCCAACCATTTACCTACAAATTGCATGAATTCATTATTTTTAATTGCTGAGTAGTATTCAATTGTATAAATATACCACAATATCTGTATCCATTCCTTCGTTGAGGGACATCTGGGTTCTTTCCAGCTTCTGGCTATTATAAATAGGGCTGCTATGAACATAGTGGAACATGTGTCTTTATTGCATGCAGGGGAATCCTCTGGGTATATGCTCAGGAGTGGTATGCCAGGGTCCTCTGGAAGTGTCATGCCCAATTTTCTGAGGAACCGCCAAACTGATTTCCAGAGTGGTTGTACCATCTTGCAATCCCACCAACAATGGAGGAGTGTTCCTCTTTCTTCACATCCTTGCCAGCACTTGTTGTCTCTTGAGTTTTTAATCTTAGCCATTCTGACTGGTGTGAGGTGAAATCTCAGGATTGTTTTGATTTGCATTTCTCTGATGACTAATGATGTTGAACATCTCTTAAGGTGCTTCTCAGTCATCCGATTTTCTTCTGGTGAAAATTCCTTGTTTAGCTCTGTACCCCATTTTTAATAGGGTTATTTGGTTCTTTGGGGTCTAACTTCTTGAGTTCTTTGTATATATTGGATATTAGCCCTCTGTCGGGTGTGGGGTTGGTGAAGATCTTTTCCCAATTTGTTGGTTGCTGTTTTGTCCTTCTGACAGTTGTCTTTTGCCTTACAGAAACTTTGTAATTTTATGAGGTCCCATTTGTCAATTCTTGATCTTAGAGCATAAGCTATATGGTGTTCTGTTCAGGAACTTTCCCCCTGTGCCCATGTCCTCCAGGGTGTTCCCCAGGTTCTCTGTTTATGACTATACTTCCTTTTTAATTGAGTTCTTTGTTTTCTTTATATCCAGTGTTTTATATTATTTTCATATTAGCCCTCTATGTGTAGCTGGTAAAAAAATCATTTCCCTTTCTGTAGGCTGCTGCATTATCCTAATGATAGTACCCTTTGCTATGCAGAAGTTTTTAAGTTTCATGAGGTCCCATTTATTAATTGTTGATCTTAGTGCCTGTATTAACTGTTTTATTCAGAAAGTCTTTTCCAGTGCCTTCTAAGTTCAAATTTCCCCTCTATTAGATTCAGTGTATCTGCTTTTATGTTCAGGTGTTTGATCCATTTGGAGTTGAGTTTGAGGCAGGGTATTAAGTATGGATCTATTTAGATTCTTATAGATGTAGCTGTCTAGTTTGCTAAGCACCAAAGATGCTTTCTTTAAGATGGTTGGATCTGGAAAATATCATCCTAAGTGAGTTAACCCAATCACAAAAGAATACACATGAAATGCAATCACTGATGAGAGGCTATTAATGAGCCCAGAATCTCTGAATACTCAAGGCACAATTAGCAAGTCAAAAGATTCCCAAGAAGAAGGAAGGAGAGGACCCTGGTCATGAAAGGACTGGATCCAGTTTTGTAGAAGAGTACCAGAACAGAACAGAGAAATGGTCGGGGGTGATTGGGAAATGGGTGGGGGGGAAGAGGACTTATGGGACATATGGTGAAGGGGGGAAGTGGGAAAGGGGAAAGCCTTTGGAATGTAAACAAAGAATATAGAAAATAAAAAAAAATCAAAGCAAAAAAAAGATGATATCTTTTTTTCTAGTGTGAATTTCTGTCATTTTTATAAAACAAAACAAAACAAAACATGTATCCATTGGTGTGTGAATTCATGACTAAACCTTTTATTCAATTCTATCAATCTTTTTTTTTTGTGCCAAAACCTGCTTTTGTTATTACTATAACTCTGTAGAAGAATTTGAGGTTGGGAGTGGTGATACCTCCAGAAGTTCTTTGATTATTCAGGATTGTGTTTTAGCTCTCTGAGGTTGTTTTGTTCTTTCTCAAGATCTTTGAAGAATTGTGTTGAAAGTTTGATGGGAGTTGCATTGAATTTATAGATTGGTTTTGGATGGATGGCCATTTTTACTATATTAATAATTACCAATCCACGAGCATGGGAGATCTTCCCATCTTCTGAGGTCTTCTTCTCTTTCTTTCTTTAGTGTCTTAAAGTTTTTATCATACAAGTCTTTTACTTGCTTGGTTAGTTACCTGAGGCTGTGTTATATATTTTGAGGCTATTATGAAGGTAATTATTTTGAATATTTCTTTTTCAGTCCATTGTGATTTGTTACAGGAAGGCTACTGATCTATTATGACTTGATTCCTGCTACAACTCTGAAAGTAATTATCAACTGTAGGAGTTTCCTGGCAGAATTTTTAAGTTTACTTAATAAACTACTATAACATCTGAAAATAAATATTCTATGACTTCTTCCCTTGCGATTTGTATCTCCTCGATAGCCCTCAATTGTGTTATTGTTTTAGCTTGACATTAAGTACTGTATACAGGTATGGAAAGCAAAAAACATTGTCTTATTTGTGATTACAGTGGAAGTGCTTTGAGCTTCTCTCCATTTAAATTAATGTTGCCTGTGAACTTGCTATAAGCTCCCTGTCTTTATTAAGTTAAGGTATGTCCTTTGTATCCCTGCTCTCTCCAGGACTTTTATCATGAAGGGGTGTTAGAGTTTGTCAAAGGTCTTTCTGCATCTATGAGGGCTTTTTCTTTAATTTTTTAATTTGGCAGATTACATTTATAGATTTACATATATTGAACCATCCAAGCATCTCTGGGATGAAGTCTACTTGGTCATGGAGGATGATCTTTTTGGTCTGTTTTTGGATTCAGTTTGCAAGTATTTTGTTGCATATTTTCACATCTATGTTCATAAGGAAAATTACTCTGTAATTCTCTTTCTTCATTGCATCTTTATGCAGTTTAGGTATCAGGGTATCTGTGGCCTTCATAAAATTGATTGAACAATATTTCTTCTGTTTCTATCTGTTTATAATTTGTGCAGTATTTTGAAGAGTATTGACATTAACATATCTGTGAAAGTCTAGTAGACTTCTGTGTCAAAACTATTTTGACACCCTCTCCCTTTTTTTTGGTTGGGAGACTTTTATTTACTATGTCTATTTCTATAGGGGTTATAGGTATGTTTAAATTGCTTATCTTACCTTGATTTAATTTTGGTAGGTGGTAACTATCATGAGAATTATCATTTTCTTTTCTTTTGTTAGATTTTCCAATTTAGTGAAATACAGATTTAAAAAAATTGTCCTAACTATTCTTTGGATTTCCTCAGTGTCCATCTTTACTCACATTTTATTAATTTGGATATCTTTGCCTTTTAGTTAATTTCCATAATGGTTTGTCCTCTTTATTGATTTTCTAAATGAAATAAACCTTTGTTTTACTGATTCTTTGTATTTTTTTCTGTTTCTATGTTTTGATTTCTGCCCTGAATTTGATTATTTCTTGTCACTTACTCTTTTAGGTATGAAGTCTTTTTTTCTAGGCCTTTCAGATGTGCTGGTAAGTTACTAGTATGAGGTCTCTTCAATTTATTTATATAAGCACCCTTTTTTCTTTTGCTATAAACTTGCCTCTTAGAACTATCTTCACTGTATCCTATAAGTGTGGGTATTTTGTTGCATTCATTTTAATTCATATTTGGAATGTTTTTAATTCTTTCTTAATTTCTCTTTTGATCCATTTTTCATTCATTAGAAAATTGTTGAGTCTCCATGATTTTCTGAGCTTCCTGTTGTTTCTGTTGTTTTTGATATCTAGCTGTAACCCATGGTGGTCAGGTAGGATGCAGGGCATTATTTCAATTTTATTTTGTATCTACGGAGACTTGCTTTGTATCTAAGTCTGTGGTCAATTTTGGAGAAAGTTCCATGAGGTATTGAGAAGATGGTATTTCTTTTTGTTTGGGCGAAATATTCTATAAATATCTGTTAAATCCATTTGTTTTATGATGTGAGTTAGCTCTAGCATTTTTCTGTTTAGTTTTTTTCTGGTTGACCTATCTACTCTCAAGAATGGGGTACTGAAATCACCCACTATTGTTGTATGGGGTCAATACGTTTTGTAAATTGCAACAGTATTTCTTTCATGAACTTTGATGACCTGTGCTTGAAGCATAGATGTTAAGAATTTCATTTTTCTCTGGGTATTTTTTCTTTGATGAATATGTTGTACCCTTCTGCATCTCTTCTTATAAGTTTTGGTTTGAAGTTTATTTTTGTCAGATATTAAATGGATACACTGGCTTGCTTCTTAGGTCCACTTGCATAGAATATCTTTTTCTGTCCTTTCTACCTATGGTGATATCTATCATCCTTGATATTAAGATGTGTTTCTTGGATGCATCAGACATGTGGATCCTGTTTTTACATTCTTTTTGTTGGAACACAGTCAAAAGAAGGAAGCATAGTTGACAGTGCCTTGGGGAAACTTTGAGAGAGGCTCCAGAAGGCCTTTTACCTTAGGTACATTTTGTTACCTGGATTGTTCTTGTGATGCCTTCCCCCTATGATCAATATTCACATCAAATTTATAAAACATTTATTTTTGCTGGATGTCATCAGATCATAGCTGTAGACCCCAATATGATCAGTGTATCTGAATCTGGATATATCCTTCTACCTTACTTTCGTACTTTTCCAGATGAGATCTATAGTACATACCAAGCAATTGTGTTCAAATTGATCTGGCCTGAGAAAGTTCTGGGAAAGGGCTGCTCTGTTAATATTTAGTATGTGCTTACTGGTGTTTATTTACATGTTTTTCTGATCATGATTTTTCTAAAGTCCTTGTATTGTTGCTTTCTTTGTTATACCCATGTATAAGAGTACAGTGAAACTGAAGTAAGGTGGGCTATAGCATTAGTCTGTAGCTGGCTCCATTCTTTGAGGTACTCAGATCCCAGGTCCAGCAGACAAGATCTATACAGGTTGATGAGAGGTGGTTCATTAAATATGTTTCCTTTTATTGGGGAATTGAGATTATTAATATTCAGAGTTATAGGTGAGCATTGTTTGTTGATTTGTTATTTTGTTTTAGACATGTGTTTTTTCCCTACCTCTTTAATTTGGAACCTAGGATTATTTATTATTTTTGAGGTTTTGCTTTGTTTTTGGTGTGTGTGTGTGTGTGTGTGTGTGTGTGTATGTGTGTGTGTGTGTGTATGTTATTAATCTCTTCAGGTTGAAGTTTTCTTTAGTGCCTTCTGCAGGGTTGGATTCATAGGTAGAAAATGTTTAAATTTGATTTTGTTTTGGAGGGTCTATCTTTCTCCATCTATTGTGATTGCTAGGTATAGTTGTCTTAGCTGACATCTAAGGTCTCTTAGAGTTTATAGAATATTTGTCCCAGACCTTCTGCCTTTGGAAAATATCCATTGAGAATTTAGGTATTGTCTTAGTTTGGCTTTGCATTGCTGTGAATAGGCAACATGACCACAGTAATTTGATAAAGGAAAACATTATATTAGGACTAGCTTACAGTTTCAGAGGTTTAGTCCAGTATCTTGATTGTGGGAAGCATGGCAGCATGCAGGCAGACATGGTGCCGGAGAATAGTAGGTTTACTGGACTCCAGTTGAGACCTATTGCCCTAGCTGTAATCTATTAATTGTGCATTTACACTGGCATCTAGTCATCTGTTTTGGGATGATTGTAATTCTCAGTTCTGGTATCAGGTCTTGTCTTTGGTGGGTAGGTGTTTTTTTATTCATACTATGATGAAGTGGGATTTACTTCAGGAATGCAAGTATGGTTTCAACATTCAGAAATAAAACTACAAATCAATGAAGCATATCATGTTGATAAAATAAGAGGCATTTTTAGTTATTCTCTCATAGCTGTGGAAAAGGCATTTGACAAAAACCAACACCACTTTATAAGAATGTTCATCTAGGCCGGACAGGACGAGTGGCCCCAGGTTCTGAGATATCCCGAGTTTAATATCTCTGGGGACACAGACCTCCAGGTGGCTACCTGTTCACAGAACCTGAGCAGAGCAGCGGTACATCTGTGTGCCAGCTGAGCATGGGTCCTGTGCTCTTCGGGGTGGTCAGCACTTGGAGGGGCTTCCCTCCACCATCTTTGCTCCCTGATGGAGCAGACAAACAGCAACAGGTTCACAGAGACAACCTGAGTACAACATTGCTTGGGGCAAGATACACCAGGGCTCCAACAGCACCCAAGAGGAGGGCAGCACATCAGCAATCTGTGCCAGGGGAAACCCAGTCATCCAGTGGGGCAGAAATAGTCTTTCGGGATCACAGGGGGTTCAAGCACCAATCAGTGACAAAAAGACCAACTAACGACAGAGATAACCAGATGGCAAAAGACAAATGTAGGAATGTTACTAACAGAAATCAAGGCAATATGGCAACATCCGAACCCAATTCTCCAACAACAGGAAGTCCTGGATACCCCAACACACCAGAAAAACAAGATTTGGATTTAAAATCACTGGTCATAATGCTGTTAGAGGAACACAAAAAGGACATAAATAAATCCCTTAAAGAAATACAGGAGAAAATGGATCAAAAGTTAGAAGCCCTAGGAAACACAAAAATCATTTAAAGAAATTCAGGAGAATATGGGTCAAAAGATAGAAGCCAATAAGGAGGAAATACAAAAACACTTAAAGAAATACAGGAGAACGTTGGTCAATAGGCAGAGTCATGAAAGAGGAATCCCAAAAATCTCTTAAAGAATTATAGGAAAACACAAACAAGCAAGAAAGGAACTCAACAAAACCATCCTGAACCTAAAAACAAGTAGAAACAACTAAGAAATAGCAAAGGGAGAAAACATTGGAGATACAAAACCTTGGGAAGAAATCTGGGACCATAGATGCAAACATCACCAACAGAATACAAGAGATACAAGACAGAATCTCAGATGCCAAAGATACCATAGAAACCATGGACTCAACAGTCAAAGAAAATGCAAAATGCAAAATGCAAAAAGCTTGTAACCCAAAATATCCAGGAAATCCAGGACACAATGAGAAGACCAAACCTAAGGATTATAGGCATAGATGAGAGGGAAGATCTACAACTTAAAGGGCCAGCAAACATCTTCTACAAAATTATGGAAGAAAACTTCTTCAACCTAAAGAGAGAGAGATGCCCATGAATATATACGAAGCCGACAGAACTCCAAACAGACTGGACCAGAACAGAAAAACCTCCTGTCACATAATAATCAAAACCCCGAATGTACTAAACAAAGAAAGAATATTAAAGGCAGTAAGAGAAAAAGGCCAAGTAACATATAAAGGAAGACCTATCAGAATTACACCAGACTTCTCATCAGAGACCATGAAAGCTAGATCCTGGGCAGATCTCATGCAGACTCTAAGGGAACACAAATGCCAAACAAACTTATACCCAGCAAAACGCTCAATCACCATAGACAGAGAAACCAAGGCATTTTGTGACAAAACCAAATTTATACAATATCTTTCCACAAATCCAGCCCCACAAAGGATAATAGGGGGAAAACACCAATACAAGGAGGGAAAGTACACTATGGAAAAAGCATGATAGTAACCTTCTTTCATCAAACCCAAAAGAAGATAATCTATCAAATATAAAAATAACAGCAAAAATGACAGGAAGTAATAATCACATTTCCTTAATATCTCTTAACATCAATGGGCTCAATTCCCCGATAAAAAGACATAGACTAACAGACTGGATATGTAAACTGGACCCTACATTTTGCTGCATACAGGAAACATACCTCAGTGTCAAAGACAAACACTACCTTAGAGTAAAAGGCTGGAAGACAATTTTACAAGCAAATGGTCTCAGGAAACAAGCTGGAGTAGCCATTCTAATATCAGATAAAATTGACTTTCAACCTAAAGTCATCAAAAGAGACATGGAAGGACACTTCTTGCTGGTCAAAGGAAAAATCCACCAAGAAGAACTCTCAATTCTGAACATCTATCCTACAAATGCTAGGGCTCCCTCATTCATAAAAGAAACTTTACTAAAGCTCAAAGCACACATTGCACATAACACAATAATTGTGGGTGACTTCAACACTCCACTATCCTCAATGGACCAATCAGGAAAACAGAAAGTAAACAGGGACACAGTGAAACTAATTGAAGCTTTGGACCCCTTAGATTTAACAGATACTTATATCATTTCATCCTAAAGCAAAAGAATATACCTTTTTCTCAGCACCTCATGGTACCTTCTCCAAAATCGATCATATAATTGGTCAGAAGAGAGACCTCAACAGACATAAGAAGATCGGACTAATCCCATGCCTCCTATCAGATCGCCATGCAGTAAGAGTGGTCTTCAATAGCAACAAAACAACAGAAAGCCCACATACACATGGAAGCTGAACAGTACTCTACTCAATGATGTCTAAGTCAAGAAAGAAATAAAGAAAGAAATCAAAGACTTTTTAGAATGTAATGAAAATGAAGGCACAACTTACCCAAATCTATGGGACACAATGAAAGCAGTGCTAAGAGGAAAACTCATATCCCTGAGTGCCTCCAAAAAGAAACTGGAGAGAACATACACTAGCAGCTTAACAGCATACCCAGAAAGCCCTGGAACAAAAAGAAGCTAATTCACCCAGGAGGAGTAGAAGACAGGAAATCATCAAACTCAGGGCTGAAATCAATCAAGTAGAAACCAAGAGAACCATACAAAGAATCAACAAAATCAGGAGCTGGTTCTTTGAGAAAATCAACAAAATAGATAAACCCTTAGCCAGACTTATCAAAGGGCATAGAGACAGTATCCAAATTAACAAAATTAGAAATGAAAAGGGAGATATAACAACAGAAACTGAGGAAATTAAAAAAATCATCAGATCTTACTATAAAATCCTGTACTCAACACAACTGGAGAATCTGGAGGAAATGGACACTTTCCTAGACAGATACCAAATACCAAAATTAAATCAGGATCAAATACATCATCTAAACAGTCCCATAACCCCTAAAGAAATAGAAGGGGGTTATGGAAAGTCTTCCAACAAAAAAAAATGCACAGGACCAGATGGTTTTAGTGCAGAATTCTATCAGACCTTCAAAGAAGACCTAACACCAATACTCTTCTAACTGTTCCACAAAATAGAAGCAGAAGGAACACTATCCAACTCGGTCTATGAAGCCACAATGACGCTGATACCAAAACCACACAAAGATCCAACAAAGAAAGAGAACATCAGGCCAATTTCCCTTATGAATATAGATGCAAAAATACTCAATAAAATTCTTGCCAACCGAATCCAAGAACACATCAAAACGATCATCCACCATGATCAAGTAGGCTTCATCCCAGGGATGCAGGGATGGTTCAATATACAGAAATCAATCAATGCAATCAACTACATAAACAAACTCAAAGAAAAAAAACCACATGATCATTTCATTAGATGCTGAAAAAGCATTTGACAAAGACCAGCATCCTTTCATGCTAAAAGTCTTGGAAAGAACAGGAATTCAAGGCCCATATCTAAACATAGTAAAAGCAATTTACAGCAGACCGATAGCCAACATCAAAGTAAATGGAGAGAAACTTGAAGCATTCCCACTAAAATCAGGGACTAGACAAGGCTGCCTTCTCTCTCCATATCTTTTCAATATAGTACTTGAAGTTCTAGCTAGAGCAATTAGAGAACATAAGGAGGTCAAAAGGATACAAATTGGAAAGGAAGAAGTCAAAATATCACTATTTGGGGACGATATGATACTATACTTAAGTGACCCAAAACACTCCACCAGAGAACTCCTACAGCTGACAAACAACTTCAGCAAAGTGGCTGATCATACAATCAAGTCAAGAAAATCAGTAGCCTTCCTGTACTCAAAGGACAAGCAGGCTGAGAAAGAAGTTAGGGAAATAACACCCTTCACAATAGCCACAAACAATATAAAGTATCTTGGTGTGACTCTAACCAAACAAGTGATTGATCTGTATGACAGGAACTTCAAATCTGAAGAAAGAAATCGAAGAAGACCTCAGAAGATGGAAAATTCTTCCATGCTCTTGGATTGGCAGGACTAATGTACTTAAAATGGCCATCTTACCAAAAGCCATCTACAGATTCAATGCAATCCCCATCAAAATCCCAACTCAATTCTTCATAGACTTAGAAAGAGCAATTCTCAAATTCATCTGGAATAACAAAAAGCCTAGGACAGCTAAAACCATTCTCAATTGTAAAAGAACTTCTGGGGGAATCAATATCCCCGATCTCAAGCAGTATTACAGAACAATTGTGATAAAAACTGTATGGTATTGGTATAGTGACAGGCAAGTAGATCAATGGAATAGAACTGAAGACTGGTAAATGAACCCACAGAATTATGGTCACTTGGTTTTCGACAAAGGAGGTACAACTATCCAGTGGTAAAAAGATAGCCTCTTCAACTAATGGTGCTGGTTCAATTGGAGGTAAGCATGCAGAAGAATGAGAATTGATCTACTCTTATCTCCTTGTACTAATCAGTGGATCAAGGACCTCCACATACAACCAGACACACTGAAACTAATAGAAAAGAAATTGGGGAAGACCCTTGAGGACAGGGGCACAGGGGGAAAGTTCTTGAACAGAACACCAATAGCTTATGCTCTGAGATCAAGAATTGACAAATTGGACCTCATAAAATTACAAAGTTTCTGTAATGCAAATGACACTGTCAGAAGGACAAAACAGCAACCAACAAATTGGGAAAAGATCTTCACCAACCCTACATCTGACAGAGGGCTAATATCCAATATATACAAAGAACTCAAGAAGTTAGACCCTAGAGAACGAAAAAAGCCCTATTAAAAAGTGGAGTACAGAGCTAAACAGAGACTTTTCACCTGAAGAAATTCGGATGGCTGAGAAGCACCTTAAGAAATGTTCAACATCATTAGTCATCAGGGAAATGCAAATCAAAACAACCCTGAGATTTCACTTCACACCAGTCAGAATGGCTAAGATTAAAAAAGGAAACAGCAGTTGTTGATGAGGACATGGAGAAACAGGAACACTTCTCCACTGCTGGTGGGATTGCAAGCTGGTACAACCTCTCTGGAAATCAGTTTGGTGTTTCCTCAGAAAACTGGGCATGACATTTCCAGAGGACCCTGGTATACCACTCCTGGGCATATACCCAGAGGATTCCCCTGCATGCAACAAAGACTCATGTTCCACTATGTTCATAGCAGCCTTATTTATAATAGCCAGAAGCTGGAAAAAACTGAGATGTCCCTCATTGGAGGAATGGATACAGAAGATGTGGTATATTTACTCAGTGGAATACTACTCAGCATTTAAAAACAATGAATTCATGAAATTTTTTAGGCAAATGGTTGGAAGTGGAAAATATCATCCTAAGTGAGGTAACCCAAGCACAAAAGAATACACATGAAATGCAATCACTGATAAATGGATATTAATCAGCGTAGAACCTCTGAATACTCAAGACACAATTAGCATATCAAATGGTTCCCAAGAAGAAGGAAGGAGAGGGCCCTGGTCCTGACAAAGCTTGATCCAGTATTGTAGGGGAGTACCAGGACATAGAAAGGGGAGGGGGGTGATTGGGGAATGGGCAGAGGGAAGAGGACTTATGGGACATATGGTGAGGGGGGAACAGGAAAGGGGAAAGCATTTGGAATGTAAACAGAGAACATAGAAAATTCAAAAAATAAATAAATAAAAAAAGAATGTTCATCTAACTGGAGGTGAAGGTGATTTTCTCAACCTTAGGAGACCATCTGTGAGACACCTGCAGCTAACTTCATTCCCAGTGAACAAAGGGTGAAGCACTCCCTCAGAGGTGGAGACCAGGTATGGATGTCTATTCTGCCCACTTCTGCTCAGTACAGATGACAGACACCGACCAGGGCAGGAAAACAAAATCAAAGGTACCATAAAAGGCAAGAAAGCCAATGCATCTCCCATGTGTGACATAACCCAGTCTCCACGCCCTGGCCCTTCATTTCACTAAAACTGAAGTTGAGCAGATGACAGCCTCTCACTTGGAAGGAACGTGTTAACTTTAAGTGTTTATTCATTTCTAGTCACACAAACATTCTCTGTTGGGTTTTGTCAAATGCCTTTTCCACTAGCCTCACACAACCATTGAGATAGTAACTAAAACTGCCTCCTTTCTCTTTTCTCTCGATAACTTTTCTTGTTTTTTTGTTGTCTTCCCAGGTCCTTAGCAGAATGGGGTGGCTATGAGTTGCCTAGGAGCGCATGCATCTGGTATCCTGCTAGGTGAAGCCACTGGAAGTTCCTGGTACAATGCATTTCTAGGTATTGGTAGCTGATACTTAACAGTGGGACTAGGCTAGAAAGGAGGCACTGAAGAGGACTACAAGAGGGAAGAAATCAAGGTGTTCCACCAGGATCTCCTTAGTTACTCCGAAGCTGGGGCAGAGAATGAGGAGAGCCCACAACATGTAGTCTGCTACAGAGCTGGAGATGATGCTTGGGGGTTGGATTTAGAGGAGAGGAGGGAAGGTGAGGACCTGAAGCTCTCCTGCCTGATTGGCTGGCTTACTTGCTTCTCTTGTAGGGCTGGTAATCAGGTTTCCATGTAAAGCTTGCTGGCTTCTTCCCTGGCTTGTCATAATCTTATCTTTCAATCTTTGTCATGCAAATAACTTTTAGTATATTGCTCAATTAAATAATGTATCTAGGAGTATTAAATAATGTATCTAGGAGTATCTAAAGTTAAAGAGTGTTTTGTGGACAGAAATCGGAGATTGGCTCTCCCATCCCAGCACCCACATAAAATGTTGGGGGGTGATGCCTTGCAAGCTTGTGATCTCATCAGGAAGCGTGGAGAAAAGAAGAAGGATTTCTGGTGCTAGTTACCTTCCGTCTAGCCAAAACACACGCAAGCTCCAGGTTTAGGGAGGGACCTTGCCTCAGAAGAATAAGGTATAGAGGGATAGTGGAAGATACCAGATGTTTTTCTCTGGATGCTACGGAGGTGAATGGTGCTCTCAATTAGATTGTCTAGCGTGTTGTACTCTCATGTTGTTCTGAACTATGATTAAAACATGGTTCTCATATAACACTGGAGAATGTGCTTTGAAGTTGTTCTGAAGCAGATGGATGGAGTGAGTCTTGTGGGCAGTAGTACATCATCAAGGCTCCTGGGGGCTCTACCCTTTTAAAGCTAGTCCAATTTGTGGAATATATAACTTGTTTTAAATGACAAGACATATGGTGGAAAATTTAATGAGATATGCAGTAAGTAATAAAAACTGTTTGGGGTACATAATGTATTAATATTTTAAAATGCGGACAAGTAAGTTTGTCAACCTTCCCCTCTGACGGCAAGCCCAGATGAATGGTTCATATGGGTGATGACAAAGCTTTCATGAACTCTCACTGTCATGTGGAAACCGGACAGAGATTCCCCAAGAGATGGATGGTAAGAGGCCAGGGCATGCCTTTCCTATTGCCAGCCTTGTCTTTCCTGACCACATTCTTCTCTTCGTGAGAGTCTCCCACAGGCTTGTTCTCTGGGTTCTTTCTCAGTCATTTATTTCTGCTAACCTTTCCAGGCTCGCTCTGCTGACCTCAGATGTCCCACCATTCCCACTTGGACTCTGACCACTTTCAGTGGCAACCCCCATGAGCATAGGTGAGCATCCCCGCCATTTTCTATATATGGCTTATCTCCTTCTTGAGCAGTCAGAGTGTTTGTTTATACAACTCTCTGAGACCATGTACTTTCTGCTCAATAATTGACTTAAGCTGACAAATCTTTCATTGGAAATCACAGGATTTGTTTTTTTTTTCTGCAAAATTTTATTTAGCCTGCATGTCTATAAACTGTGTGCATGAAGAACCCATGGACTCCTGAAAATGGAGTCATAGCCCCCAGAATTCGAATCACAGATAGTTATGCACCACCATGCGGGTACTGAGGATTGAACCCTGGATGAGCAGTCAGTGTTTTCAGCTGATAAGCCATCTAGGTAGGTCCAAGAAAAAAATTAAAAATGTTTTCTTCTTTTCTAAAAATTCAGGGCAATTTTAATATAAAGCACAGTGATTAGTTGTAGCAACACTCATGTAGAGATGTCAGGATTATAATTTTAGTTCTGCCTTTGACTGTGGGATTATAGGCAAGTTGTTTAACCTCTTAGGTTCTCGTTCTTTTCTAACCAGATATGGATCATGATAGTAAGTGATATAAAGATTTGTATGAAAAAAATAAATGTAAGTGTTTATTTATCTTTTAGTTTATCTATTTTATTTATTTATCTTTTTAGTTTTGAACTATCTCTCCAGGATTTCTATGGGAGGATCAAATGACCTCCCATAGATATTAGATATCCTGTATATCAGACATTTTATGCTTCAAAACAGTAGCAAAACTACAGTTATTGTGTATGCTGTGTTCCTAAGTGTGCGTCTAAGCACATCTGCGTGAAGTTCCCATGGAGCCCACCAGAGGGCTGGGATCCCCTGAGGCTGGAGAGACACACTTTTGTGAGCCACAATGTGGATGCCGGAATCTTGTACTCAGAGTCTTTGCAAGAGCAGAAATTACTCTTAACTTCTGAGCTATCTCTTCAGCCCTCAACTTTAATTTTTATTAAGTACTTGAAACTGTGACACAGTAAATGCTAAATTGCACAGCAGGCATGGTTTTATTGAGTAAGCATTCTGAGTAGCATGCCTAGTACTTTTTTTTTTTTTTTTAACATGTTGCCCGTGCAGTCCTGAGAATACTCTTGTAAAGTAGATATTACTATGATTTTTGGTCTAATAGAAGAAATAAAACGAGAGTTATTAAATTATTTTCTCAGTCAACATGGTAACCAAGCAATGACGTTCCGAGGGCAGAGTAGAATTACATCTTTAAATCTTTAAATTGCTCCTGTGTACCATGTGTATGTGCATGCACATTTTAATATGCTACATGCAGCTCCAGTGCGTAATATTTAACACATAAAGTACTTGATACTATAATATTTATGAAGTTTTGGGGAAATCCTGTGCTTGGCTCATCCCTGGTTCCATCTCATAGATGAAGGCGTGAAGTCAATGTTTGGAAATTTTCATGAGTACTAATGGGAAAGAGAGATGTAACTTATCTCTTCTACCTAACTTCCCCCTCCCGCTAACTGCACCAAAAACAATAAAGAAATACACTTAACAACATATTTGGAAAGATAGAAAATTTAGAGTTTTCTCAGCACGCTAGGGTGTTACTTGAGAAGACCCTGGAGTGCTGTGGTTGCTATGGTGGATGTATCCCAGATAAAGATCAAAGGTGACCAGGGGACCAGTGAGATGTCATTCTAAAACAGTCTGCTTGTTTTCAAAGTAATTGATGGATGACGTGCGAGGCTTAGTGGAATGCTTTTGAAGACTCCACATGGATGTTATATATGTGAGAAATTTTGTCAATGAGCCTAGAGGCTTTGGTACAGCAGAACTTGGTCAGAACACGATTAAATTAAATCATTAACAAATATAATTAGAAATTCATTTAAAAGGGCTTTTGTTGAAACCATTAAGAATTCATGCATAGCACAGTTATGCCAGCCAATTTTGAAATTACCTCATGAGTTAGGGTTATTTTCATTCAGGAATTTTGTTCTATTTCCTTACCAAAGAATTCAATAGACGTGCACATGTTATATGGATAAGAAATGGCAAAGGCCAGGTTTAAACAAAGGTCCTGCTAGCTACAAAACTTATTTCTCTCCTTCTGTAGTTTACTGTCTTCAATTGCATGTGTATATGTGCGTATACATTTTTCTCTTTTCTCTTCTATATGGGTTGACCAGCTCATTCATCTGGAGGCTTTGTACTTGAATATCTGGGGTGGTATTCATTTGTCACGCAGTTTAAGTTTCATTATTTATTAATTGTTCTTATCTTTTAATCTCAAGATTTCCAGAGTTATTTATTTGTCTAAGGGTTTGCTTTCCTCCACCTTCAGGGTCGCGAGCCACCTGGTCGTGTGGCTTCTTGTGTCCCTCAGGGCTCTCCTCCTTTCACATGGTAGAAAGGCCCTTTCTGGCATGTCGGTCGTCTCTTGGGAGAGGGGTCTTTGTAATCTACCTTTGTGTTTATATTTTTAGTTTTCTGAATAGCGTGGATAGTCTAAACTCGGGAACGTGATTCTTGCAATGGCACTCCTCTTTCTTTCCCCGTCTCATTTTCCTGGCCTCACTTTGAACCCGCGGTCAGCATACTTAGCATTTTCCTTCATGTAGTTGCTGTTGGCATTGCCTTAAGTCTCTGAGGCATAAAGCCTGTTATGTGGCTTTCTATGGCCTGACTTAATATACCTTTTGTGTTCCAGGAGTAAGGGTTGGGTCTGTGGCACTTCCCAGAAACCTGGGATTGATTCAAGCTTCCAGAGGCCCAGAAACCTGGGATTGATTCAGCTCGTGTCTCCAAAGTATATGTGAACAGCAGATGAGAAAAATCTCTGTTTACTTTTCTTTCTCTTGAGGAGCAGACTCTCTGACCTGGAGGCTGGCTCTTCCTGGCCATTTTAAACTCTCCCTTTAAGCGCTGACAGAATTATATGATAGTTGCCAAAACTATGGAGATTTATTGACTACCAAGTCATTTGTCATAAATCAAAGATAAGTGGGAGCCTCAGTAACAAGAGTGGAGTCAGGGTCCTTCACCGTGTGAACCGCAAACAGATTCCAGCCTGGGATAGCAAAGAAATGTAGGTATTGGCCAGGTTCTCTCTGCTGAACTAGCCTCCTGCTCAACTCAAGATAGGCAGCTTTTCCCTGCTGAGAGAAGGTATAGGATAAGTTGTTTTAGTCCCAACTTTAGCATGTCATGGTAGAGAGAGGCCAAGGTTTTATAGATTTATTATATGCTATTGTTTATGACCTTAAGTTATACATATTTGCAATTTTAGATTATCTCCCAGAGACTCTGTCTTACTTGAGACAATTCATTTCTTTTGTGAAAAGACAGATAATTCTTCTGAGGAAGAGAACTTTTTTTTTTTTAAGAAAAAAAATGACTGTTTAATTAATTATACTGTTAAGACTGTGGAAAAGGTTCCTTCATGGGCAGCAGGCTTCTGTAAACAAACTCATGCACATTAGAAAGAAGAGTTCTCATCATCCCTAGTGAACCCCTGAGAGAAAACTTTCATGTCAAGTGTGTGAAAGAGTAGCCAGACACTAGAGCCTCAGAGGAACTTAACTGGAGAAAGATCCAGCCTGGGTCCATAGGAGGATCTGGTGACACCGCACACGTAATAGTAGCTGTTGACACAAACCTTAAGCATTAGATGCCACAGATTTGTATCCAACCAGCCCAGGCTGGTCTAGTGTATGAGTGAATTGAATTGCCTTAGAATCAAGTCTCTTGGGTTTGCAACCCAGCCACGCCATTTGAAAGCTATATATCCGAGGGTAAATTGTTTGCACTTCCTATGAGCCCTGTTCCTAAGAAAGCTTAGTAATGCTTCTTCCCTGAGGAATAAGTTGGGAAAGTTGAATTAGTTGGTTTAAAGTATTGAAGATCTAGTAGATAATATATTCCTTGCAAATGTTTGCTAGATTAATATGTAGCATCAACCATTTAACATTTGTGTTCTACTGTGTTAGACTGAAGAATTCTCCTTCCTTTTCATGGAGGTTTACTTAAGATAAATTGATTCCATTTGATCGGGGAAAGTAGAAGCTAAGTATGTGCTTCCAAAGGAACGCTATGAAACTTTAAGCACAAGTGTAAGCTTGTTTTAAGCAGAAAAATTTAGATGTTCATTCTTTTAACTCATACCCCCAAGAGTATGAGTTATCTATTACATGTGTATGTATCTATATATGATTTAAAATACTCATGTGTATTGTATATGTACGTATGCTTAATACCTTGTGTGGCATACCAAAGGATTAGACACAAAGGGTTAGTAGCCAATGGATACTTGCTTTAAAATGAATTAAAATTTATTTCAGTAGATATGCTTTTTTATTTTCCCATAACTAATAATTATAATAGTTTTTTGTAAAAATTGTTATAATCTTTTAATAAATACAACCTTTGGTATGTAGATATGATTTTGAAAGTTTTAAAAATCTCTATTTGCTGATCTGTTCACAGAAAACTATCACTATAGTTTAACTGTAGAAATCCATTAGAAACTAAGGTTAAAATGACATCTGTACATTGTCTAGAAAAGAATAAATAATAAGCAATTTAAAGGGTTAATAGTTCTAAAGTCATATCTTAATTGTAATTTGACCGCACTTCCAAATAAACATTTAAATATTTCCTTAAGGACAATAAAACACAAATGGAAACATTCAATATTATCTTAAAAGACAGACTAAATAAATTTACGATGAAAACAATTTACACATTGCTAAATTTTCGATGTGTTGCTTTTGCAACCTTGTAATTCTGTCACGCTTCCATAGCAGCAACACCATAATCACTTAACAGCGGTGAGGCGGAGAGGAGAGGGGAAGCGCCATGCTCCCTTAGGACAGACACTGGCATGTGCTGTGGCTCAGCAACACCAAAGCAGGCTCACAGGAGGCCTGACTTTCCTAGCCTGTGGTCAGAGGGCGGAATCCCAGCTTTTGGTGTAGAGACATTTCTCAGTGCTAGTGGAAACTATGCTAGGTCTGTCACTCTGTGAGCATTCTTCGATTTCCTCACTTACTTTGTGTGGGGTGAGGAGATGGAGGAAAGTTTGCTTCCCACAAATTACCTTCTGGAGCTTGTCCTCAATATCTGGTTTCTGATCAGGGCCTAGGGCAGAGGGAACATGGCTGCCAGGGAGTCAGGTGGACATTTTGCCCACCACCAGCAAAGGTGTCCTTGTTCTTACTGGGTTTCATTTTAAGAACTGTGGACATCTTTCAAGTTCTGCTAAGAAAGCCTTCTAGGTTTGCTACAAGCTGATAACCACAGGCTTTTCTGAGAAATTGTCAGGAAAGTGTATGAAATTAATGAAGGGATCATCTTGAAGTAGTTCTCATCCTGTGGAGGAAACGTTTTGTCCCACAGATTGTGTGGAGGATACCTCTGCTATCATATCTTAATGATTCTGCTTTTTCCATGATCAAATAATCCAGAAGGTGTCGTGGTGGCCCTCTCTGGTTATTGATATATGCTGACACATTAGGGTTTATGAAGCCCCTTTTAAATGTAAATGATGAAATTTAACTTCTATCTCAGTGGATTTATTCTCCCCATAATAAACATTTTATTTCCTTGATTCATTGAATTCTCTTTGATCAGTAGGGATTTTAATGAATTTTTATGTTTTAATTCTCATGAGAGATTATTTGGCTTTCATGAGACTACCTTCTTCTCATTTTTTTTTGTAGGTGTGTTGTTGTTCACAGTAGCCAGTGGTTTCATCTCCTCTGGATATATTCTCCTCTAACAGTTGGTGATAAATCTATTGAATGAATGCTGATACACACTTTACTTCATTTTCTCAAGGAAAGTCAAATGGCTTTTTAAGATCTGGTGAAAATGTACAGTATTGTTTTCAAACTGAGCATTTCCTGTTCCCAATGAAGTCATTCTAAGAATTTTCAAATTTTCAACTGAAGCCTTTTTAATTTGATCTCTAAATTCTTTATGAAAGAACATATGTGAGGCAAAGAAAATTTTATAGAACAAAACACGCTTTGTCTCAAAGGAAGTGAAAATACAAGTGTAGCTCTTAGACTCAACCAATCTTATGTCCCCTTTCCCCAAGTCCTTCCCCTTAAAGATAAGTTTATTTATTTTTATTTTCTGTGTATGAATGCTTTTCCTGCAAGTGTACATATGTTCCACATGTAAGCCTGGTGACCTTGGAGGCCAGAAGAGAGCACTGGATCCTCTGGGACTAGAATTAAGGATGGTTATGAGCTACCATGTGGGTGCTGGTAATCAAACCTGGATCTTCTGTAAGAGCAAATTCTTTTAACAACTGAACTGTCTTTTTAGACACTTCCAAGTCCTTTTACCTAAGTGTATCTCAAGACACATTCTCAAATGCTGATTTCTCAATAGATAATTTTCCCAGTCTGATGATATGAGTCTTGTCCTTGATTACTGAAATATATTGATGTCAGAGTGGAGTTACATATGTGACTTTGCTGTACTGTCTCTGGTGCTTTCTGGAAGCAAGAAACTTTCCTTTGTTTGTGTTTACAATAAGAAATATGCCTGCCATTTGACTGTTGTCATAAAATCAACAACCATCATTATTATGTGTGTGTATGGATTGTATATGACATTTGTGTGTATGGGAAAATACTATTTATAGTGTACAGGTAATTATCAGAGGACAACTTTTCAGACTTTGTTCTCTCCTTGCCTTTGTTATGCTCTGAACTTAGGCTATTTTGTGAACTTCTATGCAATTCTCTTGTTACTACCTTTCAATAATACACGTGGGTACCACCAACATCAGGCTTGAAAAAGAATTTTATGTCTGTCTGTCTGTCTGTCTGTCTGTCTGTCTCTCTCTCTGTGTGTGTGTGTGTGTTTATGTATGTGTGTGTATGTGTATGTGTGTGTGTGTGTGTAGGTTCAAGTATGCATAGTGCCTGCAGTGGCCAGAGACATTGGATTCTTTGGGGCTGGAGTTTCAGGCAACCGTGGGCCAGGGGAAGTGTGCACTAGGAGCCGAACTTGGATCCTCTGCAAGAGCAACAAGTGCTCTTGTCTGCTGAGCCTCTTCTGCAGCCCCACGTCTGGCTTTTCAATGTAGGTTCTGGGGATCAAAGTCAGGTTTTCAGGCATATGCACCAAACGCTTTCACGCACTGGGATCTTGCTATACCAAAGTCACCATCTGTCAAGCCACTAATTTTTTCTTCCTGTTTTGCAAAGTGCTTACTACTAAGAGTCTCACTCTCCAGTGATTTAAGTTTATAACCCGTATAAAGGTTGTGTATATATGGGGAAAGCTTTAGCACCTCGACTTATTCAGTCACATGCTGGCGATCATATTATCTGTCCATACATGTGAAAATGGTTTTGCTTATCAGAAACCAGGATTGCCATATTAACTTTTTCTCTTCACAAATGGTGAAAGACAGCAAAATAGAAGACTTGTGAAAGCGATTCTTCAGTGTTTCACTATGAGAAAGTGAAACCGTAAAGGCCTTGAAAACCCACAATCACTTACATAAACCAATCTCTTCAAAATATGCATATGTAGCATGTGTATTTATGTAGAAGCAGAGTTTTGTTTATGTCTATGTATAAAATAGCCTTACCTTTTTTCATTATAGTAGAATACAAATGTAAGAAATCACTCAAAGGACTTTTTAAAGGCATATTTGAGTCAATTTAAGGAAAGTAAATCATCAAAACTTGCTTAAATTACCAGCCTTTATTTGATTTTGTTTATTTTTAATGATTTTTTTAAAAAGGATATTTGTCTGGCTAAAATTCGGGATATATTTTGGAATGTGTCCATCTGCAAATCACAAACTTCTGAAATTTCCATCAATTTAGAATTATTCTTTTGTTTACAATATAACTAGAAAAAAAGCCAAGAAAAATTCATTGAACAGGATTTGCATGTCTGTGTACTTATATTTATCAGTGCAACTAGATGCTCGATATAGCTCAGGTCTTTTTATTAAGCATTTCTTGTAAGCTGTTAATTTGAAAGCACCAAATGTTCTATCTATTCTCCACCACTTTCTCAGGGTCCAGTGTAAAATGAATGTGTAAAGAGTAAGTATTAGATAGTCAAAGGATAGTAAGAGCAGGCAGGCAGGCTTTTGAATTAAGAGCATTGTAAATGTCTGCCATAGGTCAGTTTTAGGGGCACGTGTGTCTCCACATGTATGGTGGTCCTCATGAGAGCATCGGGAGGCTTGCATGGTACTGCACACCTGAGACCTCAGTGCTCGGTGGAGACTGGAGAGGATCCAGAAGGATTTCAAGGTCATCCCGGGCTGCACAGTGAGCTCAAGGCCAGCCTGGACCACAGAAGGCTCACTTGTCTCAGATAAAACAAATTCAAACAACATTTGACAGAAACGGAAGAGCACAAGCACACTCCGAAGTGTCTTTATTTTGCAGGCCCCTGAGGAAGCTAGAGACAGCCCAGCCAACCCGGAACTGAGACTTGAGCAGTTTACTATAAAACGGAACTCACTGCGGTACCTTCTAGATCCCCTGTGTCCGATGATCGCACGGAAAGCCAGTCTGCAGTATCCTCATGGAGAGATGTGGAAGTCCTGTTTATGATGTATTTCAATGTATACACACCTTCAGTGATCACTAGTCTGCTTTATATGGTAGAATGCAAAGCGGGAAGCCACTCAAAGGCATTAAAGAAAGAAAACCATGAAACTTGATTAAATGACAAGCTCATTTGTGTTCTTTTAAAATTTATCTTTGAAAATTTTCCTTTTTAAAACTTTTTACTGATTCTTTGTGAATTTTACATCCTGCTCATCTCATCTCGTTCCCTCTGCTCTGGCAATCCCCCCAATAAAAATCTCTCTGTCTCTCTGTCTCTCTGTCTCTATCTCTCTCTCTCCCACACCACACACACACACACACACACACACACACACAAACTCAAAGCATACAAAAAGGTCTCATCATGGAAACTGTAGTATGTCCCAGGGTGTCCCAGTTTATTCCTCTGTCCACACATTTTCACTTGCAAATGTTCCAGGCCTCTGGCTTCTGTGACACTATCAATATTCTATCGTTGCCAGGTCTCCTCCAAGTTATCTTGTTGTCGCCCTGCGTCATGGAAATTATTCAGCTTTGAATCAGGAGGACTGGCCCTTTCACGGTTCCCCAACCATTTGCAAATGATACAGATTGTTGGGGTGGATCCACTCAGAGCCCTGGATCTGCTGCAGCCTGGGAGGTAGCTGAGCTGGTCAGTACATTGGCTCTCCCTTCTCCCGACCACCAGGGTGAGCTCTCCAGCGCTGCTCTGGCTAGGCTATCCAACACCACCATCGCAGGAGGCAGGGTCAGCTCTCCTGGTCTCCTGCCTCAGGGTGACTTTGCACCCACGGCTCCATAGTCACTCTGCTGCCTACTCAAGGTGTGGGGCTCGCTTTCCCAAGTGCTGCAGCTGGCAAGGGGCGAAGCCAGCTATCCTGCTCTCCCACCCTGAGGAGGGGGGGGGGTGCACCATCACGGTGCACTCCGCTGTTTTGCTCAGGCGAGGTGCCGGACCAGATCTCCAGAGTGCTGATACCAGTTGAGAGGCAGGGCCAGCTCTTCAGAGCAAGGGCCAGTTCTGCATGTCCCCTGGACATGGCCCCCCAGGGTCATCTCAATGTTTTCTAGTGTTAATAGGAGCCACAAACAGTGACACTGACCCTGCCACTGTAGAGCCACGGACTCAGCTATAGTCCTCCGTAGTGGCTTGGGCTGTGATTTCACCATGGCCCCAGGTGGTGGGGCTGGCCCCTCACTACAGACTACTCCTCTCCACCCTGAGTCTTCCAGTTCCATCTTTCTTCATAATGCTCAAGCTGCCCCACTTCTTTTTTCTCTCCAATCTGTCAACCACATATTTGTACATAATGGCGGCCCCTGCCGTAGGCTGACCACTGCGACTGGTGGGCTCTTGTGTGGCAGGAGGGGTGGCAAGGAGGTATCCGTGACCCACCGGGCTGTGCACAGGACAGCAGGTCTGTGGGTGGCATGGTGGTCATGTCTCTGTCTGTCCTCCTCCCGTGTTGTGCTGTGTGGTGGTAGGCGGGGCTCCATGTGTCTGTGGCCTGCCTGTGCTCTGGGGTGGATGGGCAGATCTGTGCGTGGTTTTCCTTGCCTACACCTTGTGTCGTGGCGTAACCCAGTTCTATGTCTGTGTTACTTGTTCTGTGCTGTGCTACCTGGATTTGATTTGACTTGACTTGATTTGATTTTTTTTTTTTTTTTTTTTTTTTTTGGCTTTTTGAGACAGGGTTTCTCTGTGTAGTCCTGGCTGTCCTGGAACTCACTCTGTAGACCAGGCTGGCCTCGAACTCAGAAATCCACCTGCCTCTGCCTCCCAAGTTTGATTTGATTCTTATGTGTTTAGGCATAAAACAGCTTTGGCCACCAAGCCTAGCATCAAGCTAGGATGATAAAAGGACTGCCATCTGCTCTGTCCCTGACTGATATAAGAACAAGATACCAACAAGTGTCTCTTCACCCAGTGCTGGGGTGGGGGGTGGGTGGGATTTTTTTGATAACCAGATTCTTTGATTAAATTTAAGTTCATTTTCCCATGAGATGACATGTATGTTATACAAGTTATGTTTTCCACCTGATATCTTTTATAGCTAAGACACTGCAAAGTAATTCCTGGTCGTACACTAATCTTTTATTATTTAAAATACACTATGTATTGCTTTCATGTAATAATTTTTGTCTTATTCAATTATAAGACTGTTGTTTTCTAATGTACTCTGTTATCAGTCTTGGTATCTCAAATGACTATTGTTTATTCTTCCAAAACATTTCATACTCACAATCCTTATCGAAATTTGTGGCCTGGTATTGAAACCTTTCTTGGGACTGAAGTGGTTACGACTGCGTGTAGCTCTGTAAAGGACTCACAATCATCCTTGAGTCCAGTCACAGGGCTGGCCACCCTCTTCCAGCCTCTATGGGCATCGTGGACACACATGATACACACGCATGCAGGCATGCAGAACAACCATACACATAAGCTTAAAAAGTATCTCAAAAAATGCTAAAACAAAACAAAAACTCTTGGATTTTCTTACATAGCCTAGCAGGACGAACTTCACATGTTTCTACTCTTACCAAATCTTACATGTCCTGTGCTTCAGTTGAAAGATGTGCTTTTGAAATTGTAGTTTAATATTGCAGATGTTCACTACTAAATAAGTATTCCCCAGATCCTGACATGCAATCATTTTAATTTTGTCCAGGAACATGTTTGTTTGAAAGAATTCTAGGAATTCTAAACTGGTGTGGAAAAGCCCATATTTCAGAGCATCTCTGCATCTATCACGTGCAGAGGATTTCACATGTATTGATTTCAAGACTGACTTCTGCTACAGGAAGCTATAGAGGCGACTCCCTCAAGCTTCTAAGTGGTTATTCGTGTGTTTTACTCTATTAAAATTATAAGCAGGGCAGTGGTGGCGCACACCTTTAATCCCAGCACTCGGGAGGCACAGGCAGAGTCCAGTGTGGTCTACAGAGTGAGTTCCAGGACAGCCAGAGCTACATAGAGAAACCCTGTCTGGAAAACCAAAAAAAAAAAAAAAAAAAAAAGTAGGACTGAAAGACTTGCTGGATTAGTCAGGGGCGTGTGACAAAGAAAATCAGAGAGAGCATCTAGCTCTTGGGTCTGTTAACTAAATGGAGATGCCGTTTAATGAGATGTTGGTTACAGTGAGAGGAGATGGTTAATGGTGGCCTGGAGTGACAATCATATGGCGATCCAAGCAAGGCAGGACCACACACATCCGGGACTAATGAGTTCTCAACTGGGGAGCCAGACACTCACAAGTCACAAGAACATTTATCTTTCAGACGGTTTGGAGGGTTAAGTGATTCAATACATGGTTTATAATTACAATGTATTTAGCATTAGAAATAATCAGTTTTGTAACTAGAATGATATAGTTTCCTCTATCTTGGATTTTATTCCCTATATCACTGATTTTCAATGTCTTTTCCTCCCCAAATCTGAATTAGTATTTGCTTATTTTAAGTGGGGGAAATAAAATAAATATCTTTGATAACGATTAACTTTCAGGTGATGTTAGTTGTTTGACAATAATTTTGCTATCTAATTGCAATTCATAATTACATCAGAATTATCCATTAGGATTTCAACAGGTACTTTATAAAATAAAAGCTAATCCCAATCTTAATTGTAGTTGTTCCCAGGCTGTCTTTAAAGTTGATGTATAAATGAACATATCTTTGAACTTCTGATCTTCCTGCTCCCATCTCCCAAATTCTGGGATTACAGGCTTGCACTACCACACTTTGTCTACATGGAACTGGAGATAGAACCCAGGGTTCGTTTATGCTCGGCAAGTAGTCCACCCACTCAGCTACATCCTGGCCCCCACAAACATTTTAATGACCTATTAAATTTTATCATATACATGCATATACATCAATCTTCCTTTACATTATGGACTGTAACATATTTGGTTTTATATTAAGTTTTGGTGGGTTGGGAGAACACAGGAAAGTCTAAACTTAATTAAATAATTAATTCCTGCGTGCTGTGTACAGGCCGGGTGGTCTCCTGGACTCTGGTAAAGGACATACATTGAGCTAACAAACAGCAAAATAAGCAGGTAATTAAGAATGCAAGGAGATATAAAATTGATTTCCATGCTGTATTTTACAATTTGAATATTGCCACTCCATTACTTGCCAGCATTTCAAAGGTACTGTGCTATCTATAAATAATCAGGAGGAAGTGACAGTAAATGCACAGCTCATGGAAAGATCTTCATTTGTTGTGCGTGTGCTATCTGCAGCTCTGATCCTAAATAGTAAGATCATCTCGATACCTTATCAGAACTTTTGCCTCAATTTTCTTAGTTAAAAAGATAGCCAGTTGTCTAAAACCTCTCAAAAATAACTTTTACGTTGCTATTCTCAGAATGAACATTTAGAAATGTTTGCGAAAAGTATGATTATTTTTCAATCTAATAAGCTTATTTTTTTCAAAACTAGGGATGTGACTCTGCACCTTGTGCATACCAAGCAGGCGCAATACCACTAAGTTGTGCTCTTTCTAGACTACAGCATATGGCAAGAGAACTGTAGTTCATCTTTGTGTTCCTAGAACAGGGCAAATTCTGTCCGGTGCACAAAGAAACTGTGCTCTACCAGCAAATGCTCGTCAAAGACTTATAATTATGCATTTTGGACTGTTCAATTGAAACAGAGAGTTAAGACTATTTTCCTGGATATATGGGAAAGAACAATAAATGTTTTATAACAAAGAAACATTATAAAGACAAGGGCTGAGTTGCTTTGGAAGTGTGCTTATTCAATGATGGTAAAAAGGATGTACTTTTATTTTGTTTCACTAGATGGCACTAGGGTCTCAAGTAAAACTCAGTTTGAGGAAACAAAAAAAAAATAAGTAAGATATATGTTTTTATTGTTTAAAACAAAGCAGATGTCATAAAAATCCAAGGGACTGTTATATGAATAATCATATATATATATACAAACATGTGGAAATTAAATATTCATCAAATATCTTGTTTCAAATTTCTTAAACCTAAAAAATTGTGGGAGACTAGATTGAAGAAATAAATAAATACAAACTTGAAGATTATAGTTCAGAGGAAAAGTCTCCAGGATCTTTTTAGTTACATTTTCCTTGCAAGATTTATTTATTTTTTTAAATATTTTAAGGAATCACACTATTTCTCCTTTTCTAGTTGTGCTCATTAGCTGTTCACAACTCTGACACAGGAGAAAGCCTAGAATGTCTTCTCTACCTAGGATTCACAAAAGAAAACAAGCAAACATTGTTTGAAGAGATCCCCTTGCTGGAAGCCTTGGCTCTTTGTATGAATTCTGTTAGGATCTGCTCAGTGGAGAGAGCCACAGCTTCCCTTCCTCTGAGATCTGAGACCAACAAGTATTCACCCTGGGGTCTCTTGGGTTTTTTGTTTTGTTTTGTTTTGTTTTGACTGTTTCTTATTTTTTATACAAAGACTCACCATGTAGCTCAGGATAGCCTGGAACATAAGATACTCTTCTGTCTCTTCCCTTAGTGTGTTAACTCCTTGATTTAAAACAATTACTCTTTATTTCTTCCTCTTCTTACAGGAAACTGGAGTATGTTGGATGTCTTGGTTGCAATTCCTTGATACAATCACTGCCTTTACTTTTCCCTAGGCTCAGTGATTATTACCAGCTGGTTAAAACACAATATTTGTAAAAAAAAAACCAGTATTTTCTTATATATTTTAAAAGTATGGTTATATTATATAAACGTATTACAACTATTCTCATTTTCCTTAACCAGATAGAAGTTAATGATTAGAGAAGTCCACATCTCTACTCAAAAAGTTTTAAAATACTGTGAGACGATATTTATATAGAGGAAAAATTTCATGGAAAATGAATGATATAATAATTACCCAGTAATAAAAATATAGGAACATAAAGATAAAGTACTGAGATTTGAATTCTATGATTAAACAATTGTGTTTTTTAAAGGAGCTAGAACTGCTTTGTTTCAATAGTGTAACTTCCCAAAAGTCACTTTGTTCTGATGTCCCGGAATTCCAGAGCTGTCTCTTTGCCCTCACCCAGTCTGACTCACAGACTCATCCACTTTGGCTTTTGTGTGGTATCTTCACCGAGTAAAGCCAGGGCGGAGGAATGGAACCACAGTCTACTACGGAGTCCATATAGGCACCAGTGCAAACACACATGTAGCAAAGGATTTCGGTTTTATTTTCTGTTTCAGTTTGTAGAGTAACCAACTGGTGATGTGTTTGCAGGAAGTGCTCCTGTGATTTTGATCTTAGATGCCTTCTTGAAGTCAACCACATGAGCAGGCAAATTTCTATGCTCCTTTGGGGTAATAAATTTTCCTATTATTATTATTATTATTTCATTTCAATTTGCTCTGAAGGGACACAGGGTCATGAGTCAGTGCTTTTAAGAGTCAGGAAGAAACCAATAGAAAAAGAGGATTTCCCTGCTCTCTGCCTGTTTGGTGGGACTTTATTGCGGGAGTCTGCCTGCAAGACAGCAGTTACCTTAAGGTGGGATTTGGAGGTGGCCGTGGAGAGCAGGGGGAATCAGCAAGGAGCCCCGAAATGCCGCATAACTTGCATGGATGCAGGCTGGGATGCTTTTACAAATTACTTTTAAAGTTAATCTACATTGTTTCTGATGGCAAGTTCTTCCCCTCCCCCCTTAAATTATAGCAACAGATACAGGGAAGATTATTGAAAGATGATAATTTAAAAAGTTTGCCTGTCCTGGCAGTATCCTGGAGTGCTAGTGTAGCTTTAATCCTTTACTAGTTATGTGGTGGTGTGAATGAATTTTTCTTTTTACCTTTTTTATTTTTTTAAAAACTGAATTACTTCATTATAGAGAAGCTACCTTCAAAAAAAAAAAAAAAAAAAAAAAAAGCATCCACAACAGCCCCGCATTGTCTAGAGTTTGCTACATTCACACTGAAATCTCAGGCAGTGAATACAAGTTTGGCCCATTCAAAAGGATCTCTGGTGTGAGGCACATCGCATCAAACAGGGCAGCTTTATCTCCACCGTGTTCTTCGTTGCCATGAACTCGGAGAGAACAGAATTTGTTCACAGGGTGAAACACATGTTTATGGTCCTGAATAAACTTTCAGATTCAAATCTGTGTGACATTGGTAGACACAGGAATTCTGAGGCCAAATGGGATGTTTGTGGCCCATATTTGCATATCAATGCCCAGACACCCTTTTAGGAATACTGCAGCTTCCTGACAATGCTGCTTGTCTGAAGTCTGGGGAAAGAAAACCCATAAAAGTTTGGACTCACTTGTCAAAGCCCTCGATTCTCTTTCTTTTTTTTCCCCCTGCTTTGGAAAACCGAAGCAGGGTCACTAAGTTCCATTCGCCATAGTTTTATTATGTTTTAAATGAAGCGATTGAACCGGCCTAGAGCCCAGACAGACACTCCCAGGCGGCTGTGAAGGCATCCCGAGGCCATTTGAAGGCAGCTTCTTTAGGGCATGGGACTGCTTCTCTCCTTCTCTTGCTTTGCCTCTCCAAAGGACTCGGCAGCTCCGAGGTAGAGCACTTGCTTACCTTGCCCAAGGCTTGGGTTTGAACCCAGGCAGCTGAATTTAAAAAGCCTGTACTACTACCCCCCACCCGCTCGCGCTCCCCCCGCCCCCCAGCCCTCGGAATACAAACTATGTAATAAAGGGCTCTTTTAGCTATTGAAAATCAAATTTTAGAGCAGAAGTCATTTTAAAAACAATTGCTTGCCTAGGGGGTTTAGCAAGGCCATGCTGTTCCCAGCACTCATATGAATAAGAATACCACCCCAGTTTCCTTGTATCACTAAGAAATTCCGAAACTGAAATCTGGAAAACACATCTATATACAGTTTGGTCAAAATGGATGAGTAGTTGTGGGGAGAAAGAAATCTAATTTCTTCTCCTCCACGCTGATGAATATTGGAGGATTTCAGCGGAAACGAATTCCAACAGAGGCACAAGGGCTAAATTGCCAAAGTCCCAGAGGAGCTGCTGGCTGGCAGGGAGGAGCTGCTGGCAAGGAGGAGAAGCTGGCAGGGAGGAGCGCTGGCAGGGAGGAGCGCTGGCAGGGAGGAGCGGCTGCCAGGGAGGAGCGCTGGCAGGGAGGAGCTGCTATTGGTCCTAAAGCCTAGATTTCTGCCTGGAATCCATTAGCTCTCAAACTCAGGACAAGCTCCCTCAGCGCGTCTCACCCGCCCCTACCCTAACCCGCGCCCTCCCAGGTTCTGGGCTTCCACTTCCCTTCCCCCCAGCCCGATCCCTGTATAATTCAGCCATTTTAACTATGCAGGTCTCATGGTCTCTTGACCCTGGCCGCCTCTCTGTGTTGCTGGCTCTTCTCTTGCTCTCTCTCCCTCCCTTCATCGTCTGGTTTAGTCTGGCCGCCATGTCCAGCTGGACTTTCACCGCCGACTGCTTTCTCCCTTATATCTACAATAAACATCTCCATACTGTAGGCTTACTCATGTTCTTTTCCTTTCCTTTCATTTTTCTCATCCACCATCTCCAGGCCCATTTTCCTCTGAGATAAAACATTCATCTCCTACAACAATCCATTTTTCCACGTGTCTGCTTTTGTTTGTGCACAACCTAATGATATGTTTACTTTAAAAGATTATAAAAATATATCCCTAACAAACAACAATGCTCAAAATCTTGGCTTATTAACATATACTTTATATGAGTATGTATATATAGATTGTCTGTATATAGGATCAGGTTTTTCTTTTTGTTTTTTACATCATGTACTTAGTGCCGAATGGACTTATAAATAATGCTCATGTAAAGTTTTTAACTTGGCCCAACTTAATTTTGTTCATAGTAAAACTAAAATTAAAATAATGATAGTGGCTAATGACCCTTAGTCTTTCTTTGGAATAATTAACATGAGTCTTAATTTTAAAATCTGTCCTCAAAAAGAACACATTCATAATTGTATAATTCTGATCAAAATGTTGTAAATTAAGAGGTGATGCTCCTGCTCCTGGATACATTTTTATTTTCTGCTATTGGACAACTTCCCTCCATTTAGATGAGAATAACTTATGTCCATATTTTAAATGTTTCATTAGTAAATGAATGTATTTGTAAATACAAAATTTTAAGGATTTTAAGGATATTTTTAAAAGCAAACAAATGAACAAATGACTATTTAAAGATCTTTATTATAGTCAGCCTGAAGTAAATATTCATATATATCTCTTAGAATACTGGGTGCCTGTCCTCTCTTTTAAGGCTGCTATGCTCACACCTCTGACTGTTCTGTCCTAAAAGGATCATAGCAGGACTTGTTAAATGTCAGTACTTCTTCACTAAAGGAGAAGATGAACTGGCGTTCACAGATGCTCTCTGATGATGCTCTTCGCCTTTGAGTTGTGAAAGTTAGTGGCCTGTTAAGAATGTATTCCCCTGCCGGGCGGTGGTGGCGCACGCCTGTAATCCTAGCACTTGGGAAGCAGAGGCAGGTGGATTTCTGAGTTCGAGGCCAGCCTGGTCTACCGAGTGAGTTCCAGGACAGCCAGGGCTACGCAGAGAAACCTTGTCTCCAAAAAAAAAAAAAAAAAAAGAATGTATTCCCAGGGCTGGAGAGATGGCTTGGTGGTTCAGAGCCCTTTCTTGCTCTTTTGGAGGACTGGAGTTTAGATCTCTGGACCTACATGAGGCAGCTCACAAACATTAATAATTCTTTGAGATCTGATACTGTTTTCTGGTTTCTGTGGGTGTGCATTCTCTTTGCATCTCTTAATTTCTGTTTCTGTCTCTGTCTGCCTGCCCCCACCCCCAATAAAATAAAATTATGCTAAATAATAATATATTCTAAGCAGGATTGGTCAAGGAATGTTCGGTCTGCTATAGAAGGTGGGCGATAATGAGTGATAAGGGGGCTATCGATGGTAGTTCTTGTATGGACTGCAGCTCAACTTGGTGTGGTTTTTGCCTGAGAATCTGAATTTACTGTCAAAGGATCAGGAAGGGAACACTGATTTATACAGACCATCTTTACCCAACCACTGCACATTTGAAGTGATCCTCATGGGAGCATTCTGGCTGATGCAGGGGCAGTAGTGGTCCTCATTTGTGTTAGTTTTTTTTTTTTTTCCACAGACTATTTTTGACAATTCATTTTTTTGTGACTGCATGTCTTTAGCTCATATCCTGCTTTGCACTGGGATTTTGTCATTAGTGCTATGTTCCTGAACAATCCAGATGTATTTCTGCTTAAGTACCCTTTCCCATTGTCTTCACGTGCATAGTGCTATTGAGAGTATCTTAATACTCTCAATATTAGACAATATTGAGATATTCAGATATAACAATATCTGAACAATTTTCCCAGTCTCTTATTGTCCTTTTTCTTACTTCTGTATATCTTAAAAGGAAATCAACCAACCAACCAATTAAACTGCCACCCCAAAACAAAAAATATTACATTGAAGAATCTGTTCCAACCTCTAGACTTGGCTTTTTTTGGGTACTGATGGACCAACGTGACTCCATCTTGAGATCAGCAGCCATTTGGTTACACAATTACATTTCTGCTTACTATAAAACTTAAGTTTCTGTTTATACTATTAATAGTATTACTTATACTATTCTATTTATACTAGTAATAGTATTATTAATAGTATTATTATAGTATTATTAATAGTATTAATAATATTATAAACTATTAATAGTATTATAAAAGATGTGTCAAGTTGTATGGGAACAATGGTCCCATTGCTTTCTACATAACTTTTATTTTGTTGGTCCCATTTAGAAAACAGTACATATAATCTTGTTCCTGGTCTTGTAAGTCACTGTTTTCAGGGACTTTGGGTTTTCAGCCACTATTGCTATGTAACTGATTCCAGAAATAGTCATTCTGAGCACAGATTTAGCTGACTTATTTGTATCTACTGGTTTTCAGGTTTACAAAGCAAAATAAAGTTGTAATTTGAGGCATTTTCCAAATACATCCTTGGAAACATTAAGTCTGTGGATTGTATCAAATCCGCAGATCTCTGTTGCAGGGCTCAGCCTTAGCTTTTGTATTTGAGAGACCAGGAGTTAGATCTCCCCTGGTAGGCAGACAGACAGGGAGAGGGACCATGGCTAGGTAATAAAGTGGTGAATTTCCAAGATGGTTAGTTTCTCTCCCAACTGACTTGAAATAATAATAATAATAATAATAATAATAATAATAATAATAATAATAATAAGGGCCTGCAATCTTTTTGTCCTACCAGTAGGCCCCTTGGGATGCCTTTCAAGGCTGGATCCTGTCTTGTCATATAACAGTTGGGACCAATCAACCATCCTATCTATCTTCAGACTGGCCAGCCCTTTAGAAGGGAGGAAGTCTCTTAAAAGACTCTTTAAAAGCCCCATGCCCTCCCTCTCTTTTTCTCTGTGTGTCTGCTGCATGTGCAATATTTCCTCACTTCCAATAAACACCTTTATTCAACTGCTGATTCTGTCTGCCATGTTTGAGATTTCTCAGCTACTACCAGTTGTGCTTTGAGATTTTTCTTGTCTTTTAATTCTTTAATTAACAAAGAAAATGAGCCTAACCCAGATCTCTAGACTGTATCATTTCAAGACAATGGACATCAATACAGTTGCAACTGGTTTCCAGTGTTGGTTTTAGACTATTTTCAACTATGATCTGAAACTTTTCTAACTTCAGAGGTCATTTCTGTGTGTAGAGCCTAAAAGGATCCCCACATAGAATATGGCAGAAATGAGCATGTGAGGTTCAGAGGCGAGGTTATAAAGAGACTTTGCCATGTTTTAGGCCTCCATACTGGAAGAAATAGGCTGCCAGACTAAAGGGCAGTCTCACCTCTTGTGGCACCCTACAAGATGATGAGAAAAAACCAGAGTCTAGCCCAGTACAATGGTCAAAGTCTAGAAGGGCCCACATCTGGCAGTACAGCTGTCAGCTACGTCATTGCTCAATCCACCTTAGCCTGAACCCAAGTTTTTAAGCCACTGAGTTTTTCAACAATTTTGTGTGTAGTTGGAGCTGCATAGCCCAAAGATACATTTTTCAAATGTATCTTTCTTTTCTATCTACCTTATTTCCTATTATTCCTTTCATCTTCTTTTACCCCAAAGGTAACTTTCTGTTCCTACTGATGCAACTTTTCTGTTTTCCACATATTTTTATGGTTCTATTAATAACTGTGGTCTCAGATGCTCAAGTATGGCCAGTGTGAACCAATCTCTTCCTGCTGCCTGCCGATCAAGATGGAAAACTCCCAGCTACCCATGCAGTACCATGTCTGCCTACATGCTGCCGTGCTTCCCACCATGAAAACAATGGACTAAACCTTGAACTGTAAACCAGCCCCAATTTAATGTTTCCTTTACAAGAGTTGCCATGGTCATGGTATCCTCGTCCCAGAAATAGAAACCCTAACTAGGACAATTGACAATAAGTAATGTTTCTTAAGTCCCTATTTACCTGCTAAAGTAGAATACTGCTGCGTTTATAAAAGCAACAGTAATGTTTTCACTTTAAAGGTGAGAAAAACTGCACATTAAAAACTGTTTAAAACCTGCTTGAGTTCATTTAAATAAATCAAGGGCAGAATGTGAACCTCTAGATCTTTGTGATGAGGAAAATCCAGTCATGACTGGTATTCCTGATTTGACCATTTCTGTCCAGGGGTTTTAATAACACTTTTTGAATGCACATACTATTTTTAGCACTAAATAGCCTTTATAAACACATTAAATGGTCATGGTCATCCTACTCAATAATTTTACCAAACCCTAGAATATTTTCCTTAGCAGTTCTCAGTTAACATTGCATATTACCATCTTTGATTTGACTTAGTCCTTATAATATTTATGAAGAATATATAGCAGTTGTGTGTGGTATGTGTGTGTGTGTGTGTGTGTGTGTGTGTGTGTGAAAATGAGTGACTTATCTGAGCCATTCAGTTGTATGTGGAAATGTGGACAGAGAATTCTTATGGATTGTCTGTGTCTTTAGGACATTCATACAGTGAAACTCGGTGTCCTCACTATGTTATTTGCAGGAAGAGCCTTCAGGGAAGTAAGTAAAGGAAACTTGGTATTGCTTGGTATTGTTGTCATTGTGAGCAGAGGAAGAGTCACAACATTCTCTCAACAAATGTACAAAGAAGAGAGTCCATGAGAATGCAGTGAGAAGGTTACCACCTGCAAGCCAGCGAGAGAAGCTTGTCCTTGAGTCAACTTGGCTGAATCATGACATTAGACGTTAAATCTCCAGGACAGTGAAAAATACATTTCTGTTGCTCAATTCATCTAACATGCAATAATTTTTCATGACATGTCTAGATAACTAGCATAAGAGCTAAGCTATTCTGCACCAGATAGCTCTATCTATGGTTAACTATCTATCTCATACTTATAATACATTTAACATTAATGCTCTGAGGACAGTGACTGTTTCACACATTTGTGTGGTTCATCCTTCATATTTCATCACTTCACAGGTTCAAGTGACAGAAGCCCATCATGTAAACTTGTTTTCCTATTTGAACCCAGATCCAAAGAGGTTCTAAGACTTGACCAGAAGAGAAGAGCAGATGTGGATTCCAAAGCCATCCTCCAGCCACAAGGGTCCAGTGCTTCCAATAATTCACTGGACAATGTAGGAAATGAATGTTTTACCATTATTGTTAATCACCATTTCTTTTTTTCTTTCGAGACAGGGTTTCTCTGTGTAGCCCTGGCTGTCCTGGAACTCACTCTGTAGACCAGGCTGCCCTCGAACTCAGAAATCCACCTGCTTCTGCCTCCCAAGTTCTGGGATTAAAGGCGTGAGTCATCACCGCCCGGCAATCACCATTTCTTATTTTCATAACATTGTATAATAGAACATAACTATGGAAACTGAATAATTAAAATTATATCCTGATAGAGGAGGAAAAAATAATACATCATATACAACAAAATGATTAGAAATGCAAGCTTCTCAAGATATGACAATGTAAATATATTTAGCAAATGTTCTTTTTTAACTTCTTATATAAAAATGTTCTATTATTTCCATGTGTAAAAGGGGAAAATGTAAACCTATTTGTGCACTTGTTTTTGAAAGGACAACCTATCTCAGGTGGCCCAAGGACATGCCTGTGTTCCTCCGTCTATCAAATCAGACTGTGCAGGCGATTCACTGCTCTGTGGTAGGGATACAATGTGTAAATGATGGGTGCTGGAACCATCAATAAACTTGTCCTTGTGAAAATGATGACAGAATCTCTTGCTATTATTAAGAGCTATTTTAAAAGCTAACTCAAAAGGATGCCAGCTGGTGACCTTGTTGCTAGACTCAGTAAAAAAGAAAATAATTAAATTAGCATGACTCTTCAAATTCATTCTCACTTGGTAGAGGTCTGGAACTGATCATCATGGCAGCATGTGAGAACTTGCATAGTGGTGTTTCGTGGCCGTACTGTTTAATAGATGAACAGCATGCAAAGGCTGATATTGTCAATTGTCATATTTATTAAGTTTACTCAGTCAAAACTCAGACCTAGAAGTTAGATCACAGAGTTTCAGGTTCCTTCTATTTCAAAGGTAAAGGATGATTAAACTCCACCAAAAATCTCCATTGAGGAGCGGCATCTTAATGCAGTCAAGGTGTGTATCCATCCTCATGGCAGTCCTTGATGCCAGGTGCCATGAAGTGAGTGTGTGCTGTGCCTCCACAGGGAAAAAATTTGTCACATGTCACACCTCAAAGAGGAAGGCAAAACTGACAGAGCTTCATTGAGGCCCAAAAAGAAAAACTAGTTTCCTATTGATAAGGATGAATTTATTTTCAAGTATTCATTCATTCTTTTTAATATGTTCTGTTCTATAATTTCTTGGTTAAAAGAATGCAATTTGTATTTCTGACCTGAATGAAGATATGACATTCTAAACTGCCAAATGTTATAAAATTGCAAAGACATATAACTGCCCCTTCATTAAAAACCAATCCAAACAAGCCTTTTAGTCACCTGCACAGGAAAACTCCCCTCAAATGTTGTATATTTCAGAAACTTCACAAAACATAGTACACCTGAAGCTATTAGGAAGGTAGAAGGAACAATCATTCATTGTTGAGCTTTATACTGCAGGCCCACCCCAGAAGCTTCTCTCAATGGATGTAGCTGCTTCTAGGCAACTGCCTGCTAAGTCTTCCTACTTTCTGAATCACCATGTCATTTCCCCTCTGCTTGTCTAACATACTAGGTGTGAGGATTTGAATATGCTTGGCCCAGGGAATGGTATGATTCCCTGTGGCCTTGTTGAAGGAAGTATGTCACTGTAGGGGCATGCATGTGGGACCCAGTTTTCTCCTGGCTTCCTTTGGATAAGACTTAAAACTCTCAGCTCCTCCAGCACTTCTCCTGCCTGAACGTTGCCTTTCTGCTATGATGATAACAGACTACACCTCTGAACCTGTACACTAGCTCCAATTAAATGCCGTCCCTTATAAGAGTTGCCTTGGTCATGGTGTCTTTTCACAGCAATGGAAACCCTAAGACACTGGGTATTCTCACTCAATCTATTGGAAGACCTCTGCAGCCCTCACACTCAGACTGACTAAAGAAAAGCTACACAGCTCTGGAACACTGCTTGTGTACTGCCCGCTTTCAACCTATTAACAATCAATTATGCTAAGATATTTTTTCCCAGAATATGTGTTAATCCTTGACTTTACACCTTATCAAATAGAAAAACCAGATTGCAACAATATATTTGTATGAATCAGCTACCAATGCAGGACATATTCAAATATATAATGTATAATTTGAAGTTAAATTCGCTTATAATAGGAGTATAGTATGTTTAGTATGGGCCCTGGACTCAATTATAATCACCACAAAGGAAGGAAAGAAAAAAGAAAGCGTAAAGAGGGGAGGGCAGCAAGGGAAGGAAAGAAGCAAACTAGTGTACATCTAGGTTCAACGAAGAATTTTTTTTAACTTTACCAGTGATAGATTCATTGACTGCCTACTTAGCTCTCTGCTTTTTACTAGATAATCTGAATTATTAGTGACTCACTCAAACAGGTTCTGATCCATTATATGATTTGGATTCTTCCATCTCTCATGAGCAAATATATATTTTTAACCAAAGCAAATAACTATAACTATAACTATAACTATAACTATAACTATAACTATAACTATAACTATATATATATATATATATATATATATATATATATATATGGCACTCACTGTACTTGCAGCCAAAGGGCACTGTGGAGAGGCTGGGACAAAGGAGTTGTCCTCAAGGCCTCATCTTGAACATTTTACACTTCAGAACATCACCCTTTGAGATAAAAACAAGCCACTGTCTGTCTTAATTCATTGGTTTATTTTTATGAGATTAAAAAAAAGACAGGAAGAATTTAACAAACTACAAAAGATCAGACAATCGTGTGTGTTACCCTAATCCTTTGTTTTCACACTGTTCTACAGCCAGTCACATTTTGTTTGTAAGCACAGTGCAGGTGAGCAAAACAGCTGGAAGGAGGCTGTATTAGTCTGGGTTCTCTAGAGTCACAGATCGTATGGGCAGTCTCTATGTAGTTAGGGAATTTGTCGATGACTTACAGTCTGTAGTCCAACTCCCCAACAGTAGTCAGCAGCAGCTGTGGATGGAAGTCCAAGGATCTTGCAGTTGCTCAGTCCCACGAAGCAAGCCGGCAAGGAAGAAGCAGTCTTCCTTCTTTCAATGTCCTTATATATGTCTCCAGTAGAAGGTGTAGCCCAGATTAAAGGTGTACACCTTTAATCCCAGATGAACTTGAAGTCTGGGATTAAAGGTGTATGTCTCCACACCTTTAATCCCAGATGACCTTGACTGGAATCCATGCTTCAAGATCTCCATGCTAAGTCCAGGTCAGAAACTTATGTCTCTGAGCCTCCAAATTAGGATCATAGGTGAGCCTTCCAATTCTAGATTGTAGTTCATTCCACATATAGTCAAGTTGACAACCAGGAATAGCCACTACAATCCACCCCTTGTCAACTTGACACAGATAATATCTCATGTCCACATGAAACAATAACAAGGTCGTGAATACGCCTAACATGATATAACTATTCCTCGTACAATCACAAACGCATTTGTAAATTTACAATGGGGCAATGTCCCTTGGGAACATTCTTTTAGTGTCTCAATACCAATTGATGTTAAAGGAATTGGAAGACAAATGTATCCTTAACAAAATAAGATAGAAGCATTCATATTACTTATAATCCTCGTTTCTGCAACTGGTTACGTGGCCTTAGCTGGTATTTATAACTACCATCCTCTGCTACCCATTCTGTATTTCCTTCACCCTCAGCAAGCACCTCAGCAGGTCTTGGCTCTTTTCCTGGAGGATTGACCCATACCTTCATTCCTGATGGGTCATCCTTCCGCATCCTGCTTGGATTATGCTGTTGTAGTTTCCCATTGACTTTAATCACAGGACAGGGTAGTACTAAGAGACGCCCTAGGGGATCTCCTGCTCTCCAGACATAATCCTGCTTACCTCCATTGTGGAGAGGCAATCCAATTTCCCCACTGTAATCTGGATCTATCACCCCTCCTAACACAGTTATTCCTTTCTTAGCCTGATGGTTTTGGGGTGGCTGGGGAAAGAGGCTGACTGTCCACAGAACGCGTCATCTTATCCACTTGATTGTTGAACTCTTCCTCAGCTGAAGTCAAATGTCTTTCTCACCAATTTTCCAATCGTGATCTTTCCACGTCCCTGACCATCCAGCCAATCCATTGGCTACAGCCCATGAGTCAGTGAACAATCGTACATCTGGCCATTTCTTCTTCCAAACAAACTGTAATACCATGTGCACTGCCCGAAGTTCTGCCCACTGTGAAGATTTTCCTTCACCTGTATCTTTCAGGGTTGTCCCAGAAAGGGGTTGTAATGCTGCAGCTGTCCACTTCTGGGTGGCGCCTGCATAACGTGCAGAGCCATCAGTAAACCAGGCCCTAGTCTTCTCTTCTTCAGTCAGCTGGTCATAGGGAACACCCCATGAGGCTATAGGTGCATGCTTGGCAGCAGATGGCATTGTAACAGGAGTAGAAACCATAGGCATCTGAGCAACTTCTTCATGTAACTTTTGCCTATGTCCAACGCCCAGCTTGGAGGAGCCAGTGATTTTTATTCTGCTTATTTATAGGACTATGAGTGAGGGGTTACTTACAGGAGTAGAAATGACTCAAAGACAGCTGCGTTACCAAAGCCCATCTCAGCACAGGTGACAGATCATCGCTAACCTGGAGCACACTGCACAGCATACAGCCAATAGGAAGGCTGGAGAGTGTCCTTCCCAAGTGACCCGGTTGGTCTAAATCTCTTTCAGGTTTCTGCTTCTTCCAGACAGCTGTCCTGGTCTCCTAATCTTCCTTTGAGAAGGATTCTCAGCAGCCTTATTGTATACTCTTGGGAGGGATGTTAGTATCTGGTCATTTTCAGGGACTTCCTGAAGTTATTTTGGGCTATTTATCTTTCTGTTTAAGGAGTCTCTGAAAGATGGATTGTTTCAATCAGCAGGAAACTGTTACACAAAACAACAACACTGTACTTTAAAGCTTAAAGAGGGGCTGGGGGTGGGGGGCCCAGTTGGCAGAGTGCTAGTCTAGTATGCACCTTGGCTTAGATTTTAATCCCCAGCCCCATAACCAGGGAACATGAAACTCACCAGTCATTCCAGCACTCAGGAGGTGGAAGCAGAAAGCAACAAATTTAAGTCATTGCCTATGATGTAAAGAATTTGAGGCCAGACTTGAGTACATGAGGTCCTGTTTCCAAAGTAAAGATAAGCCTTAAGGCTGTACCAGTGTGACTGACTCTCTCCCCCTCCATGTAGGGCTTTTTCAGAGACCAAGGACGGTGACTGTGATGCCTTGATCTGTTACCAGGGACATAGGAAGTGGGGTCCAAAGTTGAATATGAAGGAGAGGTCTGTCTGCAACAACTTCCCAGCTTGTTAAGTCAGAGCAGATAAATAGCAATAGGTTTTTTAAAAATCAATTTATTTCCAGGAAAACACACAACAACTACCCTATAAGGCAACATGATAGCATCGATCACTCTCCCTCCACATTTGAATAAATTTACAGGTAAATACAGGAACCAGCCAAAGAGCACGTATATTAACCAAATGTTTTTTTTTAAATAACTTTAAAATTTGCCTTGTGTATTTGAGCCCACAGAATTTTATGCATACCATCTGCATTAAGGAGCCTGCAGAGGCCAGAAGGGTGTAGGTGTTTCGGATGTGGGGTTGTTCAGTGATTTACCACTCTGACTCAAGTTTTCATTTTAGTAAAATTTATTACTAAATTTAGTCATTTTATTAAACAAAAACAAAACAAAACAAAATGGCCAAGACCAAACCAGAGAGTTCTCTAGGTAAGCCCTGGCTATTGTTACTTCAAGGATTTGAAAGGCAAACTCCAAAAAGTTCTTACTTTGGGGAGCCAAGTTAACTCAGATTCTACATAGGTGCAGGTAAAGCTTGATTTTATAACAGATGTCCAGTAGCTGTTCAGCCATCCAAGCAAGCATTTAATAGAGAAGCAGTTTTTTAAAGCAGTTTTTAAGTATATCCCAACTGTACTTAAAAGTTATCCATCTTGGGCAAGTTAGCTAATGAAAGGATGAGAATTACAGGCTAAGAATCCCCCGTGCCTAACTCTTAAATGACCCTAAAAAGCAGAAGTTTAGCCCGCTCTTTGTTAGCCCAGGAGTGCACATGTCACACCTGCCAGCAGTGTCTAGCTGCGAGCTGCAGGCCTGGGACGGTCCCCAGCGTCCTTTCCCATCTCGCCTCCGCGGAGCAGCTTACCTAGAGAACTCTTTGGTTTGGTCTTGGCCATTTTGTTTTGCTGGCACCTGGCAGGTGCTCAGGTCTCCAAGCACCTACTATGTAATCTGGCCCCATAACAGGAAATGCATAACAGGAAATGCGTAACAGGAAACGTGTGCATGGCGACCACATAAGCAGAAATGAGCTAACCGGTTTCTATCTGGCTTCTCTAGGAAACTGATTGGTTCTCAGAGTGTGGGCGTAGATAATTTAAACTGATTGGCTTAGAAGCTATGGAGTGGTACAAATCCATTGGCTCGCACTGCACGGGCTCTTCATGCTAAGGGATAATTGGTTTGTGTTAGGCGGGTTCTGTTGTAAGCCTATAAAAGCTGTCCCGATTCTGCACTCAGGGTTCACAGTCTTCTACCCTGCATGGTGTATGGCTGTGATCCCCAGAGGCTCTGGAAGAAAAATCCTCTTGCTGTTGCATCAAAAATGTTTCTCACGAGTGATCTGGGGTGTTGCCTTCCGAAGCGTGGGGTGCTGGGGGCATCCCCATTTTACTTTCAGGTCTTACACTGACAGGGTACATTTAGGATAGAAGCAACTTTCTCATGGTTTATAAGCTAAAAGCAACTTTGTTTATGCAAGTCTTTTCAACACGGTAAATTGTCCTCTAAACATAATGTTCACCATTGTTTATGAACACCTGGGACTGGTGTTATACACAGTTGTGGAATGCCATGTGAATGCTGGGAACCAAACCAGATCCTCTGCAAGAAGAACAAGTGATCTCAATCACATGGTCACCTTTCCAGCCTCGATAATGGCAGTTCTGTTGAAGATTTACACTGATCTCCCAAGTGGGCAGTGTTTGTCTTCAGAATACCTTTCCTCATCTGTCATTAAATCCATCTTCAGGGATACCACTTCAGAGAACAAACATGCCATAGCAGTTCAGATTTCCACTCACCAAAACTTAAACATGGAAAACTTTGTCTATGATTCCTGAGAGAACCTTAAGAAAAAATACTGTAGTATGAAATGTATGATTCTAACAGTTTGCCTCATGGTAAAAATAACATATATATTTCCATTCTGATATTAAATCTATCCCGTTCTCATAAACTTGACATTAACAGATATATTCATTTTCAGATATGACTTGAATATTACTTAATTATTTGAAGCTGTTGTGCTTGTTTATTTTTGTGATGCTAGACATTAAACTCAGGGTTTGTGCCTGCTGGGTGTGTGTGCTCTACCACTGACCTCAACACCCATCCTCCAATCTCATTATATCATCCGGGAGTGGCCCCTGGGTGTAGGGACTGTAAGCATGTGCTACCGTGTCTGGCAAGTTCTTATTTTGGCCATATAATCAAGATTCTGGGAAAAGTTGTCCTAGAAAGCTTACCACTTCATTTTGAAAAAAGAAAGGAAGGTAATGATTCCTTTGTACAAAATAATAAAATCGCTTGGGTTGCAGGTGATTATAACAAAAACTATAGGAATATAATAAAACAAATATTAGAGGAACTACTTGAGAAAAAAGAAACTACCCATGGGGCACCATCCAACGAAGGACAAGGGGAGAGGGTGAGGAGGGGATGGGGAGGGGAAGGAGGCCGTTTGAGTAGGCATGGAGGTCAGCCATGTGATAGACAAGTTGCTGCGTAGCAAAGAGTGTTGCAAGGGCTTCAGAGAGAAAGCCAGGAAGCCAAGAGGACCAGGCAAAGTACACTTAGGTTCCAGCCAGCCCCACAAAGTGAGAGACAGAGAGGAGAGAAGGGAAAAGTTACGCATTTCTGAGTGAGCACTTGGAGAGGTGGGCAGACCCTACAGTACTTCATTGCAGTGCATAGGAATTCCACTACAGGGAGGAAATCCAGGAAAAGGAGTCATCTGCTTTATAGGGACAAATAATCACACTATTTCATTAGCACGGCTTAAGTTGAATCTTCCTCTCTAGGGGTGATCCTGTCCTCCTGAAGTGGCATCTCTTGGCAGGAAAAGCGACTTTCATTCACCCGATGTGTTGTCTTCGAGACTTCCTGCCTTCATCTGCGGACCTAGGCGTAGCCCTGGAAGCTTCTAGCCCCCTGACAATCTAATCTAGGCCTAAAATGTTTTCCATCTCTGAGACTTACTGTTGAATGAACTCATCCTTTATACATTTTTCTGGACTCTCGATGGCTGGTTCAACTCATCTGTTCTGAGTCAAACTCCTCTCGCAGTTGACTTATTCAATCGGGCTTCTCTCTTGCCTCTCCTGAATTGCTCTGTTTGGCTTCAAACTAACTCTGTCACTCTGTTATAATCTAGCTCTTCATTCTCTTGCTCCTTCTGTCTTTACCTGTGTCTTGCTTATTCTCACTTCAAATTTTCTCTGTAAAACTATCTCAGTAAAACTGTCTTCTCCCTCTCTGTGATGTTCTACTCTCCCTCTCAACTCTCCTGCTCTCCAGGAACTCTCCTGTATTCCGGCACTGTACTCTCTTCTTCCTGCACTGTCTCTCTCTTAAGTAGCTTCCCTTTCCTCTTTCTTATGAGAGTTGAGCATATCCTCAATTAGACATTTCTTTTAAACACTAGTGCTTCCTTCTACAAACTAACTTTACCTTCATTGTTTGGGATTAAAGGTATGTACTAAGGAGAATGCCTGAATTCCAGTCAGAGGGATTAAAGGTTTTTGCTAAGGTCTCAGCCATACCCTAACTAGAAACATGTCCAAATATCTTGTAACACTTAGCCAGGTAGTTGATTGGTCCCACTGGCTTAACGAATGTTTTGGCTACCTTGGAATGCATGGCTTTTCCCCAGGTCAGAGAACTATCTACCCTTCGTGGGCCTCAGCAGCAGGAGTTCTTAACCTCTAGGTCAAAACCCTTTTGAAGGTTGAATGACCCTTTTATAGTGCTCACATTTCAGATAGCCTACATATTAGATATTTGCATTATAATTCATAATGGTAGCAAATTACAGTTATGAAGTAGAAGTGAAAATAATTTTATGGTTTGGGGCTCACTACAGCATGAGGAACTGTATTAAAGGGTCACGGTATTAGGAAGGTTGAGAACCACAGCTCTACAGAGCCCTGATCAAAAGATACTATATTAGTAATATAATTTATGATGTGTCTCAAATTGCCAGGCATTCATAGCAGACAATAAAATTCAATAAAGTTTTTATAACAAATGTATTACTTTTAATAGAAATATTTTTATCTCATTGATGTGTATGACAAAACAGAAATTTAATATTTTGAAATTCAAATACATCATGTTTGACATTTTTTATGATTAAAATAATCATCCATTCTTTATCTGTATTTAACATTTCTTCCTATTATTTACCTTCGTTCCAGAGTCAGTAGGAATCCATTTTCAAAAGTATAACACAACACTACTGTCTGCAATTCCGGTACATCATAACAGCCTCCTGTGATGGGGAGACAGCTCTGCTTCAAGTGGAGATAGTCCTTTTCACTTCATGCTTAGAAACATCACCTCTGGTTTGATTTGTTTCTAGCGTTCCATGTAAGTAATGGTTTAGCTGAACGAGAAGGAAAACTGGAAGCATAGACAGATTATACGACTTTCTCAAGATCAACACCCTTGTCATTGACGAATGTGTTTTCAATCTCACTTCCAAAATGGTGGGTTACTTCTCTGTTTTAGCTCATTCCTTCTCCCCCTTCAGCTGACTGTCTGGAGAGAAGTGAAGATATATACAACTTTTTGAAAATAAGAATTAAATTTTTTTTTGTCAGAGGCAAGACCAGAAAAGCAAGGCTAAGCTATCATGCCTTAAAATCATTACAGACTCTGGCAGCTTAAATTTCACTTCTTGCAGTGTTTCTTACCCTAAGGAGATAATGGCAAGTCATCCTTTCTTCTCTTGAAACACATCATCATTTACAGACAGAAAATAGTTTTCTGCTGTACAGAAAGGCTCCCCATAGAATCTGCTGTTTTCCAAGACTAGCGTTACTAAAGAAAATAGATGAAATCTCAGGGAATTTCTCTCGTATTTGGTTTCAAATAATGCATTTTGTTACATTTTCCCCATTCCTGGTTACCCTAAGAGACAGAAAGAAAAATACTGGAGGAACAAATACTATGTGGGTCTTGGATCAACCTAAAGTTAGGAGATAAGGCATCTTCCTCAGCTTCACAAATGATTGGGAGTTTCATTTTTGTGGACTATGCAGTGAGACCTGTTCAAAAGAAAATAAGCAAACACAGTAAAGATAGTTCACTCAACATGAAAATGCTTACAGGGTATTTTTTAAATAAACATTGGTTATTTTTAATCTTATATTCCTTTATGCCTTGCCTTGAATTCATGATCTTTCTACCTCCATCTGCTAAGTGTTGGGACTGCAGGCATGTGTCACCAAACACAGGTACCTTTTATTCCTTTTAAGCATTCATTGTTTTTATTATATAAAACAGTAAAAAAAAAACCTGAAATGATAGTTATAATAGTATTATTAAAACTAGTAAAGTTAACATTAAAATATTACTATCAATGTTAAAAATAAATATTTAATATTTCATAAGTGTTTCAGCAAATGATGATCCAGTTGTTAAGGGTGTACATAGTAGATGTTTTAAGAGACTGAGCTAAGGTAGGTTGGCGCTAATCATGGCTCCTTGCATACCCTTATGGCATAGAGCAGGTCCGTGTGCCCTATCTAGTTTCATGTATTAGCACCTCACTAACTAACTGTATGTGGTTAGTGCTACAGCTCTTAGCACCTCACTAACTATATGTGGGTAGTGCTGCAGCTCAGTTGTCTGGACCCCAGGCCTAGTGGGGTCCTAATTATGTTTGTCTGTGTCTGTGTCTGTGTCTGTGTCTGTGTCTGTGTCTGTGTCTGTGTTGGTGTCGGTGTCTGTGTCTATGATGTATATGCATAAGATTTATATGTATATATGTATATGTGTACATATACAAACATATATATACTTATATGTGTGTATATATATGTGTATATATAATTATGGAAACTCATACAACTTTTTAGCAGAGGTATATAAATACATATATTTATTTATATATAAGTATATACATACATATACTTATATATCCATATGTATGCATATACTTATATATATAAATAAATATATTAAGTATAATTACATACCTCTGTTAAAAAATTGTATGCGTTTCCATTTTCCCACACCTCAGCTCCTTTTCTTCTTTCAGGTCATATAGCACCATTTGTCAATTTTAGTTAAGCAAACTTTCTGTCTATGCATGTGAATCAGTTATAATTCCATGTTCATGTTTGTTTTGTCTGCTACTTAGTGATGAATTCCTATCTGCTTTCATTCTGCTCAACTATGAATGAGTCTTTGGTCTGACCCAGTTTCCATTTTCTTCCTTGCAGGCTGATTGACAAGTTCAGCAAAGAGCTCATTCTGATAATTAACTTGATCATCATTAGCATCTTCTAAGAATGTCTTCAGAACAGAAGACTTGTCACATTCCCACACTGGGAGGATGACGTTTTCACGCAAGGAGTGAAGACTGACTTTTTAAGAGGCATAATGTGATGGGCTCCTTCACACATTAGGGACTCTGGAACAGCTAATAAAATATGAATGCCAAATTGGTCTTCAAAACTATTATAAAATGTCGAAGTAGAGATTATTGGAGACCCTATGTAGGAAAGAATGGAGATATCAGAAGAGCTGAAGAGATGGATTTGGAAAAAATGTCACTGACTCACAAGATCCAGAGAACTACGGACAGTGATTAGTCACTGCTCAGAAAGTCAGTATCAAGAATAGAAGAACTCAGTTTTAAATGAATGGGTGTACTATCTTGTAGAACCCTTGTGCTCAGAATATACTGAATTCTAGTAAAACGGAAATGTACAGTTTCCCACTTTCCTATGTTGTGGCCCAATGGGAACACAGTTGTGTAGACCAAGGGCAGAAGCTGTGAGAGTGGGATGATTCCGCATGTGAAGCTGTGCAGGGCTGAAAGCCCTGACACCGAGAGTGGAACCATATGGAAGTGTGGTCAGAGACCTCACCACCTGGTCCCTGTTCTGGAGTGATGACTGGATTTCATAGTATGCGAAAATGAATTTAAGTATTAAAGAAAATGGGTGTCAAAAATTTAGAGGTAACTGTCCATGGGTGATCACATGACCTTGTGACTCCTTTGTGAACAGCATCACATCTGTCAGCATCTTCTCCATGGATTTATTATCTCATGGAGGAAACAAGGAAATCTCATAATCTTTTAAACATGTTCAGAGTTGCTGCCTTTGGTCATATGCTTAATAATTACTTGTAGGTTGCAGCAAATTAAGTTGATTAGACTTGTTCTCCATAATTGTAAGAAAGCACATTAAATCTTGGTATGAATACAAATATGGTATGTGAAAGCAAACACTTTTATAGCATGGAACTAGCTTTTAAAAGACTTTCAGAAAAGATCTGTTGAAATGTTTTAGGAAAACAAATGAAATGATCTGAGCAGAGCAGACATAAAGTGAAACTATTTCCCCTGTACCTAAGTAGATACTAAGCTCAGAGCTTTGCATTTCTGGCTGTAGAATTATAGTTTATAGTGTTTAAATAAATCATGAAATAGAATTCCTTTAATGTTGTCCTTCTCTGTCTGCTATATAACTAGAAAAGTTATGTAAGGAAAGGGAAAGGTTATTCACTGAGTTTCCAGTCCATGTTTATTTAGGATAGATTAGAATAAATTATATCATAAAATGTAAAAAGGGCAGCTATCTAGGACATTTGGAAGATTATAATTTCTAGAACTTGGTAGTTATTCTGCCATTTTAAAATTATGTTTTAGGTCAGGACACTAATGTACAGAACTGTATAGTTTAACTTTTATCTAGGCCAGAAAGGCAGTTCGAGGAGCCTTTGGAGATTTCAATCAGAACTGAACATGGGTGGGCAAGACTGTAATCAGATAGAAGAAACAGTCTTTCCTCAAAGTATAAGCCTCCCTTTGCCTCACTGACTCTGAACCTGTTGAACTGGAGACATTGTAGTGAGCAGTGTTGGTAAGGGATCAAGGAAGTCAGACAGGGCTTGTGCTCTTGAGGCTGCAGCCAGGAAGTAAGAACTTGAAGGTAAGAATTTCCAAGTTGATCAGAAATAATAGTTATTGAAAAATTATCTTGCTGTTGAGAAGGGTGTTGAGGTTATGACAGTCAATAGTGTAGTCCTAATTGACTCTTTGTCTTAGTTAGAATCACCATTGCTGTGATGAAACACCATGACCAAAAGTAAATTTAGAGGAAAGCCTTTACTTGGCTTACATAGACACTGTCCATTGAGGTAAACCAATGCAGAAACTCAAACTGGGTGGGAATCTAAAGGTAGGAGCTGATACAGGAGACATGGAAGGGTGCTGCTTACTGTTATGGCCTTCACGGCTTGCTCAAACTCCTTTCTTATAGGATCTAGGACCACCAGTCCAGGTGTGGCCCCACCTGTAATGGGCTGGGCCCTCCACCATCAATCACTAATCACTAATTAAGAAAATTCCTTGCAGGCTTGCCTACAGTCTCTTCTTATAAAAGCATTTTCTCGATTGAGGTTCTTTCTTCCTATTCATGATCTTAGAGAAATTAGCTGTCTAGTATCACATAATCAAAATAATTAAAGAAAATTTTAAGTTGTTATTCATCTTTTTCTTTCTTATAAGAACATGGCTTAGTTCTAGTAAGATTCTCATTCTAAAATAAACATGATAAAATTAAAATGTATCTTTATATTCATCCACCTCCTGCTCCTTTTGTAGACAATAACAATAGGATGTTTATTTTATCTTAGGTATTTATTCTTTAACACATGATTTTCATACCTTGCTCATTTGTGTACTATGTTGAATTTTATTATTCCTGGCAGGCTATTATTAAATAAACTGCTCTTAATTAGATTCTAACCTGATTATACAAGCCATGTGGATTAAATACACAGTGTATATTTATGTCTCAATGCCATGAAAATGCTGTTAAACAGCTCAAGTAAAGTGATTAGAATGTATTTTCTCAAACCCAATATGGAACTTTGCATGACTGAAATATTTTAATATCTACAAAAAGTAATTTGGCTTACATTTTAAATGATGTTTGTTTATTGAAAAACTTATGTATGCATTATTAGTATCATTTACAACCCCTGACATTCATCACACTATCTTTTCAGCATGTAGCAGTGGTTTCCCTGTATATGTCCACTGATCTAGAGAAAATCCCATCTAGATGTATGGAATACTTTGAAGTCATGACAACAGTAGAAAACAAGACCAAACATCAAAACTATGATGTTAAAATGCTTGATTTTCAAAGAACATTTTTTCTTTGACACATGAGAGACACATGCTTTTCCAGGCAAAATATTCTCCCTCATTCCAAAGCCAAACTTTTCTTTATGTCTCATAATTTTATTTGTTGACTTTTAAAAAAAGATTTATTTATTATTATATGTAAGTACACTGTAGCTGTCTTCAGACACACTAGAAGAGGGCATCAGATCTCATTACAGATGGTTGTGAGCCATCACGTGGTTGCTGGGATTTGAACTCAGGACCTTTGGGAGAGCATTCAGTGCTCTTAAACTCTGAGCCATCTCTCCAGCCCTTGTTGACTCTTTAGTAGCTGTTCTTTCACCCTGCAAATAAAAGCAAATCAAAATAGTTCAAAGACCTCAATGTAAAGTTTGAAACTTTGGAACTGATGGAAGAAAATACAAATAAAACCCTTCAAGACATAAGTGTAGGCAAGGGTTTTCTGGAATGACTTCAATAGCACAGGAAATAATCCCAAGAACTGATAAATGGGATTGCATAAAATGAAGACATTTCTGTGCAGCAAAAGAAAGAGACAATAGCAAATACCCTACAAAATAGGGAGGGAATCTTGGCCAACCATATATAACATATGTGGCATTAATCTCTAAATTCACATGAAATAAAAGAGAACGAAGGAGAGGCAGAGTAGTATAGACATTCTGGTTCCTGGTCTCATGACACGAGATGCAATATCTGCCATATTCTTCCTGTTCCCTTTCAGTTGTTCACGTCACACATTGAATCATACAACAGAAAAGTAATTACACGACCTCCAGTGATACAGATGTTCAAGTCCTGCTTCTACTTGTGCTGCTATTCAGAGGCATGACACACTTAAAGTCCTAGAGATAGGACCTTGAATAACTAGGGGTATACATTGAGGTGATTGGGATACTGGGCTTCCTTTCCTTCCTTCCTTCCTTCCTTCCTTCCTTCCTTCCTTCCTTCCTTCTCTTTTTCCTTCTTTTCTTTTCTTTTCTTTTCTTTTCTTTTCTTTTCTTTTCTTTTCTTTTCTTTTCTTTTCTTTTCTTTTCTTTTCTTTTCTTTTCTCTCCTTTCCTTTCCTTTCCTTTCCTTTTCTTTTCTTTTCTTTTCTTTTCCCTCCCTCCCTCCTTTCTTTCTTTTCCTTCCTTCCTTCCTTCCTTCCTTCCTTCCTTCCTTCCTTCCTTCCTTCCTTCCTTCCTTCCTTTCTTTCTTTCTTCTTTATTTCCTAACCCCTGCATCTTTCCCCTCTCCCTCTCTCCCTGTCTCATTCTCTCTCTCTCTCACTCTTATCTTTCTACCTTTCTCTTTCTTTCTGCTTTTCAGCTGAGGTGAGGTAACTAGTCCTTCTGTGCTGTCCTCTCTTTACCATGTGTTTTGTTATACATAAGGCCCCCCAACCCCCCTCCCCCCCAAAAAAACCAGAGCCAGTTGACCACAGACTAGAACTTCTTCAACTGAGCCAAAATCAATATTTTTTGCCTTTTAAATAGTCTCAGTCATTTTGTCATGGTGGCAAAAAGCCAATTAACACAAATAGCATCAAAGCACAGTGCTGAGAACAGTGCCTGTTGCATATGCAGTGCCCACCCATGTGTGTATTAGTATTTCTCCTGTGTGTTGTCACTGTCAATCCTTCATGGTTACATGGTGAAAATCCAGTTGCATCTCTCATCTGCAGTGTCAGACATGTTTGTTTCTATAACTGCTTTATTTGTACTTCGTGTCCTCCTCAAGCACCTCCTTCTGCAGCCTTGTGAGTGAAAGGTTAGCATTCTCTGCCGCATTGACTTGGTTCTGTGAGGAATTCCATAACACTCTCACCCATGGGGACCTCTCTTTGAGGATATTGGCATGCCACCGTGACCAGGAGTTCTGCAAGATGCCACCCACCTCTAGGAATCATAAGAGGAAACAGAATGTTGGTCTCAACTGTTGGAATTTTAATGTCACACTGTAAAGGGTGTCATTGCTCTCTCTTCTCTTTTGATAGCCTACAACTCAATCTTATGTGTGAATAGCTATCATTCTTATTTTTATTAAGCTTTACCTCCAGTTTAGAGGGGTGTTTTCAACCCTGAAGCAGTCAAACCTTATCTTATATGTTCTCCCATGTGTATTCCTTATTTATTTATTTATTTATTTATTTATTTATTTATTTATTATTTCACTCCATATTTTATCCTTCCCACCCATCCACCCTTGGACTGTTCCACATCACATTCCTCCTCCCCAGGCCCCTGTCTCCACGTGGATGTCATCACTCCCATCCCACCGACCTCTAAACTCTCTGGGGCCTCCATACTCTTGAGGGTTAGGTGCATTATCTCTTAATGAACACAGACCCAGCAGTCTTCTACTGTATGTGTATTGGGGGCTTCATATCAGCTGGTGTATGCTGCCTGTTTGGTGGTCCAGTGTTTGAGAGATCTTGGGTGTCCAGATTAATTGAGACTGCTGGTCCTCCTACAGGGTCGCCCTTCTCCTCAGCTTCTTTCAGCCTTTCCTAATTCAATAACAGGGGTCAGCCATTTCTGACCATTGGTTAGGTGCAAATATCTGCATCTGACTGTTTCAGCTGCTTGTTGGGTCTTCTGGAGTGTGGTCATGCTTTTTGTGAGTGCTCTGTAGCCTCAGTAATAGTGTCAGGCCTTGGGACCTCCCCTTGAGCTGGATCCCAATTTGGGCCTGTCGCTGGACCTTCTTTTCCTCAGGCTCCTCTCCATTTCCATCCCTGTAATTCTTTCAGACAGGAACACTTCTGGATCAGAGTTATGACTGTGGGATGGCCCTCCTTTCCCTCATTTGAGGCCCTGTCTTCCTGCTGGAGGTGGGGTCTATAAGTTCCCTCTCCCTACTGTCAGTCATTTCATCTAAGTCTGTCCCTTTGAGTCCTGAAAGTCTCTTACCTCCCTGGTCTCTGGTGCATTCTGGAGGGCCTCCCCCATAACCTCCTATCTCCAGAGGTTGCCTGTTTCCCTTCTTTCTGCTGGCCCTCAGGGAATAGCACCCTCTTTTCCTTCACCCAATACCAGATCAGGTTCCCCTCCCTACCACCCCCTGTCTACTTTCCCTCCAAGGTTCTTCCCTCCCTCCCTCCCCACTTGTGATTGCTTTCTTCTCCCTCCCAAGAGGGACTGAGGTGTCCTCACTTCAGCCTGTTGACCGTTTTGAGTTCTGTGGACTGCATATTTGGCATTTTGTACATTTTTTTGCTTAATATCCACTTATTAGTGAGTATGTACCATGCATGTCCTTTGGATCTGAGTTACCTCACTCAGAATGATATTTTCTAGTTCCATCCATCTGCCTGCAAAACTCAGGATTCTTTTTGTGATTTGACTCTTGCACACGGCCTTTTGAGACTTAAAAGATATCATCTTTTAAAAAGTATTGCCTTACTATGTGCATCTAGCCTCACTATGTGCTTCTGAAACCAAAATTGATATCCAGAAGTTGTGGCTTTTTTTTCCTTCTTTGCACACTGTTTAATAAGTCTCTCATAATAGCAAGATTGTATCTGTTGTTATTAGTGAATGAATAAAAAAGTATGGCAAAATGCTCATGGTTCCCCAGGCTGTGCCACACAGCTCTGTCACTGTGCCCCCTTGAACTTCACAGTCCCAACATAAGCCAAGAAGTCATTCCTGAATCTTGGGGACAATTCCTTTGAAACATTTGCTTTCAGAGCCCAGAATTGAAACGCAAATCCCCAAGTGGAAGATGTGTTTGCAATGTGTTGGATCCACTTCACTGCCACATCTTTTTTTGAGCCATGTAGCCAAATGAGTCTTGTGGGTTTTTCTGCAGTTTGTGTCTTTGGAAGTTCATTTATTTAGTAACTGAGCTGAAGTTATAACTTGCCATGATTTCTACTCTACCTTCCAGAATCCTTTATTGGGCTCCTAATTTACATAAGACATGTAGAAATGCAATACATAGACAGAGTTCCTCTATTGTATGATGTCAAAATTAAGAAGAGAAAGAGAGAAAACATTTCCTAGTGAGCGAGACGTGTCAAAGACATTAGATGTTTTTATTCAGTTCTTTGAAATCCTGAAGACTTATTTCATGTTTAAGCCATGAAGGAAGACTGAATGCAGATCAAAGAGAATTTTAACGCCAGACTCCCTTGACTATAAGAAGCAGTGTTTAAAAGGCAGTACATTTGTTGTTGAGGATTACCATTTGACCAAAATTATGGAACTTTATCGTCCTGTTCAAATACTGCTTCATCTGTTCATGAACTCTAGAAGGTTGATGCTAATGTGCTTTCTCATGTCAAAGATGACTATGCCTAGATATAGCCATAGAAGAATGACCAACAATTCATATTTTAAAAAAATGGTTATGAATATGCAGGGTGATTTCTTATCCTTCGAAGTTCCCTTTGTCTCTATTCTTGCAAACAATGCTGGAGGTGTGTGCGCAAGGCTGCATTGTATAAATGTCACTCCTTCCTGGTCTGGAGAGGGCACGCATGACACCCAGGTCCCAAGCTTTTTCTTCAGCTAGGAAGTTTTTCTGTGCTTTAGAACTCATCAAACATTTTGACATGTTAACTTGGAGTTTATGAAACTGTTTCTAATTACAATTATGTCTTTACTATCTAACATCTTAGTACTCTAATAAGGTATCCCCCCATGTGCAAGCTGTCTGTTGGGTACTGTACTTGGTGGTGAAGTGTGCTCTGCTGTTTTCAAGTAATGTTTCTTTTGTAGCCTCTTTCAGAATAAAAGCTCAGCAAATACTCTGTGGTCCCCAGCAACTGATGGATTGAGGATGATGTGTCAAACCTTGGGCTCCTGCAGACTTGTTTATATGTCGTGCCCTGGAGCTTTAAATCATCATGTGCTGCTCCGACCTGCAGCTGAGTATGTAACAGAGTTGCCTGATTAGTGTTTAGCTCGGAGCTGTGTATTAGGCATCACACATAACTTGCCACTCGTGTGGTGAGAATCAGCATAGCTCAGCCTGGCATGTGTGAAGCTGCTGACAAATGAGCAGCCCTGTGCGCCACAGACTGCGGAGCAGAAGACCTGCTCGTATCTGGCAGGGAGGATGAGGTAATGGCCTTCCCACCTAAATAAACACATGGAAACACACTTGAAGCTCATTGCTTTCCAAGGTAGCAAATTACTTCGTCCCTGTGCTTCAGTTTTTCTCTTTGGGGAGGTTTTACTTTCTTTAATTATTCTATCTGAACAACAAGAGACTTGACTCTTTGGGGAATATATGCAGTGAAGGAGAAGTTAAATAGCTTTCGTTACGATGCATTTCGTCTTGAGTAAAATATCATGGAAGGGGTACAGCGCCAGGCAGACTCCTTGTGACTCCAGAGTCACAACAAGAATCCCATCAGAAAAGTCTACATATAAGTACACTGTCACCTTCCTTGAGAGGTGACATCCTTCTGTACTTTCCTTGTGTTCTTGGCTCTTGTGATTTTTTCCCCAGCTCCATTGGCTACTTCATCTTTCCTTTAAAGTGACAGACGGCAGGGGAAGGTAACTGTGTGCCCTGAATGTGCCTACTGAGCCCATGCACCACATTCTGACTCATAACACAGAACTCATAAATCAAACCCAGTTACTTTTCTTCCGATATTTGTCAGTTACTCATCCTGCTAAATTTCAAGGGAAGAAACCCCGCTTCAGATAGCTTTACTTCCTCAGTAAGAGGAAGTAAAGTTTCTCAGAGGCAAATGGTCCGGTCCTGCTGTGAGCTCCATGCTGGTGTATTGATGGAACCTCAATCACTTCTCAATTTGATCTTATTTGAGTAATGGCTGATTACCTGCACACTTGACAACTGTATGTTATACATTATTAAAGTATAAAGCTTCACCAGAGACTGTTGTTACCAACTGATCTCATTATAGATTTAAATAGATGTTGTATCATAGATTCAAGATTTCTGCTTCACAAAAAATGAACAGTATTGTGGACTATTAAAGAGGGCAAGTATGGCCCCAGATTGGGGGGGGGCATTAGAACAGACACTTCTAACTCAAGGCCACCGAAGGCCACTATGGAATTCTGAAAAAGTTCTGGATATAACTGGCATAGATTTGCCTCTCTTAGTTTAAAGTTAAATTACTAATTCAAACTTGGTAGGAAGATAAGTGGAGACTTCCTTGAACAAGTTTATTTATAGACTTTATCCACTCTCTTCTTTAGAGAATGATGACAATAACTAGGAACCAAACAAAAGTCCTTTCAAAGCTTCCCTAACAAAAGGATTTCCTTCCATTTTTAGATCTGTTTTTTGCATTTGTATTACTTAGAAATAGGCAGTCATCCAAAGTCTTCAATATATGTATGTATGTATGTATGTATGTATGCATGTATGTATGTATGTGTATGTATGTATGTATGTGTATGTATGTATGTATATATATGCATGTATATATATATATATATATATATATATATATATATATATATATATAGTAAAAGGTATCCCTTGAACACAGATGGTACATTGTGGGGTAGTGGTGGAGCTCACAGAATTGAGCAGTTCAGAAAATTTAGAGTCACTTTCTTTTGTTATTGGTTATCACAAAAGAATGAATCTATAACTGAGTTAAAATAAGATCAAATTGAGCAGTGAGTGAGTTTCCATCAATACACCAGCATGGAGCTCACAGCAGGACCGGAACATTTGCCTCTGAGAAACGGGAAGTAAGGCTATCTGAAGTGGTTTTTTTTCCCTTGAAATTTAGCAGTTTATATATATAAAACTCTTCAGTGAGAAAATTTCAAAACTAAAGCCTTAACTCTTTCTTGCTTTTTACCAAATCTCATAGAGTGTAAGGTATTGATAGCCTGATAAAATAAAATGAATTCTTATAGTCTGTTTAAGGAAATTTGATTTTAATTTCTAATTCAGAAATCAAACTATTTATTTTAAAGATAAAATTAAGCATTATTAATTCACTTTATATTACTATCATTTGTTTTGAACTCTCCCCTCTGTTAGCTTTTTACATAAAAGTAAAAGGTATCCCTTGAACACAGATGGTACATTGTGGGGTAGTGGTGGAGCTCACAGAATTGAGCAGTTCAGAAAATTTAGAGTCACTTTCTTTTGTTATTGGTTATCACAAAAGAATGAATCTATAACTGAGTTAAAAAAGAAACCAAAACCAAACCCCAAAACAATACCTGTTGGAGCTAAATCCAAGATGGTGGATATGAATGGAGACAGTCATCACTGGCTACCTTGTGAATACAGCTGCAGGCCGGGTCCAGAGGAGGCTTCATGACCGCTGTAGATGCCAATGGAGAGGTCAGGTTGGAACCTGCTCTTTCTGATCTGCACACATACAATAGAGTGTGCTTGTACCTGCACACACACAGACACAGACACATAGACACACAGACACACACACACACTCACACACACACACACACACACACCACCACCACCACCACCACCACCACTACCATCTTCACCACAACCACCATCAATGATGATGATAAATATTTAAAAATTTTAAATTAAAAAAACCTTTCCCCTGCTTGTGTACTTTGCACATGTGTGCAGTGCAGTGTTTCATGCTTCAGCATAAAAATTCTGCAGAGCATAAGGAATGGCTCATCTAATAATAGTTTCTTAGCTTCTTACACAAGCTTACACTCTATCCATATCAGTCTCAAGTGTAAAGGACAATTCTAAGCATCACTGTTCTCCATATTTATTGCATTTAAGAAAAAATTTCAAAAAATTGGCTTTGATCATATACAAATGAGGAGCTAATACTGTTTTTAGTGTCTAAATTTCAATACACTCTTCCTTTGGCAGGGAGAAACTAAAGTGGAAAAAACCACACACACACACACACACACACACACACACACACTCCTTCTTTCTTCTCTTCCTATCTACCATAGTCATAATGATCAAATTTCAATGTAGTAAATCATTAGAAAGTTCACAAGTTTAGGAGTATTAATGTTGTGTTTTTTATTGTTGCTTTATTGTATGAACATAGGTGTTTTGTATGCATGTATGTCTGTGCAACACTTGCATTCTTGGTGAAAAGTTCATCAAGTCCAGTGAGGTTATAGATGGTTGTGAGACACCATGAGGTTGGTGGCGATGGAACCCAAGTCTTCTGGAAGAGCAGCCAGTGCTCTTAACATCTCTCCAGACATTCAGTTTGGAATTCCTACAACTCTTCATATTTTGTACCAGAAGTGATTTCTACATATTTATTCTACAGAAGCAGAAGCTTAGATTTCATCTGCTAGAGATAAATCTTTACAAAATACTTGCTTGCCATTCGTTAACACTAAATTTCTCTTAAGAGCATACCAGTACTTTTTAGTTTTTACTTATTAAAAAAGTGACCCAATCATAGGAACTGAGAATTGAAATTATACTCTTCTAACAAACTGCAGAGTCTCAGCTAATGAGAGAAGCTGAGCCTCAGCCAGTCAGAGCAGCCAACTGACTGTGTGCCAGGAAGGAGACGCCTTCAGTGTGCAGTTAAGCAGAGCACTGAGCTGTAACCAAACTGCTCTAACACTGTTCCGTTGCTGCCATCCGCCCTTGCTGGGAGGAGCTCTCTGGACAATTCCTGCTGGGAGTGCTTCCTCCTTCACTACTAATTTTGCTCAAAGAAACTCTGCTAAATATAATTTGCCTTTATCTTTAACACGTTTCTCATATAAAATGTTCTATTCAAAACTTGAAAGAATATCACAATGTAAATGATGTATAAATTTTTTATGTTTAGGTTCCAGATAGTATATAACTATGAATATTCAATTGTAAACCCAAAAAGACTTTGAAATAATGTCATAATTTAAAAATTAAAGAAATATAATTTGTAATCACCTGGAAGAATATTGTTTTGGAGAAAATAGGGCAATGCCATTCTTAATAATAGAAGCCTGCTGTTGATTCAAATGAAGACAATTAATTTATAATTCCTTTGGAGATTTTGTTTTTGCTAATTTGATTTCCATTGCATGTCGAGATCCGGTGCTGAGAAAGATGTCAGCGACATCACTTAAGGTATAAAACCCACCCAACAGGGAGGTTTGCTTTCTTTCTTTTTTCTGCCTTTTTTTCTTTTTAACCGAGTGATTATTAATCACACTGGTCCTACACTAAGTAGCACACTGCAGAGAGTAACATGTAGAAATAACACACTGTAGACAAATCAAACACAAACCCCAGGAAATCATTATCTCTTAAAAGTGCTATTAGCTCAGCATTTGCCCTTTGACATGGATGCAAGTGGAATGGTTGCTCATAGATAATTGTCTTCTGTGTTCAGATTTCAGAACCTTCTGGACTGTTTATCACACGTAAAGTTCTTTGACAGTCAGTACATAGTAAGAGTCAGGGCATCTGTGTCTGGCCCATGAATCTGCACTATCACTAAGCTTTCCCTTGATTCTCAGTTGAGTCTTTGTGGTATAGGATGTTTTAAATTATAACACAAGCCCAGATAAGTGTGATATTCTTCTCTTTCTTTGCCTGAGATTGGGCAGATTGCTTAGTTTCTTCAGTGTACTGAGAGAAGGAGAAACAAGTAAATCTTTTAAGCAAAGAAACACAGAAGAAAATCCTCTCTTTGTATGATTAAGGGGCTCATGGAACAAATGCTGAGCATTTGGAGAGTGAGAGGAGGATGTGTCCTGGAAGCAGGTACCACTTCTCATGTGTAAACTGGTCCTGGGGACTTAGAAGGCAATAAAAGAACAATAGAGTGTAGGCATACTTGCAGGTGACAGTCTTGGAAAAGGGGGAGAAAGAAAGAAACAGAAGCTGAAGTCTTAGGAAACACACAAAGGCTTTAGACGTTTATCATATATGTAAAAGAAATGAGATTGGCAAGCAGAGGTAGTTGTGACATGTGCCCAGACTCTGTCAGAACAGGAGAACTAGTTTCAAGTTTACTATGTAGCTTAGATGAGCCTTGAACTTGAGGTGATCGTCCCTGCCTTAGCGTTCCAAGTCCTGGGATTGTGGAATTACAGGCCTGTGGCTCTGAGCTGCTTGGCTCCATTTGTTTTAGAAGTTTTTATATCCATATTCATTCCTCATAAAATTATTACATTTTCATTTTATTTATTAAATTTTAGAATTATTTATCAGAATGCAGTTTGAAGTTAAAATATCTATAAATAAGATAAAATCTTGCAACTATAAAAAGATAGAACAAGTCAAAGAGAAACTGTTTTATATCTGAATAATTTGTCTTAATGCTATTAATTTTGTTAAATAACATTAAATAATAATAATGTTTATAATCACTATACCATGTATTGAATATCTTCAGCTCTGTTTTACACCAAAAATCCCCAAACAGGCACAATTTCAAAAGTGTATGAACTCTGGTATTTCAATTTCAACTGGGTAGTAGTTTGCAAATGAATCTATGATTCTGTTGGTTTATGACAGTTTTTTTTGCACAGTGTTCTATAAATAAATTTAATTTTACAACACAGACTATTTATCTATTCTTAGTCCCAATAGTACCTTATAGAAATTTCTATCTAATCATCAATTATTGTGATTTCTCCTGACTTTCCTCCAAGAAGATATTTATTAAGAGAGGGAAAAGTATTTTAAAAATTCAAAGGAATCTCATACTTTCCAAAAAATGATGTCTGTTTAATAATGTAAGGAGGTATATATTTGTGTACATAAGTAATTTCACACAAAGCCGTGAATGCTTGAAACTGATACATTGAACACTTGGGATCAAGGACAGACGGTATGGAACAGGGGGCAGGTGTGCGGGTCACCATGTAGGCTGGTTTAAGTTGAAAGGCTCCCAATTATTTGTCTTTGTTTCCGATGACCCCTGGTGACGTCTGGTGATGGGCATTCCAGAGCCTCTTTGAAATGTTTCAGAGATTAAGAACTATGATGCTGTAATAATTTCTTTAGTTATTTTATTTTTACATTGTTATAAAAGGAAATATTCATTTGATATGTTGAAAGGCATATAAATAAGGTGAACACTCTCACTCCTATAATCTTTTTTTAAAATTTATTTATTATTATATGTAAGTATACTGCAGCCGTCTTCAGTCATCAGAAGAGGGCGTCAGATCTCATTATGGATGGTTGTGAGTCACCATGTGGTTGCTGGGATTTGAACTCATGACCTTCAGAAGAGTAGTCGGTGCTCTTAACTGCTTACCCACCTATAATCTGCTATAGTCACTCCTATAATCTTATTGCTAATTTCTATATAGTTAAAATGATCCCTGGGGTCAGACTTTTAAAGAAGATTTATCCTATGTATTTGCATATACACAGCATGCATCCAGGTACTTGTGGAGGCCAGAAGATGGCCCTGAGTCCCTGGAACTGGAGTTACAGGTGATCGTGAGCTGCCTGACATGGATGCTGGAAACCTGACCCAACTCTACTGCAAGAGCCTGCAAGTGTTTGTAATTGCTGAGTCAACTTTGCATCATTTATCATTCTTTAATTGCACAGTCATGGGAAATACTGAAGATGTTCTGGGCTGTTTCTCCCTCTTAAGCAGTACCCTCTACATTTTAATTTACATTTTCCTCTTTTCTGGTATTATGACTCCATTTTCTCAAACTCTCTAAATTATTTGATTTTTTTAATTGTGAAACAACACTGTATGAATATTTTACTGGGGTTGTGATTAAAATAGACTCTATGTGTTTTTACTTTGGACTGTTGTTCCCTGGCACTGAATTGCAGTTTTCATGGTTATGCTCATTCTTCTAAACATCAGAATATGATTTAATGCATTTTATTAGGCTTTGAAAGATACTGGAAATAATTTGACAATGTAATTAAGGGAGTGCTGAACCTAAATATATCTCAATTTGAAATTCCATAGTTTGGCACAGTTTAATTTCCCAAATGAATGCCTTATACTAACCCTCTTTGAAGGCTGAGACCATGGTCTTATATAGGGGAGAAAGGACAGAGAATATATATGGTTTGTTGTTCTAAAACCTGAATAAAGGGAATCATTTACACTGAGAATATTGTTGAAATTAAAAAGAAAAATATTCAGGAGCCTCAGGAAACGGCTAACGGGTCATTGCTCATATGTTGATTTACTGTGCAAATACTATGTGCGACCACCACCATGCTGGCAGTACACATGGGATTCGAGTCACATTTTTCTCACATTTTGAGAGAAAATTGTGACCAATGATTACAATATAATATGAGTAGACGCAGCCATGGAGTGGACTCACAGGAGCATTGTCTGGAGTGAGACAGCGATCAGATGCAAACGGTGAAAACAAAAGGAGTTTGTGCATGCTAAAGTGCTTCGTTTCGTCAAGGAAACCCAAATGTGGCTAAGCAGAAACATTAAACCGCCATCGGAATTCTCTAGTGTTTCTGTTTCCTTAATGTTGTGAATTGGGCATCAGGGGAGCCTTAATTTAGCAAAGTGAAATGGAAATGTTTTTAATTACCTCAGCAAATAGTTCCAGGAATAATAAAATGTATTCTGCAAAGGCCTTAATATGAGAACATTTGTTCTAGCAGAGAAAGAGTAAGATAGTCTCGAGGAATGGACTGCACATATCAGAGCTATAGTCACGTGTAGACGGATATAACCCAAGAAGCATAAAGCAAACACTGTGTGAGCGGCCCTGCTCCATTGCCATCTTCCCAGCGGCTCCCAGAGACTAATTACAAGCGCTTTTTATTATTTAAATGTTCCACAGAAACAGGCTTGTCACCTTTTAAAAATACTTCTGCAGAACAAAGTGCCATAATGTCACGACACAGGGACGCTGGCAGGAAAAGACAAATGGGGTTTGGCAACGTTCTCCCACATGGATAAGTCCAGAAGGAGAAGCGGATAAATCAGGAAGGGTCAGTGCCTTGAAAGGGAACATTGTCTACTCTTGAATATTTTAGACATACAAAAATGGGGTCCTCACAACTCCTTCTGCTGTCACGATTCCTGTCTCAGAAGGGTGGGAACTGGAGGACATATGTATGCTGACTTTAAAGGAAATGCATGCTGAAAAAATGAAAGTACAAAGTATCTGTAGAAGTAGAAAAATGAATAAGTAGTTGTAATTGGGAGAGGAGAAACCTAACAGTGTATAAACTGGTCAACAGTTAATGAATCTTGGAAAAATTGTCAGTGTAGTGGGAACCAAGGGTAAGAAATACTAATTTGCTTTACATTCTAAGTTTTTCATGCAAGGATATTCCTTCAAGACATTTGCTTATGATTTTCTTTTTAAATCCCCAAATTCAGAAGGGATTCTAGTACCTTGCATAAACAGCACATTTTCCAGATACAGCTTATTTAGAAATATTTCAGTATTGAGGTCATTAAGTACTTAATTTCAAATTCAAACTGGCCCATAACCTCTAGTGAAATAAAAACAGTAATTAAAAGTATTCTAAAGAAAAAAAAGAAAGCCAAGGACCAGAAGCATTCTAGGTAGAATTCTACCAAAAAGAATTAATGTCAACAATCCTCAAATTAGTCCACAAAATAGGCAAGGGACAATTTCTAATTCTTTTTATGAAGCCACTATCACCCTGATACCAAAACCATACAAAAATTTAACAAAAATTATAGGTTAATATCCTTTATGAACAGAGGTATAATAATTCTCAAAATATTTGCACATAAATCCAAACTCTCATACTCAATTATTTGAAAATTTAAGTCAGAGTTGATATGGGATATTTATTATAATGTTCATTTTCTTCTGTGTAGATTTTCTTAAATTTTGAACTGTTAAGTTTAAATGCTGTATGAAATCTGTTATTTTTATCAATAATAATATTTATGAGGAATATCTTGGATATTTTACCTTATTTCCTTCAGTTTGGATCTTAGAAAATAACTATAAGTATTATTCTTTATATTCAACTGTGTATTTCATGTAGTCTAAAATGTCTAATATAGTCATATATATATAATATATGTCTAATTATAATTATAATTATATAAATATATGATATAATAATAGTCTAATAATGTCATATAGTCTAATAATCACATCAATCATGGTGATTAATATTTTTATTGTTTGATTTGCTGACTCCTGTTATCAGGACTATCAAATGTCAACAGTTCTTCTGCTAGGAATGAATTTCATGTCCACCTTCCTTACTGTTGGGGTTTTAATTTACTTGAACTTACACAGGTCTTGGACATATTGTCACAATTGCTGTGGGTTTCAAATGCATGACCATCCTGTTGTGTCTATAAAGCACTGTTTCCTTGAAATCATTTACTACCTCTCATTATTACAATCTTTCTGGCCCCGATTTCTCAGAATTCCCTGGTCCTTGAAGGGAAGGATGTGATATAGACATTTCATTTAGGGGTGACCACTTTGAAATCTCTTATTTTCTACATAATGACCAATTGGGAGCTTGTATTACAAGAAGAAGCCCTTCTAATGGGGGTTGAGAGACAAATTGATTATGGGTATAAGCCATTAGAAGTCATTATATATATACATGTATATATATGTATACATATATACATACAAAATGTGCATATATGTCTGTGTGAGGATGTCAAATCACTTGGAACCAGATTGTGGAAAGTTGTGAGTGGCCATGAAGGTGATGGGAATTCAACCTGGATCCTCTGGAAGAACAGATAGTGCTCTTAAGTGCTGACCCACCTCTCCAGAAGTCATTTTAATACTCTGTTAATTTAGCAGAATAATGGTATGGGTTCTCTCTAGGGCATACAATCTATCTAACCACAGGGTCAGGTAAGGGATTCATCTCATGGAGTTTCAAATGCATGACCATCCTGTTGTGTCTATAAAACACTGTTTCCTTGAAATCATTTACTACCTCTCATTATTACAATCTGGCCTCTATTTCTCAAAAATCCCTTGTCCTTGAAGGGAAGGATGTGATATAGACATTTCATTTAGGGGTGAGCACTTTGAAATCTCTTATTTTCTACATAATGACCAGTTGGGAGCTTGTACTACAAGAAGAAGCTCCTCTAATGGGGAACTCAGTTTACTTTGAGCTGCTTCTTAGGCCTTTTGGAGGGCAGTCATGATAGATCCCCATTTGTAAGCACACCATAGCATCCTCTCCATTTTTGTCCCTGTAGTTCTTTCAGACAGGAATAATTCTGGGTCAGAGTTTTTGACTGTAGTATGGTAACCCCATCCCTCCACTTGATGCTCTGTCTTTCTCCTGAAGGTATCCCTCCCTTTGAGTCCTGTTTCTTACCTCAAGGCACAGGGGGTGTGGGCATGCAGGAGAATATGGGCAGGGGAGGGAGGGATCTGTGTGGGAAAGAGAGAGAAAGAGGAAGAGGGGACTATGATTAGGTACTGGGGAGGAGAGGGGAGAACAGGACTGAAGCCCTGAGAGCCAGCAGAAAGAAATAGGCAACCTTGGGAGGTAGGAGGTAGGGAGACCCTCTATTTTTCAAATTTATATTGTAAGCTCACCTTGGCTGTCTAGAGTCTGCTTTCTGGCTAATGAGACAGTTAAAATGTCGAACAAAACAAATGGATAAATTTCAATTATAGTAGTGTCCTATGCAATTAAAATCTCTCACAGGAAAATAAAGACCACCACCACCACCACCTCCACCACCACCACCACCACCATAATCATCATGTATTACAAAGGAAATTTTATTAGTTAGAAATCAAGATTCCTGAGGTAATATACAAATGTCAGCTTTAATTCTTATAAACCAAGTGTGGAACCCAGAAAGCGAACTCTTAAAATCAGAAAAAAAGCTTTTCAGACTGAAGGAAAATAGGTAAAGGCTTGTTTTACTGACTTAAGGATCTTGGTCTGGTAATCACCATCCCAATAGGATATTTGTCAGACCACAGGAATTTGATGCGAATCAAATGGCTGTTTCTTAAGTTTATTAGCACAAGTGTGGTATGCGTACCTCGTTTTCACTTTTATTAAGTCTTCAGACTTTTCCTTCTTCACCAGAAGATTTATAGAAAACATCCATCACATTTTTAATTAATCCATATAAAGTAGGGAAAGAAGAGAGAAATATGAAACACAAGTATGTGCATCTTGATGCAGCTAGAATTTTTATTTCTAACATAATCCAGCCATTAAGCATCAGAAAAAAAAATGATGTGCTATGTCACTGTGCACAAATGGAAAACTGGCTGTTAAAATCATCCCAGTGTAGTCAATGGGCTAGGGAAACCTGGGAACTAGACTCAGTTCTTCCTCTCCCCAGGCTGACATTTAATTCATCAAGTCTGCTCACTGTTTTACAAGTGATCTCCAGACCACTTCCTGTGGAGCTGGCTTTCCTGTGGCCTGCAAGGCTTCTTTGATCTGTTCTTTGAATTCTCGGACCTCATGTAGTCCTCCCTGGCCACGCGGCTTCTGCTTGCCAGCCTTGGATGTTGTACTTTCTGTTTTCCTTCCTGTAACTTTGTCCCCTGGATATCCCATGCCCACCATTTTGCTTAAGCCAGGACAATCTTGTGGAATATACCAGGCAGTGTCCCAACTGAAGTGCTCCTGCTGTCAGGATGAGAACTCTGACCCTGAGCTTTCAAAAGGAAACATCCTGACCTGTCAAGGCAGTCTGGCAAGCGTCCCATGTAGTGTGGCCAGTTCTTCGCCCTGAGATCTGTATCTTCTTCCACTCATCCTATAAAATGCGCCACCGTTTAGCATACCACAGATCTTAATTACCATCCTAAGAATTTACTGTTTGCCTCCCTTTGCTAGAGTGCTAGTTCCTTAGGGGAAAGAAACTGTTAACATCTTTTATTTGTTTGTTCATTTGAGTTTAAAGGTGCAGGTATGAGAAGCTTTTCAAAACAAAAAGAAATCATGTGTTTATCTTTGGAGGCCTGTGGAGGTTCTTTGAACATTTTATTGGCATATGTTTTAAATGGCTTTATGGCTAAGGCACTTACTTCCTTTGTTTGTTTCTAAGCCATGACTTCTGTCTTCCTTAAGTTGGCAACTGACATTTGTTGTTTCCTCAAGTTCTAAGAATATAAGAGATATTCTAAATCAGTCCCAGGTTTCTGAGTTGGCAGTGCTCTATCAGAGACTGTCCCCTCATAAAGAGCCAGCAAAAGGTAGGCATCTGAGGGCTGGATAATTGAATCCTTTTCTGTAATTGTTCAAGATGCTAATCTGACTCACTCTGGCTAAGAGCAAAGAGGACATGGAGACAGTTCTGTTTTTCTGCTGTAGTGGAACCCCACGTGACTAAATAATTGCTCAAGTGTGTGATACTAGAGTCCATTTATCCGGTCAGCAATGTGTCGAGAGCAATGACGCCTTTGATCCCCAAAACAGATACTCACAATTAGGAAAATTTCACCCTATTTTTTTCATGAAAATAACTTGAAGGAAACAATTACGTTTTTTTGAGTTCATAAAGTTGTTTTAAATTATATAGTATGGAACATTTTTTTTTTCTTGTACTGACTCCTTTCCAGAGAAAGGTAATAAAGTTTACATTTTATAATAAGCATGGCTCCACTTGTATTCTTTGATATTGTTGCAATGGTAATACAAGCTCTACAGAGGACCATCCTTTTTAAAGACAGTAAGGGATACATCTGCTCTTTTCAGAGATGACAAGATATATATATATATATATATATATATATATATATATATATATATATAATGCTTTTTTTTTCTATGTAAGATTTATGGACTTTTTTCCCAAGACCAACTTTCCATCTTTGCTGCAAACAAATAAACAAAACCTATTACTGAGAAATAGATGAGAGCGAATTCTGAAATTTTTAAAAACTGGGCATCCAAAGACCATCACGCTCCTTGTCCTTGTTGGTTTTCAGGGAAAGCATTCAGCAACTGGGATGTTCATAGTTGAACAGAGAGAGGAAACACTTTACTGAAAATGTTGCAGTGGGGGAATGTTAAAGTGTCAGAGGGAATGATTGTGCGCTGTTTAATTATTGATTTTGTAATATAAAAACCTTAATTTTTGTTACCTTCTATTTTAATTGGTGTGAAAAAAAATCTACTCACTTCCATCACTGAGAGATGAAATCTAAAAGCCAAATTAGACCCTGTGAAAATCAGATCCAAATGTTTTCATCAGTTTGCCTCTGTGTGTTTTGGGAGAACATGAGAAGAATAGTCTTAGCCACATGATCTCTATTCTATCCTCCTGACCTCAGACCCTAGAGGGACCCCTGAAGAAGTTAGAAGTAAGTTGGTGAGGGTGTCAAAGTGAGATCAAAGGACAACAGGACATTTTCAAAGAATAGAACAGGAAACCAACAACTTGTAATCAAACATCCAAGTGCTTTGATATTGAACATACTTCAAAGAAAGACTTTTGTGAATTTGTGATCCGCATTTGTTAAACACCAACAAACACACTGTGTCTTAACAGTAACCAGCTATCTATTTGGGATAATAAGTGATTTAAGCCCTCTGTGACTTTTACTTTCTGGAGATGGCTCAGTGGCTAAAAATGCTTGCTGTTCTTGCAGAGAACCCAGGTTTCGCTCCCAACATCCACAGGGGCTCAGAACTATTTGTACTTCCAACCCTAGAGAATCTGAAGTCATCTTTGGCCTCCATAGGCACACCCATATATGCATACCTATACACAAATATATGCACATACTTACACATACATAAAAATAACATTCTTTTAAAAAGAATAAACACAAATTCTCCCCAAAGCCACAGCTCATCTACCCTCTGTATTTCTCCTTTGTATTTTCAAAATCACATGTTTGCTTTCACCCTGGTAAAGGGCTTCAGGAACTGTGCTAAAAAGCCCCTTTCCTCAAACCATCTATAGCCACCATGCTGTGTGAGTCTCATGACCAGCTGTGATACTTAAGGAGTGAATGGAGATCAGCAGGATGATCTGAAAGACCTTATTTAAATTTTTTTCATACAATATATTCTGATTATGGTCCCCGCCCCACACCCGGTTCCTTCCCACTAGCCCTCCCAGCCTAACCCTCACCCTTTCTGTCCCTGTTTAGAAAAGAAACAGACATTTAAGGAATCGTAACGCAATAAAATTAGATTAAACAAATAAGAAAATCAGAATAGGACAAAATTAACAGAAGAAAGCCAAAGAAAAAGCCCAAGAAACACATATATGTACAGAGACACTCACATCTACAAATACAGGAATTCCATTAAAAAAAGATTGGAAGCGATAAAATACACGAAAAGGTCTTGTAAATGTTGAGAGAGAGAGAGAGAGAGAGAGAGAGAGAGAGAGAGAGAGAGAGAGAGAGAGAGAGAGAGATTGCCCTAACTTAACAGTATGAGACAAAAGGCATCCAAAGAACTTTTAAAGATTTTGTTAGGCTTGTTTTGCTTTGGCTATCTACTGATGGGAATACAGCTTACCCTTGAGAGTGGTTTGTTTCCCCAGTGAGACTCCCCTGGAGAAAATTAATTTTTCATTTGCAAGTGGCTATCAACTGGGGGTGGCTTATGGCTTAAGGACTAGAGCATGTCTCTACTTCTCTCAGCTCTTGGACCCCATATGGTGCAGACCCATTCAGGTCCTGTGTATGCCGACTCTGTCTTTGTGGTTTTATATGTGCCTCTATTGTGCTGTGTATAAAGGACCATGTGTTTTAAGTGTCCTCCATCCTTTCTGGTTCTTAAACTCCTTCTGCCTCTTCGTCCGCAGAACTCCTTAAGCCCTAACGGGAAGGATTTGATGGAGACATTCCACTTAGGACTGAGTGCTCCAAGGTCTCTGTCTCTGTCTCTGTCTCTCTCTCTCTCTGTCTCCTTATTTTCTGGCTGTGGGTCTTTGTATTGGTTTCCATCTGTGTCGGGGGAACCTTCACTGATGATGGCTGAGGAAGACACTGATCTATAAGTATAGCAGATGCCATTAGGAGTCATTGTTTTCACATTGCTAAACACTGATCATAGCCTTGTATCTATTTCCCAGCGGAATTTCAGAAATAACCAAAAATGCTTTACTAAGATAGCTCTTGGTAATCCCTCTTAGAATGCCTCTGAGGTCATTAGGAATGTGAGACAATGCACATGCAACAATTCATCTCTGTATGTCTTAGCTCTATGAAAATGGGGGCGGGGGACGGATCTGGCACAGGGTGATCAGCTCGTGTTATATCAAGCAATTGACTAAAAGGAAGATCATCCTTGGGTCTCAGCCCCTGAAAGAGATGAATTTCTTTCTTGCAAATGTTTCAAGCTAAAAGAAGATGCTGAGGCATTATAGAAAATTTGAAAGCAGAGGGTCAATGCCTTAAAGACTCAAGGGGATGGGAAAAGCTGACAGCATTTTCTGACTGGCAGAACCTGATCTTATAACCTCAAGACCCTGACTTCTATCCCTGTCAGTTGAGTGAGAAAGGGTGGCTGCCTGGATTCTAAAGAAACCCCTCTGACTTGACAGCACAACCTCTCCATAGTCAGACTGCCGTTTGTATAACTGGGAGATGATAATAGGTTCAGCTTTCACCTTATATTGTGGCAATTTATCAAGCAATATTAGAAACTAATTTCATGATTTCATTAATTTTGTCATTTCTCATGGTCAGTAAGCATTCTTTCAAAAAGATGAAGTTTCTGAGAGTGAGCACAGTTGCACAGTTGCTGTAATCATTAACTAGATTATTAATGTGCTAAAAATCAAAAGGGGAAGCTATATATCAGGAGAGCTTTAGGTTTATAAATTTTTAAAAGGGGTAAACTTGTGATTCACACTTAAGCGATTTATTTCTGTACTTGAGAAATATCCTCTTTCCTCATGGTTTAGCATTATCTATAAAGCACTACACTTTCCTGTGTCCATTGGCTTATATTGATCTATAGTCACCTCCAGCTACTAAGTCATCCATGGCTTTTCTTTTGTAGACTGGGGCAAAGGCTAATGTCTCCTATTGCAGGGCAGAGGATTTTTGTCCAATCATCATTGTCCAACTTTCTGTCTGTCATGGTGACTTAATGAGGTTTCCAGTTTTTGCTCATGTCTGACAGAGCCCAAGGATTAGATCACAATGGCATCACTTGGTGCTATGATTCCAGTTGGCATTTTATTCCAACATGGATCCCTCCCTGTCAGATCTAGCCTTCATTCACAAACCTACATCTGACCACAGTATTCTGACATAGTCTGTGATTTCTTTCTTTCTTTACTGTTCCTGTTCAACTGATGCCCCCTTCAATGATTAATTTGACCTAGAACAAATTCATGGACTTTCACTGGAAGCTCTGACACCCTCATGCTCTCTCTGCTCCAGATCGAGGTTGATTTGGGAAACTTGTCCTTGCTGGATAAGTGAGTGACAGAGATGATACCCAGAAGCTGAAGGGGCAGTGCTATTTGTACCTACATTCTCTCTTAATCTCATTGTTCTTGGTGAACTTATGAGGACCCCTGATCAAGCAAAAGAAGAAATGGCAGCTGGATGACCATGGCAGAGATAAACTTGAGTAGGTAAGGGAAAGGAAAAGGGGAAAATCCTTAGAGGTGCAGGGGTTATGCAGTATTGGCTTTTGAGGTCAGGATTTGGGGTTCTTTCTGAGAACGCCTAGAATATAAACTTCTCAAAATGCTTAGTGGGAATATCTTCCCACACAAAGGAGAGGCTCTGGTTCTGGTTTTTCTTCAAGATTGAATTAAATCTGCAGCTTTGCCTAGGGGCATTTTTAGTTAGCATATAAATAATTTCAGGAAGTATAAAATATATTGACAGAATTAAATCAGCAGGTAAGGGACTCATAGCAAGATCTAACTGTCTCAACTACCAATTTGATTTTTATTGAACTCAGTTTCCACAACCTTATAGATTTTTAGGAACTAAAAATAAATGTTCTCAGCCCCAACTGATCAAATTCATCATAAAATATATCACTGCACTGTGCTGGGAAGAGCTCTTTGGGGCTACTGGCCCAGAAAATGTAAGAACAAGGGAGGCGGGTTGGAAGTATGGCTCATCCTAAATTCAGGAGGCCATTTTTTTTTAGGTTTGAATTTTTCCTGAGATAGTTAATAGCTGTGTGGGTTTATCAAGTCCCACAGTCACTATTGTTCTTAGTGTCTCATTTGAAGAATTCAGTTAATAATTGTAAGTGCCTCCCGGGGCTCTTGAGAGTATCAAGCAAGATGTGCACCAAATGCTGAGCGAGGAGCCTGGACATGGAAACAGTCACGGGCTCCTTATTATTGCTGAGTGCTTATGGGAGGCTCTCCCTTCCCTGCATCACATATAGCCCCCCACCACATGTTGATATCAATAGTGCCATCCCTGCACACTTCTAAAACAGTTAATTGAACTTGAGACTTGATTTCTTTAAAATCCCCGAGTACTCTGCTGTGTTAAAGTCTACATCTGAAATTGACATTCTTCTGTTTTATCAAAGCCCTTTAGTAAAGAATTGATATTCATAGGACAGTGGTGAGGTTTCCTTTTGGCCCATAATCCAGTGAGAATGCTGACAGAGGGAAATGCAAATTCCAGCAGGAACAGCAAATATTAAGCTTAAAACAACAGCAATATAATTCGCGTATACTCTTAAGAGTATGGTGTTTTCAACACTGATACATGGGCTTCTTGCCTTATGGTTCAGGGTAAATCTAGGCTGTGATATCTGGTGGACATTTAGTAGTTTGATGATTCTAAATTTCTTGGTATCAAGTTTAAATGCATTCTTAAATGCTATGTATGGTGGATGTTCTTCCTTCACTAGGTTTTCCAGAAGGCTAATTTCATTTTTTTCCATAATACAAATAGATGAGGCCCACTATGTTGTAGTGTAGGCTTCCTCCTAAAGAAGTAACATGATTAGGTTTTATGATTCTACATACCCACATTTAAGAGGTCTATACATTCCTAACATTATGCAGAAAATTGAGCTAGGCCCAAGTTAAATTGGCCTCAAGAAAGTAAGAACACTTATCAAGGTTATCACTTGGTTGCCAAAAATTTAGTATTGTGCGTTTATATGCTGCAATTGATGAACCCTATAGGCTCATGCACTGAAGGCTTTGTCCCCAGCATATGGTGCTGTTACAGGCATTAGAATGCTTAGGAAGCTGAAGCCTCACAAAAGGATGTAGGTCATGGAAAATATTGGAAGTTTGGTCCCTTGAAACTCTCTCTTCCTCTTATTCCTTCCTAGTCACCAATCCAAGCTATCTCTGCTATGGCATTCTGCCTTGGACCCAAAGCAACACAATCAAGGCACTGCAGAGCAAAGGCTCTTAAACTATTAGCAAAGCAGACCTTTCATCATTTTACATGAGTATTCCAGGCATTATCACGAAGTGTTGGAGAGCCAAAAAAGATTGAGGTAGCAATGTCATTGATGAGAGTCAGAGGTGTGATAAAAGTATTTTACTTGTGTACGCTGACTGAATATTATACTTCCCTGCTGCTCTTCTTGCCTTTTTGATGGCTATTGACTAAGACTGAAGTACCAAATTAGTCGTATCAAGCCTGCAGGTTCAATGTTTATTCTATTGACAATGGTTCATGTTCAAAAACTGGTGTAAAAAGAAATCATTTATAACTATTAAATGCCAAGTAAAATGTGCATAGTAAAGAAAAAATTTACTGTATTTTTACTAAAAGTTTACATCAATATTTATTTGATGACAAAATAATATATGCTCATTTGAAGGAAATCAATAATGTGGGAATGTATAAGTAAGAAAGTAAAACATGGGGTTGGGGATGGCTCAGTGGATAATTGCTTGCCATGTAAGAATGAAGAACGGAGTTTGGATCCCCAAAAGCCATATAAAAGTTGAGTAGGGATCGAGGCTCCCAGCAATCCCAGATCTCCAAATGGGGATATAAGGGATCAATCACACAGGAAAGTTGACCAGATAGACCAGCAGGAATTGGGGAGACTTTTTCTTGATAAATAGTGGAGAGCTATTGAGGAAGACACCAAACATCAACTTTAGGCCTCCATATCCATGCATACAAAGGCACCCACATATATGCAAACATGTACACAGAAATTCAAATCACACTCACTTTCCTAAGACCTGCCACATATCCTTCTGGTTAGAAATAAATAGTTCCAATGATGAAGCTTCCAGTTTTATATTTTTTCCCATTCTGTCTTTGTGTAGACCCAACTTTTATTCCACATGTTTACAAAGCATTTATGAGTATCTCTGTTCCAGCATCAAAATATGGAATTTTTCCTTCACTAGATATTCATGGTAATTTCTAGTAATTTATGTCGGTTACATTTTGTCAGCTTGATGCGAATCAAAGTCACCTGGGACGAAGGTGCCTCAGCTGAGTAATTGCCTTCATTGGGTTGGTCTGTGAGCACATTTGTGTGGGACATTTTCTTATTGGTGCAGGGCACAGACCACTGTGGCAGGTGCCACCCTTGGACAGGTGGTCCTGGGTTGTATAAGAAAGGGAGCTGAGCGAGTCATGAGAAAGAGCCAGTAAGCAGTGTTACTTTGTTCCCCCATAGTTTTGCTTTAAGCTCCTGCCTTGATTCCTTCTTTGAGTTCCTTTTCTTCCTTTGGTGATGGACAGTAATCTTTAAGCCAAATAAACCCCATTCTCTTTGAAGTTGTTTTTGGTCATGCTATTTGTCATAGCCACAGACAAGCAAAACAGGATGATGACCATAAGCCATTATTGCATTAGTTGGAAGCATTACAATTTTTATATGAATATTTACTTTGTTCTTAAATGTCTACTGTTAAAACAATATTGTACTTAACATCTTTTCATGGATATGTCATAGAATAGAAAACCCTAAATACTTTCATATTATCCCTGGCCTTTTTATGGTACCATACATGACAAAAGGGATTTCGCGGACGTGATTAAGGGTCTTGAGATGAAGAGGTGATCTAGGTTGTGTGTGTTCAATATTATCTTAAGGGACCATGTAAGAGGAAGGCCAGGATTTGAGTGTGCAGAAGAGAATGACCAGGAACCAAGCCCCTTAGTTAACCTCTTCAAGCTGAAAAGGAAAGGAATGGAGTCCTACCTGACTCCTGCCCTTGCTTTGACTTTAGTCCCATAAACTTATTTTGAAACACTGATTCCCCAGAACTGGAATGCTAACTATGCTGTTTTAAGTCATTTGACTTTGTGCTAATTTGTTTCAACAGAACTTTTGGACAATATGGTGTGTTTAGCTTTGTAATCTAGCCAATTAAGAGGAGTATGCCTGCAAAATCAAGCCCATGTTACCTTCATTGCATATCAACTATGCCTCTCAATTCCTCTCAAGACTCAGAACAATGTACTCATACAAAGAAGTAAAACATGACTACATACATTAACAGTATGTAGTCATTAAATATCATGGAAAACATCTCTTTTGAGGGAACTATTTCACTTTTTTTGTTTGTTTGTTTTTTGAGACAAGGCCTGGAATTCAGAAATCCGCCTGCCTCTGCCCCCCAAGTGCTGGGATTAAAGACATGCACCACCACCGCCTGGCTACTATTTCACAATTTGATGTGAAGAAGATCACAGATAACTTTCTCTTTTATTACCTCTTTCTCATCAATTGCATTGCTACCTCAATCTTTTTTATCCATACTAGTGAAAGACAATTTTTAAGCTTTGCTTTCACTCACCTTTACTTCCCAGATTCCTGCCTCCTCTAGCTCAGTCCTTATGGGCCACCATAGAGTTTGGCCGGTTCTGTTTGTGTTTCTGATTTCCAAACCAGAATAATTGTAAGGATGACTTTTTCTTCTCTTCTTTCGTGCTCTGATACTGGCCAGACCTAAAAGTACCTCTGCTGGTACCCTGGCTTCTTGACTCTTTCTCCAAAGTTTCTCTCTCTCTCTCTCTCTCTCTCTCTCTCTCTCTCTCTCTCTCTCTCTCTCTCTCTCTCTCTCTGCCAAGTGATGCTTGTCCATCTTGTGGCTAATCTCCTTGCCAGATTAACAGTATGGCTTCCACTTTTCTTCTTATTTTCCTCCCTGGGAAGTTACTGATATCTACAGCTTTCCTACCCAGGCCTTTTTCTTCAGTCTAATAAAATTGTCTTTGAATATCAAAAAGAAAAATAGACTAGTTTCTACATTGCCTACTGATATAGGGAACCGCTGTTCAAACTCTTTAAAAATATGTTTTAATAAGCTTGTGGAATAGTAGGTTTTCAATAATTTTAAGTGCATCCTACATTTTCATTGCTCCCTTTCCCTCCCCAATCCTCAGCCTTACCTTCCTACATTCCTTCCCGCTTAACCTTTCCACCCACGCTTCCCCTTGGCTACCTCCTTCATCTCGCTGTTGTTTTACGATTCTCTCTCAAGTCATTTCCCCCTCCTGCTCTAATGGTACTTTTCTGCCTCATAAGTTAGAAGAATTAGTGAATAACAATATAACAACACTTAAACTTGGCCTAATTTTATGGTGAAGCCAGAACTGGATTGGTAGTTGTTAAAACAAAGTCACACTTTGGACTCAAACTGTGCAGTTTAAAGTCTATCTACCAAAATGTTTACAACTATCACCAAAATATAAAGTTTCTTTGATCAGTTTTGAATTCTACCTAGTAAGCATTCTCTCTGTGTTTAAGAATTTCATGCAACCAAACCTATCTCCTTCATGGTCGGTAGCATTTGCTGTCTTTGGTTGATATCAGGTACTGTATTTTGTACGACTCACAGTAAGACTAATAACTCAAAAAATCATGTTCTTTGATTCTTTACTTGATGCTACAGAACAAACTTAGCACAGCTCCTCCAGGACCAGATTCATAATACTGACCTTCACCCGTAAACTTCTTTTTTTTTTTTTTTTCCCCGAGTCAGGGTTTCTCTGTGTAGCCCTGGCTGTCCTGGAACTCACTCTGTAGACCAGGCTGGCCTCAAACTCAGAAATCCCCCTGCCTCTGCCTCCCAAGTGCTGGGATTACAGGCGTGCGGCACCAACACCCGGCGATAAACTTCTTATGCTAAAGCAGAGACCTGTATTTCCCTTGGATTCAATTTATCACTCACAAGTTTATCAATTCTTTGGTATGAACCATGGCCTATTGTGGCAGGATTCTTACCATTGTTTTAATATACTTTGCTTCATGGTTCTGTGGCTAATGATAAAGTACAAGATATTTGTGCCTGAAGAGCTGCATGGCTGGCAGTGGGTTTCTTGGCCGTGCTCACGGTTGTGAGCGCTGAGGTCTGGAGCCATCTCCCTGCTAATGTGCATGTTTTGCTTTGGGTATTTGTAAATAGCCTCCCTCTGTTTGTTTAAGGTACAATATTTTTGCTACAGTTCAAACAGCATTTTTTTTTTACTTGATGATGATGTCCTTGTAAGTACATTAAAAAAAAAAAACTTCATTTGCAAGATAAAAATCTCTTTTCATGTGCCCAAGCAAAGAAAGAGTTCTGAAGGGAATAGAAGTCTTGGATTTCTTTTATTTTTTTTTTCTCTGACTTTTTTTTTTTTTTAAATTGAATGGTCTGTTTTGTGGAGCAACAAGTTTTTGTTCCATTTTAGATGGTGCAGCATGTGGCAGAATAGGGCCCATTCACATTTTCTGTGGGGCAGTTTGCTAAGGCTCTGCTCTGAGGGGAGTTTGTAGAGTGGAGTCTGCAGGAGTGGGCAAAAGGCTTTATGGCACATGCAGCAGGACACAGTCTGTTTTGGGCCCACTGGTCTGATTTTATACTCTGCCTTATTCTCCCTAAGTATTCAGCCTGTGCTCCCTTCTGTGAAAACAAAAGATTCCTTCAGAGACTTACCAAGTCAGCTTGAGGAGGTTAGTAGCCTACTGCCACTCCCCTGGGAAAGCCCAGTGTAGGTGATTCTCGACCTTTGTTAATATAATAGTCATTTTATAGAGCATATAGCTTGATAGAGTAAGTAGGATTTTTTTTTTAATTGATGTTGTTTTTGTTTTTTAGCAGAGAAAAATCTTTCTGGATGCTTTTTTTTTTTTTTTTTTTTTTACTCAGGAAGAAAGCTCCAGCAAAGTGAAACCCAGCCCCTTTGAAAGCCTTGTGGTGGATCTGCAATAAGAGAAATAGGTTTTCCATTTTAAATAGCTTCCCTGAATGTCTAATTCTTTCGTGGGCCTGGTTGTCTGTGCTGTGGCCTTGAATCATTAACTGCAGCTTTTATGTGCTCGGGGTTTCTCTTCCACCCTCTTTTGGTCTCCTCCCCTGCTTCTATTTTTAACTGGGAGCAGTCTGTTCTGTGCAGAGACATGGCCAGTCATGATTCTATGTGGCTCAAATCAAAGAATGTTGTCTGGATCCCACAAAGGGCAACAGTTCTCAGCACACACCAGATATAGCAGAGGATGGGGCAAGCGAACGTGACATCAAAGAGAACTGGGCGACTGAAGACACCACTAAAAAGACCAGTGCTGCCTTTCAATAAAGAAAGAAATAACAAGAGTTTTGAATGCTAAAGTATAGAGACTTTGCTTGAAAAGGAGGGAAACAAACACAAAGTAGACAAACTGAAGCGAAGTGTTTATCTTTAAACCACACAAATCATGGTAGTTAAATTAGGTCAGTCTGGTTACAAAACACTACAGAGTGCAGGCTGTAACTAATTTCAAAGGGAACAGAAAAGTCCCAAGAAGAAAACACAGTGACAGGTCTGTCTTTTCCTTCTCTCTCTCTCTCTCTCTCTCTCTCTCTCTCTCTCTCTCTCTCTCTCTCTTTCTCCTTTCTTCTTTTCTTCCTTTCTTCTTTCTTAACCAATCAAGGCAGTCCACCATCAAAAACTGGACACAAAACTCTGATCAACATAGCTATATGCACCTCAGGATCATCTGAAAAGCACAGGAAAATATTTTCTCTGAGTGAGATGCAAAACTACCCATATGTGTGCTTTGCCATTTGGTGGTAAGTATGCCAAACCATAAAGGAACATTAGTAGACACCAAGGGGAAAAAAAGGAATGTGATCTGCATTTATAGAAGAATGTTTAAAGTCTCTTGCTTTCTTTCCTTTAAAGAATTGGTGTGAGTTGATTGATTTTCATTGATTTAATTCTTTTAAGCCAGAAAAATCACTATCAAACAATTATAAGGACAACCAAAAGGAACAAAATTTTTCATTAAAATTTAAATATATGTCTCAGCATTTTCACCTAATTGATTTTATTTCTGCTTATACTTTACTAAGGAGATTCTTCTTAAGAAGAACACTCAACAGTAGATAGAAGTAGATGCGGTTGAGGAACTGACTAAACACCTACGTTACATATCACGTTCTTTTCTACATCTTGACTCAAGTTCGGTTTCATTCTCTACAGTACACACCTGCTTCTTAACTGTATAAGGTCCTACTCTTCTGGAATCTTGGATTCTGCAGGGCATGCCAATACAAGTGCCAACACATGATTTATGCCCTATGCAAGTGTAGTCTCACTTCCTTGATATATTTTAATACCACATTTAGTGTTTCTTCATGCAGAAAAGGCTGGAGGCCTGTTTTAAAGCTTTATTCTATGATGCTGTCTATGAAACAGACCTAGAGATGTCATCGCTCCCCTTAGAAATGATTGGTGAATGCACATTAGCAGAATCTAGATAAGGGTGGCTTGGGTGGTGAATAAGCCAAGCTAAATGCTATTGTGGCTGCCTTTAACACCATTATAAAATAGTTTAACTCTTCATCCCATCCATGTACCAGGAGGAAGAAGCAGTGTGAAGGATGGAGAAACATGTATGGCAATATTTATTTTTCTATGTTGTGCCAATGGTGACTGCTCCTTTTCTTCAACAGGGTCAACGTCCCATGGGGTGATGAAGAAAAGCTTACTGTTGGTCCTCTGGAGCAATCTTTCCGACACCCAGAAATTTTAGCTGAGTTTGTTGTGTCTACGGGGACTGGCAGAAGTGCCGGTGACCCTCTTAGCAGGAGGCCGCTGCTCGCTTACCCTCGGTCTCACACAGCCTTGCATCCATCTCAAACAGCCATTAGACGTTTTACTGTGTGCTTACTTGCTCAATTTTGTTTTGCTGGGAAAGTAGCATAATAGAGGAAGTGCATCAAGGCAGAAAGGGGTAGATTTGCCAAAAGGAGAGGGAGGGCACGCTAACGAAATAGATGTGGAAATTGAAAGAGATGGAATGTTTTAGAAAATGGGCAGAACAAAGGAGCTAATGTGACCCATGCCCCCAGTGAAGGCTGTGTCTGCAATAATGAGGTTCTGTTGTTGTGTATTCAGCCTTCTCAATGGAAGCGCCCAGGGTCCAGAATGGGGGTGGGTGGGCCAGCGTTGAAGGGGAACAATTTCCCGTAGCCAAGTCTATGACCTCAGACTGCCAAAGAACCATTGTGCACAGCCACAGTTCCAAGTGCTGAAAACAAGAGACAGTTCCCTATACAAGGCAGAGCATGATGGAAAACTTTTTTCTTTTGAAAGACAATACAATGAAATAATCTTGTCACTTAACGTTTAGAGTTAATATATAAATCAAGACAGTAAGAAAACAGGTAGACGAGATCTCTTAAAGGCAGGAGAGGCTATGAGTTTCCATCCCACTGAAGAGCTTGCTGGATTTAAAACTCAAGTACTAGATGAACCTTTTCTCTTAGTTTGGTTTGCCTTTCTTAACTGTGGCTGTCACCATGTCACCCACAACAGCAGCAGGAAGTCTGTCCAGCCATCTCTTGATTCCCTTCACAGAGATGATAGACAGTTTTTTGGCTCAGGGCACTGTTGGCATAGCTGATCACAGCTCCTACCAGAAGACCCAGTGAAATCTGGAGTTTCGCTCTGGAAGACCCACCACATCCTTGCTTTGACATCTTGCATGCCCGGAAATTTGATAATGCAAGTAATATTGAAGAAAAGATAGAGTGTTTCTTTAATTTGAAGATAATTCAGGATAGTAAACAATCAGTGTGAGATGAACGTTTTAGTTACCATGGGTCTTGTTGCAAAGGAGTGTGCAGACTTGTGGCCCAGAATTGCATTCAGGGCAGACAGCGTTACATGATTCTCTAGTGTATTTGTAAAACTGCTTAATTAAAAAGTCTTTGTGCAAATGACAAGAAAACAAACAGACAAACAAAAAAATTTGCAGTGCACTTCTTACTGAGATAGATGGACTCCTGTCTACCAGCCTTAGAAGTTACATGCATACCATTTCCTTTAAAGCTATCATACTCCATATTTCTGTGGTTCTGAGTTACTTTAGTGTGATAGTCAAGAATAAGGACTCAATTACACAGCCTAGATGGAATTACTAGTTTTGTGGCAATGAGGACTTGGCTCAATTGCTACAATTACAATTTGACATGCAGTAAGTACTTAGTTGGCTTCTATGGAGATATAACTTAAAATCCAGTAGCTTAAATAAAGATGTTTAGAGGTATCATTTGATATTTGACTGTAATAATTCGTATTATTTACTAATCTTAAGTTGAGAAGCAAGTTAAGGCAAAAGTTATGTTTTATTTTTCTCTTCATGGTTACCTCTAAGCATGATACCTGGCACTTAGTAGTATAGTGGGTGGCTGAGTGAACGAAGGACCTAGGACTTGTTCTCTACTGGGATTTATGTTTCAGGGGTTGCTATGCTTTGGAAAGAACCAATGGAGTTCTGGGAGTCTTTAGGCACAGTTTCGAAAAATAAACTTGGCTTTAAAGCTTCTAAAAACCTCAAATGAACCTTTCAACACACCAACCACTGTGATCTCCTTTAATCTAACACACACTGTGTTCATTATTACATTATGTCCAAGTTTCTTGGAATGCTGATCTGGTGTGTAATCATTTCCCTTGCAGCTTTACCAGGCATGTGAAACTGAATTGTTGCAGTTTTCCATCATGACAGGCATATGATACATTTGTGACTTGGATGGCCCTCAAAGAGAAAGAAACTGGCGAAAGTGTCATACTTGGCTTCTCCGAATTTTTGTGGTCAAAAATGTGTATTTTTGTTTCCTCGTAGTATTTGCTATTATTACTATCAGACTATCCACACAGTAAATCTATATTTAACTCTACTATATATTGAAGACAGTGATTCCTGTCTTAGGACCAGACTTGATTTTAGTAAGTTTTATTTTATATAGATTTTCTGCAAAATAATCAAGACACTTTTGAAGAAATTTTGTATTATAATGGATGTTGCATCCTTCTATCTAGAAACACTCTTCTGGATTATGGAAATCTATAATGTGCCATGGTCTGAATACTCATGTTCCCTCAAAAATTTAATGTTGACATTCTTGTGCCTGTGTTGACAGTAGTGGGAAGTGGGACCTTTGATAGACGAGAGGCCTTGTATATGGTTCAGTGTACTTATCAATAGGAAGAATGAGGGACTGTGAAATAATTCTGGGAGGGTACAGTGAAAAGAGGCTGCCTATGATTTAGGAAATGTGAACTCATAAGATTCAGTCTTCCAGGATTTGGTCTTGAAAGTCAGAATTGTTAGAATGCATTTTATTTGTGAGCTACCCATTGTATGGCATGGCCTTATAGCAGCCTAAATGCCTCATCTCCACTTTGAATATTGCATAAGGGAACCTTTAGAGATCTACCCTATTTTAGCTCATGTTTTAAAGACAATGTACTAGTAATGTGTCCATTCTTATATTCAGTTATAGTTTATTTAATTTGTCATTGTACACAATTGCATGTGTACATGTACTAGAAACTTTTTTTATCATGATAAAGACTTGAATTCTTCCATGCTTTTATTTTTATTTGTAGCTATTACAAACAGTACTGGTTTGAACAGCCAAATATATATGCATACATGCATATATATATCATATACACATACACATATACACATACATATATACATCATTTTGTTTCTATGTCTACATGTCACTTTGAAGTTTGTAGTGAGTCACAGGGATTGGAATGTTTAGATTGAGTAGATGTCTCAGATGCTTGGGCAGTTTAAAAATTTATTTATTTATTTATTTATTTATTTATTTATGTATTTATTAGAGTTGTTGATAGCACTGAGCAACACTGTTGACATATTGGTCCTATGGATGCTATTATCTTTACAGAGCTTATTACATTTTTCTCATTTTTCTATAAATTCTTGACTTCTGATTGCTGTACTTACTGACTCTAAAGGTGTTTTGTTTTGCTTTTTTGAGACGGCTTTCATTATGTAGCCCTGGCTAGTTTTGAACTCACTTGTAGCTGAGACGCACCTTAAATTCACAGATCCACTTAACTCTGCCTCCCAAGTATAGCTGTCCAGCAGCTTTAGATGGACTGGGTTACCTGAAAGGGGGGCTGGAAATGAAAAAAGACAGGGGTGTGGGGATTGGGGGGAGGAGAGAAGGATGACGTCAAGGAAAAAGTTTCTGATCAAGGGTCAAAGTTTAATATTCAGCACTGTATTTATATAGGGAGAGCCCACAGACCCCATTCTTTGTTTCAGATGGATTATGTTGCAAAGCAAGCTCAGCAGACAGTCTGCTCCTGTAGGAAATTACAGATGAGTCAGACTCCACCTAGGTGGTTAAGGTCCCAGTGTGGCAAACATTTAAGGTCTATTTAGCCTGTTCAAGGCTAGGGGAAGGGCACACCCAAGTGCGGGATTATAGAGGTGGGCCACTATGTTTAGCAACTCAATTACTAAAGCAGACTATTTCTTATATACATTGAAATTATCTTTGCTACATAGTTTGCTTTTAGACTTATTTTACACAATCTTGAGTGGCCATCTTCAGTTTTAAAGTATAATAACCAATCATTTGTGTTGTGTTGGTTTAAATTTATATCCCAACTGGAACTGATTTGTGATAATCCAAATTTATTTCCCCTTGCAATGATCTATGTATTAGAGAAACATTTTTCTCACCATGCTGTAGTATTATTTTAACTATCATAAGATAGAGCACCACCAGAAGATGAATATACACATAAAAATTTATGCATGGGTATTATTTACTACATGTGGACAAATGCATAAAGACATATTTGAAATCCAGTGTGAAGATCATAGTTTCTATTTGGAATGGCTGCTCTAACTTATAGAAATGTATTAAGTTGTATGCTTGAGTCTGGTTAATTTCCATGTGTGATTTTTTAATTTGCATTTTAATTAATAAAGTTTAATATAAAATTTAGGGAAGATTTGATGTGTGAATTTGCCCTCATGCAGTTGTGGGGCTGGTTGAGTGGCTTCTATGAGTCTGTCATTTCTAAATATGGTCATGGACAGTCACAGCCAGACAAATAGTAATGAGTGTAGGAAGACAAGTCCTCTAGAGTTCTGTGAAGATGAACTGAAACCCAGTAAGATGATCAGAGGCTCAGACCAGTCCTTCCCAATCTTGAAGCTCCATCATTAGCCTTGGGTCATGTGTAGAAGAAGCAGATGCCCCTGTGGAGCAGGGCCCTGGCAGGGGGCAGGGAGATCAATGAAAGACTTGCCAACCTGCAGGCTCAGACACTGCTCCATCAGAGATGAGTCAGTGTTTGTGAGTGGCAATAGCTGTCTGTCCTCTAGTGACTCTCCTGGCTGTTTAAACTACCACCTTACCTCCAGCTCCAAATCCCATGCAAACTGTCTATTGTGGTCTATACAGACCTAGAACTATATAGGGGAGGGAATGCTAGAAACTACAGTTGCGGTTTAGTTGTTTTGCATGCAGTCTCATTGCTTCTTGAATGGGAAAAAGTTTTACTAGCTAAATGTCTTACAGAGAGTTAGTAACTAGAATAAACAAAAAATTAAAATGAAATACTATAAAATGAATGCAATTAAAATTATTGAATTAAACAGAGGTAAAATACAGATTAAATTTAAAAAGATGAAACACAAATGGCTGAAAACATCTTTTAAAATATCCAGCATCCCTATGAAAATGCAAATTAGAGCTTCTTTGAGAGTTTATCTGACCCCAGGCATAATGGCTAAGAAAAAAAAAAGACAATAGATGTTGATGTAGGAAAGAAGAACATTATACATGTTGGAGAGAATATAAAGTTAGTGCAGCCATTATGGAAATCAGTGTGAAATAGATCTAGCACATGATCCAGTTATTCCAGTCCCTTGGGCATACACACTAAGGACTATAATGCAAAGGACGGAAATATCTCCTCATCCATGTTCATTCTAGCCACAGTCAGGAAATGTAAACTTTGTAGCTGTCTCAGCTGATAGTGAAAATGTGATATATTTACACAGTGGAATAATATAAATCTGTTAAAAAATAAAATAATTCAGACCCAGAATGACAAACATTATATGATTTTTTTCTCATCTGTGGATGTTAGCTTTGAATTTTCAGATATGTGTGTCTCATTTGGAATTCCTATAGAGATCAGAAAATGAGTAATGGGGGGGGGACATGAGGAGGGGCTTCAAGGGAAGGGAGATAGAATGCTGTGTTATAAAGGGCTAATTATTAATAATGGGACAGGAGGTATTAAATGGAATGGGGAATGGGAGGACAGGGTAGAGAGAGATTATAGCCAGGATAACCAGCACTAAGGACCTTTGAAAAAGCCATATGAAAAACGGCTACTGTAGAAGATCCTGAGCATATATACATGTGTGCATAGACTCAAGTGGAGTTAGCTGTTAAATGGGGAAACCACAGGCTAACAAATAAGAAGTCCATTGCCAAGAAAGGTTTCTTTTATTCAAGTTGTTAGCTAGTGCCTTTCCTTAGTACATTTAAAAAATACCAGGCTATTGTCAGTGCTCTTCGTGGCCCTCTAGAGCTTGCAGGAAGACCCTGTTGCTGAAGACACCATACACTTGAGTGGTAGAATGTGGAGAAATCAAACTTGTACTGACCTAGAACTTTCATCCCGATTCGCTTGGCTTCCTAGTGCTGAGAGGTGCTATGCATATCACTTGAGGAGAAAGTAATTATCATTCTTACTATTGGTGCCCACTATCACAACAGTGGCAGGAAAGGCATAGGAGTATCCAGTCACTTTCTGATTGGATTTAAGGTCTGCTTCACAAGATGAAGCCTATTATTATTTGGACCAAGAACCTGGGACTATTGTAATTATTCTGATGAATGAATACAGTACTAAATTGTATTCCTAATGACATATCACTGTACCCATAGATTCATGCATCACTCAACCCTCATTAAAGATTCTTTATGCAGTAGATGGCAGTTAACACAGAGACCCACAACTGGTCAGTGTGCAGACAGTAAGGGACTGGAATGCTGAACTCTGAACGAGACATCTATATCCTACTCCTTTTCCTGGGCCACAGGATTGACTTCAGAAGAGGAAATACAAAGATTGTAAGAGTCACATTTGGTAGATTGTAGGGTTAGTGGTATCCTTCGAAAGGGAAATCATATGCTTAAGGTGAGAGATTTGGGGACAATAAAGAGTCCCCAAATTATTATACACATGCCTACCGATCTGACAGAAACCCAAGAAAAGGCCTTCTAAAGAGATGATTTGGGGACCGTGCTCCATCCACTTGCATTTTTCATTGATCTTGAAGTAGAAATATGTTCTGACAAACCTTTGTCATGTGTTGGGAGAAATAACTTCATCATTCTTTTTTGCTAAAATCTTTGTTTGTTTGATTAATTTTAAATTAAACTTCTAAGAAATTAAATATGTCACTTTAAATGATGGGATCAAATTATAGATCATCATCATCATTATTATTATTATTATTATTATTATTATTATTATTATTTTTACTGCAGGACAACACAGTCTCCAGCAACATCTTAATACACAGCCTGTTCTCACGAACAAGGTCATTAACCTTTGACTGCTGTCTGAGCATTAGCAAATAATGGACAAGCAAGCAGCATCTCCTTCTTAAGCCGTACACACCCCACTCTTACTGGGAAATTCACTGGAACGTTGCTGGACTTGAATTTCTCAAATCACATCAGCCACACAAGTCTCCAGCTTCCTAATGCAGTTCTCCTGCTGTGGTGAACCCCCCAACCATGAAATTATTTCCCTTGCTACTTCATATCTATAATTTTGCAATTGTTATGAATAATAACATAAATATCTGAGTTTTCTGATGGTCTTGAGTGACTGCTGTGAAAAGATTGACTCTTGAAGGGGTTGGTGAGCCACAGGTTGAGAGCTACCTCTGTATCTGGAGTTATCACAGCACAGAAGCTTATACCAGTGCTGGTATTATTATTATCAATGCTCGTTATTCTGGAAGGCATTTTATTACACTGAGTGAAGTTGATGAGTTGAGGAGTAACTGGTAGAGTATAAAGATGGGAAAAGGTTTGAAGTTCCTGGGAGAAACGTGGCAGATAGAAAAATGCTTCTGTCTGGACACTGTGAGGAGAAAACTAAAACAGGAAACAAAAGAAAGAAGGCTTTCCTGCTGCAGTGGAATTTCAAAATAGTGGAAGGAAGGCCTGATGCCTTCCTGAAGCTGCTGTAACGAGGTTGAGACCCGTGTGCTGTTATTCCATAAGAGGTAGTTTTAAATGTGAATATCCTACTTATTTGGTTTTGTATGTAATAAAAATAATGTGATATAGATTCAGAATGATTTAGGGGTAATGTTTGTGAGTTGTGTAGGTCAATTACATTTTTTTATTTCTTCTAAAATTTACATTTATGATCTATACTTAATCATGTAACTGTATTTGTAGTGCGACTGGAAAAGGAGGAGGTTCTGAGACAGTTTTTCTGTAGTCTTTCTTTGAATTGCTATGCATTTAAGATTTCACTCTATTCTCTTTTAAAATTGTTGAAGTAAGTTATTATCACAGTTTTCAATTATTCCCAAACATCTGGAATTTTGTAGTCTTTGACCAACCTCTCCCTAAATCCTCAACCAACCCCAGAACCCTCACTCCTGGAAGCTTCCAGCTGACTGATTCTGAGTTTTATAATTGTCACAGGTAATTGACATCTTTCTGCAGCTGCCTTCCAGGGCCTTCTGGATCATTTCCAGAAGGACGTAGCAGACTGTGTTCCACATCCATCCATGTGGCCACACGACAGAAAGATTTCCTTTTCTTTGAAGGCTTAAGTGTATTTCATGGTGTCTGTGCTACTATTTGTTCTGTTGCTGATGGACTTATAGGTTGATTACATATTTTGAGTATACAGTATGTTGCCTTCTCTGTCATTAACATTCATATGCTTTTCTTTTCCTTTTCAATTTCTGGGTTACGTTAAATTGTAAATCTAAATTACTATTAAGTTAAAGAATTTCAGTTTTTTGGCTTCTTTTACTTATAGTATAGATGGTCAGAGATGCGTATATAATTATTTTTCCTTAAGGTATTTCTTTTCCTTTTTCCTCTATGTAACTAAAGGCAAATGATAACCAAAGTCAACCTTGATCCATATTGCAATTGGTAATGAATTCTTCTCTATCCTATCTAACATGAGAGCTGTTTGCTTGGGTTTGCGCCTGAATGTAAAGTTCTTTTTTATCTTGACAGTGAATTGAATTATGCATAGAAAAGTTGATTCCCTGAAATTATTGGGGACAAAAACAATTGACAAATTCTGCATTTGAAACTTTTGTCTGAAATTATAGATGCTTGAGAAAAAAACTAACAGAAACTAAAACAAAAAATAATATTGCACTCTTGAAAATAACAAATATCAAATACTTCAAGTTACTATTCTTTGATGCCATAGACACATTATATGTATGTATACACACATTATGTGAACTGCATGTGCTTGTTTGGTTGTGCTTAGTGGCCGTCCCGTGTGTGCGTGTTTGGCTTTGCTCGGTGACTGTCCCGATCATTTGTATTTTGCTGTGTTATGCAGCATCTGTGTTATGTATTTTCATTTTAAAATTTATATAGTCTGTGCAGTGTAATTTTCAAACACTTGACAAACCTCTTGCCATGACAAACCCACTACTTAATCATTCAGGCTTCATTCCAGCCCCTTTCAGAGGCTCTTAAGCTACTGACAAGCAAGGAACAGTTCAGTGAAGAAGCCAGGCTCCCCTCCTCAGGTGCTCAGACACCCAGAACGAAGCCTGTGACTGGTGAGCAAGACCAGCCTCGTGGCATGAGTTCTGTGTGAAAGCGATGCTGTAAGGAAAGCGAGTGTTTCCTCCAGAAGGAAGACTTGGATTGTCCTATTTTGAATATGTGAATGTGTTTCTGTGGGATCTCTGAGTATAAAGACTCAAACTCGGAAGAAAAGGCTACTTTTCAGGACATTGTGTGGTTCTGTAAGATGAGGCAAGCTCCCTGAACAGATTTTAGTGTGTTTCATATTTTAATATTTTTATACATTAGTGTGCATTTTCTTGCACTTGCAATGTCATCAGGTTGATTTTATAGGTAAGGGGAGAATCTCCTTTTCCAAACAGTAGCACGGATATTCTCTATACACCTCTTTCTATTGAACACACCTGGTTATATGTGCTGAAATGTGGACTTAGTCACTCAGTCAAGGTAGAAGGAGTCAGTGTGAGTCACTGCTTCTTTCCAGTAAATCACTGTTGTCAAAGCATATCCACCTGCGTATGTAATGCTAATTTGGAAATAACTTCTTTTTACTAAGTCAGAACTCATTTTACCTAGTGGTTTTATTTAGAGTGTATGAGCTGTATTAAATAACATTCAAGTATGTGATAGAAATTTAATTCAAAGAAGATGGAAAGAGAAGCCATGCGGTCATATTGAGTGGAATCTGGCACCTGACTACACTCAACATACTGAACAGATTAAACTAAAATCTCTGCAAATAATATTGAAAGAAATCTTTTATTGAAAATAATTTCAACAATTTAACACAGCTATGCAATATTTGAAAGAATGATATATTTTATATACCCAAGCAATATTAGAAGAATTTAGAAGATTTTAAACATACTAAAATGGGGGAAAATTTAGATACCCAAACTTTGATCAAGCCACCTAACAAAATTTTAGATATATAACATAAAAATATTAGTAGCAAATTTGATTTATGACATATAAGTGAAAATATATCTTAATCAAATATGAAGCAGTCATTTAAATTTATTTTCTAAGTAAATTTGTTTAAAATATTGGATTTTAATATTAATTACCTACAACTGTATTTTATTACTGAATATATTATTAAATGATTATATTTAATTAAATATTAATAAGTATAATTATTAATATCAAGAGCCTATTAGAGAACTAATTTTTCAGATTTTAGTTATTTTTTCCATTCTTTCTTTTTTTTATTTTTCTATATTCTATGTTTACATTCCAAAGGCTTTCCCCTCTCCCAGTTCCCACCCACCATAGTTCCTATAGTTCCTCTCCCCCCCCAACTGTTCCCCAATCATTCCCCCTCCCCCCTCGGTTTCTTTACTAAACTGGATGCAATCTTTACAGGCCCAGGGTCCTCTCCTTTCTTCTTCTTGGGAATCATTTGACTTGCTATTAGTGTCTTGAGTATTTAGGGCTTCTGGGCTCATTAATATCCACTTATCAGTGATTGCATTTCATGTGCATTCTTTTGTGATTGGGTTAATTCACTCAGGATGATATTTTCCAGGTCTAACCATTTACCTACAAATTGCATGAATTCATTATTTTTAATTGCTGAGTAGTATTCCATTGTATAAATATACCACATTTTCTGAATCCATTCCTCCTTTGAGGGATATTTGGGCTTCTTCCAATTTCTGGCTATTATAAACAAGGCTGCTATAAACATAGTGGAGCATGTGTCTTTATTGCATGCAGGGGAATCCTCTGGGTATATGCCCAGGAGTGGTATGCCAGGGTCCTCTGGAAGTGACATGCCCAATTTTCTGAGGAACCGCCAAACTGATTTCCAGAGCGGTTTTACCATTTTGCAATCCCACCAACAGTGGAGGAGTATTCCTCTTTCTCCACATCCTCGCCAGCACTTGTTGTCTCTTGAGTTTTTAATCTTAGCCATTCTGACTGGTGTGAGGTGGAATCTCAGGGTTGTTTTGATTTGCATTTCCCTGATGACTAATGATGTTGAACATCTTTTAAGGTGTTTCTCGGCCATCCGAATTTCTTCTGGTGAAAATTCTTTGTTTAGCTCTGTGCCCCATTTTTTGATAGGGTTATTTGTTTCTTTGCGGTCTAACTTCTTGAGTTCTTTGTATATATTGGATATTAGCCCTCTGTCGGATGTGGAGTTGGTGAAGATCTTTTCCCACTTTGTTGGTTGCCGTTTTGTCCTTCTGACAGTGTCCTTTGCTTTGCAGAAACTTTGTAATTTTATGAGGTCCCATTTGTCGATTCTTGATCTTAGAGCATAAGCTATTGGTGTTCTGTTCAGGAACTTTTCCCCTGTGCCCAAGTCCTCCAGGGTCTTCCCAAGTTTCTTTTCTAATAGTTTCAGTGTGTCTGGTTTTATGTGGAGGTCCTTGATCCACTTGGAGTTGATCTTAGTGCAAAGAGATAAGATTGGATCAATTCGCATTCTTCTGCATGTTGACTTCAGGTTGAACCAGCACCATTTGTTGAAAAGGCTATCTTTATTCCACCGGATGGTTGTGGCACCTTTATCAAAGATCAAGTGACCATAAGTCTGTGGGTTAATTTCTGGGTCTTCAATCCTGTTCCATTGATCTGCTTGCCTGTTGCTATACCAATACCATGCAGTTTTTAACACAATTGCTCTGTAGTACTGCTTGAAGTCAGGGATATTGATTCCCCCAGAAGTCCTTTTATTGTTGAGAATAGTTTTAGCTATCCTGGGTTTTTTGTTGCTCCAGATGAATTTGAGAATTGCTCTTTCTAGATCTATGAAGAATTGAGTTGGGATTTTGATGGGGATCGCATTGAATCTGTATATTGCTTTTGGCAAGATGGCCATTTTTACTATATTGATCCTGCCAATCCAGGAGCAAGAAATATTTTTCCATCTTCTGAGGTCTTCTTCGATTTCTTTCTTCAAGGACTTGAAGTTCCTGTTGTACAGATCTTTCACTTGTTTGGTTAGAGTTACGCCAAGATACTTTATGTTGTTTGTGGCTATTGTGAAGGGTGTTATTTCCCTAATTTCTTTCTCTGCCTGCTTGTCCTTTGAGTACAAGAAGGCCACTGACTTGCTTGAGTTAATTTTATAGCCTGCCACTTTGCTGAAGTTGTTTATCAGCTGTAGAAGTTCTCTGGTGGAGTTTTTTTGGGTCGCTTAGGTAAACTATCATATCGTCTGCAAATAATGATAGTTTCACTTCTTCCTTTCCAATTTGTATCCCTTTGACTTCCTTATGTTGTCTAATTGCTCTTGCTAGAACTTCAAGTACTATATTGAAAAGATATGGAGAGAGAGGGCAGCCTTGTCTAGTCCCTGATTTTAGTGGGAATGCTTCAAGTTTCTCTCCATTTATTTTGATGTTGGCTACTGGTTTGCTGTAGATTGCTTTTACTATGTTTAGGTATGGGCCTTGAATTCCTGCTCTTTCCAAGACTTTTAGCATGAAAGGATGCTGAATTTTGTCGAATGCTTTTTCAGCATCTAATGAGATGACCATGTGGTTTTTTTTCTTTCAGTTTGTTTATGTAGTGGATTACATTGATGGATTTCCGTATAATGAACCATCCCTGCATCCCTGGGATGAAGCCTACTTGATCATGGTGGATGATCGTTTTGATGTGCTCTTGGATTCGGTTAGCAAGAATTTTATTTAGTATTTTTGCATCTATATTCATAAGAGAAATTGGCCTGTAGTTCTCTTTCTTTGTTGGATCTTTTTGTGGTTTAGGTATTAGCATAATTGTGGCTTCGAAGAATGAGTTGGGCAGTGTCCCTTCTGTCTCTATTTTGTGGAATAGTTTGAAAAGTATTGGTGTTAAGTCTTCTTTGAAGGTCTGGTAGAATTCTGCACTAAAACCATCTGGTCCCGTACTTTTTTTGGTTGGGAGGCTTTCTATAACCCCTTCTATTTCTTTAGGGGTTATGGGACTATTTAGCTGATCTACTTGATGCTGATTTAATTTTGGTATTTGATATCTGTCTAGGAAATTGTCCATTTCCTCCAGATTCTCCAGTTGTTTTGAGTATAGACCTTTGTAGTAGGATCTGATGATCTTTTGAATTTCCTCAGTTTCTGTTGTTATGTCTCCCTTTTCATTTCTAATTTTGTTAATTTGTATACTGTCTCTGTGTCCTTTGGTTAGTCTGGCTAAGGGTTTATCTATCCTTTTGATTTTCTCAAAGAACCAGCTCCTGGTCTTGTTGATTCTTTGTATGGTTCTCTTTGTTTCTATTTGATTGATTTCAGCCCTGAGTTTGATGATTTCTTGTCTTCTACTCCTCCTGGGTGAATTAACTTGTTTTTCTTCCAGGGCTTTAAGGTGTGCCATTAAGCTGCTAGTATATTCTCTCTCCAGTTTCTTTTTGGATGCACTTAGAGCTATGAGTTTTCCTCTTAGCACTGCTTTCATTGTGTCCCATAGATTTAGGTAGGTTGTACCTTCATTTTCATTGAATTCTAAAAAGTCTTTGATTTCTTTTTTTATTTCTTCCTTGACCAAGGTGTCATTGAGTAGAGTATTGTTCAGTTTCCATGTGTATGTGGGCTTTCTGTTGTTTTTGTTGTTATTGAAGACCACTCTTACTCCATGGTGATCTGATAGGAGGCATGGGATTAGCTCGATCTTCTTGTATTTGTTGACATCTGTCTTGTGACCAATTATATGGTCTATTTTGGAGAAGGTACCATGTGGAGCTGAGAAAAAGTTATATTCTTTAGCTTTAGGATGAAATGTTCTATATATATCTGTTAAATCCAATTGGTCCAGAGTTTCAATTAGTTTCACTGTGTCCCTGTTTAGTTTCTGCTTTCCTGATCGGTCCATTGAGGAGAGTGGAGTGTTGAAGTCACCCACAATTATTGTGTTAGGTGTAATGTGTGCTTTAAGCTTTAGTAAGGTTTCTTTTACGAATGAGGGTGCCCTTGCATTTGGAGCATAGATGTTCAGTATTGAGAGCTCTTCTTGGTGGATTTTCCCTTTGGCCAGCAAGAAGTGACCTTCTGAGTCTCTTTTGATGATTGTAGGTTGGAAGTCGATTTTATCTGATATTAGAATGGCTACTCCAGCTTGTTTCCTGAGACCATTTGCTTGTAGAATTGTCTTCCAGCCTTTTACTCTAAGGCAGTGTTTGTCTTTGACACTGAGATGTGTTTCCTGTATGCAGCAAAATGTAGGGTCCTGTTTCCGTATCCAGTCTGTTAATCTATGTCTTTTTATTGGGGAATTGAGTCCATTGATGTTAAGAGATATTAAGGAATAGTAATTATTTCCTCCAGACATTTTTGAAATTATATTTATTTATTTTATTTATTTTTTATATTTGAGAGGTTACCTTCTTTTGGGTTTGATGAGAGGGGGTTTCTATCTTGCTTCTTCCCGGGTGTAGTTTCCGTCCTTGTCCTGGTGTTTTCTCCCTATTATCCTTTGTAGGGCTGGATTTGTGGAAAGATATCGTGCAAATTTGGTTTTGTCATGGAATACCTTGATGTCTCCATCTATGGCGATTGAGAGCTTTGCTGGGTAAAGTAGTTTTGGCTGAAGTTTGTGTTCTCTTAGAGTTTCCATGATATCTGCCCAGGATCTTCTAGCTTTCATGGTCTCAGGTGAGAAGTCTGGTGTAATCCTGTAGGTCTTCCTTTATAAGTTACTTGGCCTTTTTCTCTTGCTGCCTTTAATATTCTTTCTTTGTTTAGTACATTTGGAGTTTTGATTATTATGTGACAGGATGTATTTCTGTTCTGATCCAGTCTGTTTGGGGTTCTGTATGCTTCTTGTATATTCATGGGCATCTCTCTCTTTAGGTTGGGGAAGTTTTCTTCCATAATTTTGTAGAAGATATTTGCTGGCCCTTTAACTTGTACATCTTCATTCTCGTCTATACCTATAATCCTTAGGTTTGGTCTTCTCATTGTGTCCTGGATTTCCTGGATGTTTTGGGTTACAGCCTTTTTGCATTTAGTATTTTCTTTGACTGTTGAATCAATGGTTCCTATGGTATCTTCGGCTTCTGATATTCTGTCTTCTATCTCTTGTATTCTATTGTTGATATTTGTATCTATGGCTCCTGATTTCTTCCCAAGGTTTTCTATCTCCAATGTTGTCTCCCTCTGTGATTTCTTAGTTGTTTCTACTTCTGTTTTTAGTACCTGGATGGATGTGCTCAGATCTTTCGCTTGCTTGATTGTGTTTTCATGTATTTCTTTAATAGATTTTTGTGTTTCCTCTTTCATAGCTTCTACTTGTTGGCCCACGTTCTTCTGTATTTCTTTAAGTGATTTTTGTCTTTCCTCCTTATTGTCTTCTTCTCTTTGATCCATCTTCTCCTGCATTTCTTGAAGTGATTTTTGTATTTGCCTTGTAAAGGCTTCTAACTTTTGATCCATTTTCTCTTCTATTTCTTTATGAGATTTTTCTATGTGTTCAGCTACCAGCATCCTGACCAGTGATTTTATATCCAAGTCTTGTTTTTCTGGTGTTTTGGGGTATCCAGGGCTTCCTGTTGTTGGCGAACTGGGTTCAGATGCTGTCATGTTGCCTTGATTTCTGTTAGTGACATTCCTTCGTTTACCTTTTGCCATCTGGTTATTTCTGGTGTTAGTTGACCTTGTTGTCACTGGCTGGTGTTTGAATCTCCTGTGAGGCTGGGCTTACCTGTTGTTTCTCTACTGGTGGTTATGCGTGATTGCTGCTCAACGGGATCACGAGCTGGCTGCCACCCGCTGACTTTGTGCATAGCCTGAGGTCTCCGGGAAGTGTGGGGGAGTGCAGCAGAGCCTTGGCAGGCATTGCTGGGCCTGCCTAGTAGCGAGAGCCTAGCAGATCCCCCGACGTGTTAGCCCCTGATGGAATCTGTCTACCTGTGCCTTTCCAGCTGTGTCCTGCTTGCAATATGGAGGCCTGCCGCTATCTCTGGTCCAGGGTCCTGGGGAGCTGGGTGGTTCAGGCTGCCTCGGTGCACAGCTTAAGCTCGCAGGGATGTGCTGCAGAGCCTAGGTGCCTGGACCCGCCTGTGGGCGAGAGCTTAGCAGCTCTCCCTGTTCTAGTCCCAGACGGAGTCTCTACCTGCACCTTTCCAGCTGTGTCCTGTTTGCAATATGGAGGCCTGCCGCTATCGCTGGTCCTCACTCTTCTTAATAAACTAGAATTGTTGCTTATCTTGGTTCCGCCGGCAGGGTCTGAGCACCTGGCAAGCTGGCTAGGTCTGGCTCCCCTGCTACCGGCTGGATGGGAAGCTGCAGGCAAGATGGCGCTGCCTGCAGGGGGTTCGGGGTCTGGCCTGCGAGCGCAGAGCGCAGGCACGGCCGCTGTACTCCAAACCGCTAGTCTGTGCGCAGTTCCTGCCCCAGACCTGAGTCCCCGGAGGTCTTAAACTCGGGCTGTCTCTGGTACCTGGTTCCGCTGGCAGGGTCTGAGCACCTGGCAGCTGGCTAGGTCTGGCTCACCTGCTAACGGCTGGATGGGAAGCTGCAGGCAAGATCGATTTTAGTTATTTTTATGTTATGTGAACAAGTGGGTTTTTTTCTGCATCTACACATATGCACTAAAGGCTTGTCTGTGCTTGTCCAGTGTCCACAGAACAGAAGAGGATATTGGACTTCTTGGGACGGGAGTTATAGAATTGTGAACCAATCCCCCTGGGACCTCCTCAAGGACAGCATAAGGTGTTAACTGCTGAGCCATCTCTCCAACCCCAACCTTCTCCTTTTTTCAAATTTTGTTTCAGTATAAACAACACTGAATATAAAATATAAGATGCTGTAAAGAAAACATTCTTTTTTTTTTTTTTGCTTTTAAACAGAGTTACGGTGTACACCAGACCACTCTCCTTAGCCACCTGAGTGCTGGGATTATAGATGTGAGCCACCACACCCAGACAGGAACCAATCTAAGAAACATCTTTAATACAAATCAGTAGAGATTAGCATGCTGTACGTGCATAGTCTGATGGGTCCAACAGTAATTCTGAAATTTTGTTTGTGTGGCTCAATTTTAGATTACATGAGACATAAGGTTTCCGTTTTATGTTTTCTTGAATACAGAAAGCAGACATTTACAGACAGACAGCAACTATAAGATTGGAAACATTTTAACATAATACTCACTCTTCCTGTATAAGGGAGGAAAACCAAAGAGAGGCTCTACTTAGATGCTGGCTTTTTCTTAAAGCCAGTCTTCTGGAAGATGCCAATAAGTCTCCCTTCTTCATTGTATTGTTTCCTAAACATGTCAAGGAGCTGGTTTGTCACCAGTCAGTGGGGGGAGTGCAGAGGAGTCCATCAGTACTCTGTGTGTTTCTGCCTATTACCTCAATAAAATATGTTTCCTCAGGACTAGTTTTCTTGAAAATTTGCAGTCTTCATGGACATAATTCTAGAGGTACAGCAAGTAAATAGTTAAAAAATAAAGCAATATGCTTGGACTTCAAAATGTGATTTTCACTCTAAATAAATCTTCTTTGTTGGTGACTGACTTAAATACAGAAAGGTCTGGGCAAGTAACATGAACAAAGAATAGACTCTGGTTGAAGTAAAAGTCATTCTGAATGTTGTTTATAACTTAAGAATTTGCTCACTTGTTGGATACATGCCATCAAACTCAGCTGGGAGCAATATATAGTGTTGATTATGACTGTTATGCGAATACATATTTTAACACATAAAATGCAAACATGTTAGCCGGACAGTTGGGGGTCCTCCCATCAGAAAACGGGCAAATGTACAGTGGATTCTGCCTACACTTCAAATACACCAAATGTCTGATGTGAAATCATCTGATGCTGTGCTCTAATTGCAGACAATTGGTAGAGGCAATTGAGTTCACACACTCTCAATTACTTCCATGTTAACTGCATTTTTCAAACTTCCAATTTGTGAGCTATTGTCTTAAAAACAAATAATGGCAGTCTTCTGTAGCAGAACCTGCTGATTTAAACAAACCAATGTTTTTACAATTCTTTTCTGGGCTTTTGCCTCTCTAATGTTGGCTGAAGTCAGTGTTAATGTTTAAATGTGATTATCATGAACTCAGAAGCAATAATTTCAATGTGTGTCCCAACTCCCGAATTCTTCACTGTCTCTGTGTTTTTGTAAAGTCAGGTCTAGGAAAAAGCACAACTATCCAACTCTGCCCACTTTCACAGCTTTATAAGGTAAGCATTACTTCAGTTAACCATTCTGTTAGAAGAGCAACATACTCCCTTCGGTTCTACTGGCCTCAAGAAAAGCAACGGAAAGAGAAAGCACATTTGCATGCTCCCATGAAACTCTTGCTTCTCAGAATCCTCACACACTGCCAGGAAACAGATACCTCTGCAGCCTCCCATGAGACTCCCACACCCAATTAATGGCCTTTAGAGTCATAAATTTTGGGTAATAAATTATCGTTTACAGTTACATTTTTAAAAACACAGTTTTCACTGTTCTCTGACTTTGTAAGAACAGAACTTTGCCTGCACTTTCTGTTTGTTCCACTGTAAATTTAAAAGGTTGTCCCGCAGATGCTTTGTGTAGACTTGTCCATGTCTCCTGTTCCATGGTGTGACTGTGACAACATTTGTGTTGATCATTTCTGTCACTTGTGACTATTTGTGGGTTCTGAACTCTCTATGTCTTTATCAGCTCTTCTGCTGTTAGACATGCTTCATGTAGAACTGATATGTTAGATATTTCAGGGGACTTTAGTTAGAGTTCAGCTACTAATCAGCCTAATGAACTCTTCATGAGCTTTTTGAATATTTGTATTTGAGGCTTGCTAGCTCCTAGATTTAATGCTTTTATTTTCTTGTTAGGTCCTCTATATTTTAGAGTATATATACTTTTGAATATTAACTTTTTCAGGTGACAATGACATATCTTTTTAAAGTATTTTCTCCTAGCTATGATTTTCATTTCTACCATCTTTACAGAAACATAAATATCAACAAGTCTTTGCTAAGCAAAAGTTCTGAATTTCTTAACTGTATGATTGTTCCTTTTAAAGCTTACAATTGATTTTATTTTCAGAGTCAGGGATTGAACTGAGGGCATCAGCATGCTGACCAAGTGCCCAAACATATTCATATGTAGAAGAATGAAACTGTCTGTCAACCTAAACAAAAATCAACTCAAAATGGATCAAAGATCGTGGAGTGCAGGATGTAAGACTCCATATTGTTAGGGGGAAAATTTCAAGGCACAGTGAGGATTTTCTAAAAGGGACCACAACAGCACAAGGAACATTTCTTAAAGTGACAAATCGGATTGAATTATATTTCAAAACCTCTGCGCAGTCAGGGAAACCACCACAAGAGTGCATGGTTTATGTAATGAAAGAAATCTTAACCAGCTAACAAGGCACTAGTATCTAAAATATACAAAGAAAGACTTAATAGTCTAAATATCAAGAAACCAAACAATCCATTAAATAAATGGGCTAATGAATTGATAGACAATTCTCAAGTGGCCAATAAACACACGGAAACCCATTCAGTGTGTTTAGCGAGTAGCGAAATGCAAATTAGAACAACATTGAAATTCCATTTCACCCCAATCAGAATGGTTACTTTAGAAAGAAAAAAAAACAACAACAACAAAACAACACATAGCAACGGATGCTGTAAGATCGGTGGAGATGGGGAGAAGCTTATCCACACTGTTGGTGGGAATGCAAATTAGTCAATTAATCATCTGTGTTTATTGGCACACCACTTACAATAGCCAAATTATGGAAATAGCCTAGGTGTCTGTCAAGAGATGAATAGATAAAGAAAACGTATTATATACAAAGGAGTTTCATTCAGTCACAAGGAAAATGAATTACCTTGTTTTCAGGAAAATGAATGCAGCTGGAGATTGTTGTATAAGCAAAGCAGACTCAGAGAGACAGAATATGTTTTCTCTTACGTGGATTTAGATTTTAGATGTATACATAAAATCACATATGCAGATAGGGCGTGGAAGTAGAGGTGAGAATATCTGGGGAATAACTCAGGGAGAGAGAACAGAAAGGAAAGGAAAGGAGTGTGAAGAGGCTCCAAACAAAAGCTATGTTTGTGTGAAAATGTCTTGATGAGCCCATCACTATGTGCAATGAATACACACTAATAAAATTTTGTATTTAAAAGTTGTGAAAACTAATGGCCTAGTTTATCAATATCTTTGTTCTACATTTAGCAAAATGTCCTTTACCCTAAGGTTATAATCATTCTCTTGTATATTTTCTCCTAAATGTTTTAAGTCTTTAATATATGTCAAAATTGTCCGTGGGACACAACGAACATCTGTAGAAGCTGTTGTCCTCATGTTAGTTCACTGAGCACTGGGCTTGTCCAGCTCCTGACAGGGCAGGCTGATTTGTATGAGTTTAAAGTCAGCCAGGTCTACATAGTGAGACTGCAGACTGTCATAGTAGAATAGAAAGGGCTTATTTATTTATCTTACATTTTTTTTGTGCGGAGGGGGAGAATTCTATTAATGAATTCATGAGTACTGTGTCTATATCATTTCCACCCCACCCTCTTCCCCTTCAACACCTCCCATGCCCCCCACTCCCTCTCAAGTTCATAAGCTCTTCTTTAATTATTGTCAAAACACATGCGCATACACACATACACACAAACACGTTCAAACATGCATGCATACACACCATGTACATATAAATGCATCCTGATGAGCCCATTTAAAGTTTATGGTTGAGAACAATTTCATAGATTTCTGTTTCTGATCAGAAAATGTGTGCTGGAGCAGGAAGTTCATACAGCGTCTGCGAAGCGAAGTGTCCATGGTAGTGACCTTTCCCTTTTCCCACTCAGGACCCAGTCTATAGACTTGGGATGGGTTTTCCTGCCTTAGTTAACAAAGCCTAGAAACTTTCATAGATATACAAGCGGTGTGATTTACTTATCCCCCGAGTGTGTCTTTTCTCAGTCCAATTGAGTTGGCATGATAAACCATAACACAGTCAAAATTTAAACACTAAAAGATGCTATTGCAAGGAATTTTATCCAATAAATTGAAATTATAAATGGCATGACTATTTTTTTTCAGGAAAGTATAACAAACAAAAATTGAGAAAAAAAAACAGGAGTGAACATCTTAAAAATATGGAGATTTTTATTATATTTAGGCATTCAGAAAAATGCATGAATTATGTTGAAAAATATCAACCAATAAATAAGTCTGGGTGAACCAGGTGGCTGGAGAGTAGAGCCACTTGCAAGCTATCATTGGGTCATGCTCGCTTTCCATCACTGTTTCCCCAAAGTCACTTACACATGGATCTTAATAAACTATGGTGGTTTGAAGTGTATGTAAGAGATTTTTTAGGGAAATTTTTTGTTTTCTTTTTGTTTGGTTTTGTTAGTTCAGCGTGGTATCTGTGATCTCACCTAGCTTCTTTCTATAGCTGTATTTGGTTCATAACTGCCCTATAATTTTCTATCATGTAACTATGTCAAAATGCATGATTGTAACTGTTTATGGACATGTTGGTAATGTAGCATTTTTAATGCTTTGGTGAACTCTCTGGTACATACTTTCTTATAGGAAACCAATGTGGTCTCATGGCATATAGTTGCAAGACTGGTTAAAGTCTGTGTGTGTCTTCAGCTTGAGGAGACATTGTGAAGCTCTCTTCTAGAGCTGAGCACATTTGACTATCCATCCTCCGGCTATAATGAGGGCTTTCTCTTTTTAATTTTCTGTGTTTCCTTGCAAGTTTATATCATAGACTTTTTGTAGGTAAGAACATTTATTTTATTTGTGGCTATATTTTCAATTATTCTGAGTGTTTTTGTCTTTCTTCCTTCCTGTCTCTTTCTTTACCCATATGCTCTCCCTTTCTCACTCAGGAATCTCTGCTCAGGAGACAGCCAGGTATGGTGGAGCACAGGTTGGAGGAGGCTAGGCTTCTGCTGCTCAGTGTTCATGCTCCAAGGTTCAAGCAGCCATTGAGAATTCAACTCTGGCTGGCGCTTTGTGAAGCAACTGTTCAGTCTTCAATGCATCTCTACATCTGTTAACTACAAATGTGAGGATGATCTGCTGGTGCTTATGCTAGGTGATGATACATACAGATACTTTATTAGTAATTGTGTATTTAATCCCAAGTCATAAATAGGATAAATTATACAGAAAATGGGTGTATAAAGGATACACTGGAACATTTTTTTCTAGTAAAGAAAACTATGAAAGACTTCCAGGTAAGATGGTAAGATAGAGCTGCTCAAGGAATCTGAGAAAGAGCCAAGAGTGAGACTATGAAAAAAGCAAGAGTGTATTCCAAAGGCAGACGGAGACGTGAAAATTCAAAACTCCTTGAAGGAAGTGGAAGGATACCTGTAAACCTAGGGAAAGAGACAGGAAACAGCAAATTCCAACAGGCTTCAGCCATGTTGTGTCCTGTTGGGGTGGAAGAGTGGAAGCCTCTTCCAAAAGCAGCTATTAGCTCTTCATGAGTAGTACTGAGGGTTGAACATTCAAGGGCAGGTTTCTCAGTAAGACGCTTTCCAAAGAAAAGCAGAAGAGGTGTCTGGACCACAAGCACACACAAGACAAGAAGCACAAAACAACAAGATAATACTTTCTTTCAGAGAGTCACAATTCCAAACTATTGACCTCTAGGGTACTGAAATAAGGAGAGCAGGAAGTGTGACACAGTGCATAAAGTACACTGAAGGTAGAAAGCATGTGATCATTTAAATTTATGCAGAAAAGACCTTCAACAAATTGAAGGTTTCGTATCCCTCCATGATAATGGCCTTAAAGAACTCAACAAAAAGAGAATGGACTACAATTTTAGTGCTAGCATTATACTAAAGTAGGAAGAAAGGAGAGCAAGGGATGGAAAGATAATTCATTGGGTGGTGGTGTTTGCTGCCAAGTTGATGACCTGAGTTCAATCCTCAGGACCTGCATAGTGGAAGGAATGAACAGACTTCTCTTGCAAGTTGTTCTCTGAACTCCACACACATACCATGTTATGTGTGTGTGTGCGCGTGCGCGCGCACACACACACACACACACACACACACACACACACACACTAAATTGGTGTTATAAAAACATAAGAAGTTAAGAGTATTTCTTGTGAAATCTGGAGGGATGGAAAGGTTCCCATTCTCTCAACATTTATTTAATATAATACTAAGTGTCTTAGCCAAAGCAATAAGACAACAGAAAGGAAAAAGGCATACAAATACAAATAAAAATATCCCTAGTAGCAAACAACAATAGTTTAAGTTTAAAAGACCCTGAAGTCCCCCTTCAAAAATAACTCTTGATTCTGATTAACACTATTGGCAAAGTATTTGAATCCATGACGAATAAAAAGATAAATCAGTAGCTTTTATATATAACAATAATGAACTCACTGAAAAGGAAATTGGGAGAAAACTGAATTTTCCTTGTTTATCCAAAACTCTTTTGTTTGCCAAAGCCCAGCCTCTTAGTCAATCTGCTATTGCTGTGACAGGGTAAAAGATACAAGTTCTTCATAGACACACATATTTAAAAAGTTTCCAACTGGGCATCTTTGCCTCCCCAGGAAGGAGTTAGTGAGGAAAAGAGTAATTCTCACATGTTCTTCCTATTTAATAACAGATAATGCAAATGATGACTTCACACATGCTAGAATAGACTGACACCTTTAAATGGGGTTGGATTACATAAAGCCATGGACATTGTACTATGACATCAGTGTTTCAGTTAAAGGCAGAAAAAAAAGATGCTGCAGGGACGTCTGCAGGCAAGTAGCACAGTGACAGCCTGGATGATATCCCAGGGATGTGGATGACCCGAGCGCTTGAGAAGCAGAGCACAGCTCAGATGCTGGCCTTAAGCTGCATGCTGGGGCAGCACATTTAAGGATGTTTCACTTAAAGATATTGTAAGCTGTATGAATAACCACATGGTGTTCTAGGTACTATCACCACGGTTCTGATATAGTCCATTAAGGGGATTGATCTTGTAAGCAAATACTTTACAAAGACTGGGCAGTTTTGAGCAAAGCCTGTTAAAAGATGTGTATTAATCACTTTATAAAGTTAAACATTCCCCTTTCCTGTTTCCTTTATGATTTATTTTATTTTAATATATGTATCTGTGTGTATATGCACATGAGTATGGGTGCCCATTGAAACCGGAAATGTCAGACCCCTGAAGCTACAATGAAAAGTAATTGTAGCCACCACATGTAAGGGTTGGCACTTGTACTCTGATCCTCTGGAAGAGTAGTTCTTTATCTTAACCACTGAGTCAGCTCTCTAGTCCCATTTTTAATCCCCTCCTTTTTTGCCAAACATTTTGATAACATCTACCACATATATTACAGTTTAGTCACATGGTTTTTAAAGTTGGCACCAATTTTGATTAATTCTGAAAATTTGAACCCAAACAATATTTCCATAGGTAGCTTTATACGTAAAAGTAAAATGGAGTTGTCAGAAGGACAATCAAATTGCTAATCGGTAAATAACTAAAGCCTAATAAATACAATCTTTTCTGAATAAGTAAAAAGAGAAAGTTAGCCTCAGGTGGCATTGGAAAGTCAAGCAGGCTGCCAGCAGGGTGATGGGGGTGCAGGGAGGAGGGGCAGCAGTCAGAGCGACCCAGGGAGGGTCCATCCAAGGGACCGTGATGAAACTGAACAGTTGCCAAGGATCCAAGACATAAACCAGCAATAACAACTGTACAACTTTGTGAGGAACATTAAAAGATGAGGTTAAGGAGGGACATTTACATCACTATTAACACAAATCAATATAAGGTCAGAAATAGAGTTAACATAAGGTTAAGTGCAATTGTACAACTGACTGGATCATACATTAGAGTTCTGTAGAAGGACAAGGTAACTGTAGTTCACTGTTTACATCATACACCTTCCTAGAGAACAAGCACCTGGGAGCACTGTGAAGAGTCAGTTCAAGTTAGCGCTCAAGGAATACATCTGAACAAAAAGTGCCCAAGTGCTATTTCTTGCTTTCAAATATGATGAACTTTGTATATTTGTTTCAAATCTTAACAATATCCATTATTATTTAACAAATAAAAACAGAAGGAAAACACAATTTATTATTAGAAACAATTTGATAAGGTAAAATTTAAAAATTTGAGACTATATTACATTAAATGAGCATATCTAGTACATGAAGAAAATGATTTATTACATATTTTTGTTACCCTCAAATGTTATAGCTACATTCCAAGATTATACAAGAAATATATTTTATATAATTAGGCTATATAAACAGACAATTTAATGCTAAGTTGTATTTCCCCCAAATAATTAATTTTTAATTTTAACTTAAAAAATGTATGTTCTCAGATAGCAACTGCCTTGTCAAGAGAAAATGATTTATTTTACAAGGTTTTCTACAATTAACCCAATTAACAGAACTTAAAAAAATTTCTCCGTACCATTTTTAATCTATATCTCAACCAACAGATGAGAGGTGAGAACAGCCACGTCAACTGATTTACCTGTAACATGGGTGGACAGAACTGGCAAAGCCTACGGCCAGCTCCTTACCTGTGGATGAACAAATCCTGATGTTTAAAAGTAGATTGGTTGTTCAGAGGCATAATTTGTAAAGCAAGAGAACCAAACTAGATAAGCTTTGGCTTTTGGACTTTCTTAGAAAACATAGTTCATGTAGGCTTTAAGGCTCTGAAGCTCCCTGTCTGGGTAGAGACTAGACTATATTCTCAAATATAATCCAGTGAGCCCAGGTCTGAGAGAATCTCCGTCATCCAAATCCTCTCTGCTCGAAGAAGAACCCAAGGGCTTGGGACATCACTTAATAGAATCATTTATTGACTCTACAGATAAAAAAAAACAAACCCAACCATCCAAGACTCTGCTTGGGTATTCTGAATAACTCTCTAACGCTGTGAGCTGGATGACAGGGCCTGTGAGTCTGATGACAGGGTCTCTGTAACCTCCTTCACTCAGGGAAGATGGGTGGTAGGGCGTGGGCCCTGGGAGTAGCTTGAGCTAAGAGGAAGAACTGAATGCCAGGGTAAAGGCCAACTGAACTGGCATGCAGGTCTCATATTAGCCAAGGGGTAGGTTTATATGCAAGGTTCCTCCCCGCCGTCTTCCCTCTCCCCCCAGCATCCTCATGTGTCAGTTTGGGCGACACCGGGGACAGACAGAGTAATCATCATTTGTTTTTACATTGGCTGAGACAATTAGGATGTGAGTGACGACTCTGAGATCTTCCATTGGTTAAGAATCTATCCTTTTGACATGGGGACTATCTTCAAATATGGAAAGGCTTTGTTTTTCTGGTTTGGCCTCCACAGTTAGAGCTGGTCAGGCCTACAGAGGCAGAAGCAGCAGACTTCTGGCAGGTCTTAATTGCCATGCAATGTACCTGTAATGAGGCTAGCATGCAACTTACTCTGGTGGGATGGTGCTCCATCCTACAGAACTCATGTTCCATACAAGGGAACTACGTGAGCCTGGGGACTTCCTGACGTAAATACGTCACAAGTTTAACCCATTTTACTAAAGTGTTCAATTTGTCATAAACAATTTTTATATACCTGGTTTTAAGTATTATTTTACATTAAATAAACTTTAAAAAGTAAAGTTTACTTTAAACTTATTTTGCTTTACTCACCTTAGGCTTAACTTTGATACTATATACAGAATATTATATAATGGGCTATAAAAGTTGTTTTCTCAGGCTGGAAAGATGGCTCAGCAGTTAAGAGCACTGACTGCTCTTCTAGAGGTCCTGAGTTCAATTCCCAGCAACCACATGGTGGCTCACAACCATCTGTAATGAGGTCTGGTGCCCTCTTCTGGTGTGTCTGAAGAGATCAGTGGTGGTGTATTCATATGTATAAAATAAATAAATCTTGAAAAACTCTGTAAATGAGTTACATTTGACTGAGCATGACTACAAGCATAGATCAATAACATCAAATAATTTGGTCATTTTTGGCTGACCATTGACTTGTAAATCTTAATTATCTTCAACAGTTTAAAATGAATAACTTTCTCATAAAATTAGGATTTTACGATTTTGATACCTGTTAAATTTGAGCCTTAAAAATACAATTGTTGATTTAAACATCCTTTAGTATAAAAATAAACCATAAATACAGTTCACAAACAGACTAGAAACCTCATTTTTAATCGTCCTTTTATGGTATATTTATACAAAATGCCATTTTTTTATTTGACTCAGTTTCTCTAAGAAGCTAAAATTCAATAATGATAGCAAAAATATCATAGGTTTTTATTTGTTGTTGTTGTTTCAGGAAGTAGCTAAAGTTGAACAAAGCTAACAAAGGACCTGAATAGACCATTATAACCATACGGATTTATAAATGTTAATTGCCAAACATATATAAAATATGTTTGGTAGGTATATTAACCTACCAAACATATGTTGCATAGACCTTGTTCATGTTTTTTTCCTTAACAGTTATTTTTCATTCTCAGGACAGAAATGATTACACAATAATCCATCCTAATCCAAAATATCTTGGAGATTTGCTGTTGCCGCTTTAATGTAGGGAAAAATAGAATAAGATAGACCATCTTGGAGTCTTAGCATTGCCTCCTTACTCTAAAAAACTGGAGATTGTGATGGTTTGTATATGCTTGGCCCAGGGAGTGTCACTATTAAGAGGTGTGGCCTTGCGGGAGTAGGTATGCCACTGTGGGTGTGGACTTAAATACTCTCAATCTAGCCGCCTGGAATTGAGTCTTCCACTAGCAGTCTTCAGATGAAGATGTAGAACTCTCAGCTCTGCCTGCACTATGCATGCCTACATACTGCCATGCTCCCACCTTGATGATAATGGATCGAACCTCTGAACCTGTAAGCCAGACCCAGTTATTCTTTATAAGACTTGCCTTGGTCATGGTGTCTTTTCACAGCAGTAAAACCCTAACAAGACAGGGGTCTAATAATAGAGACCTTAGTAGAACTAAGAAGTTTCATGGTGGCTGTGAAGAACTAGCCCTGCCCCTCACTGGCTTTGGTATTATGGAGAGCTAGCCCTATCTCTCACAAGTGGCAGTACCTCTCCTGGGCAGCACAGTGGAGCTAGCCCTGGCAGGGGACAAAAGCGTGAGCTGGCCTGGAGAGCAAGAACATGGGAGAGCTGACATCACCACTCATCTGCCGTGAGGTAGAGTGAGTACAAGGGCGATGCTTTTCTCCCTTCTTACCATCTGTAGAGTCAGAAGAGCTGGCTCTGAGGTCATGGGAGTGGGACAGCAAGTCCTGCCTCTCACTGGCTGTAGCATTTGGGAGAATAGGCACTGTGCCTTGCCAGGGCCACAGAGTGGAGCTGGCCTCGATGGTGAAGGCATGAATGGATGAGTCAGAACTGAGGGTGTGAGAGCATGTGTTCTATCCCAGCCCCTTGCTAGCTGCAGCATTTGGGCCCCACATCTTGACTGGGCAGTACTGCTGGCTCTGGAGATGTAGGTATGGGTGAGCTGGCCCCAAGGGCATGAGAGCAGGAGAGCTGACCCTGTTTTCTGCCAATGGAGGAATTGGGTGGCCTCTCCAGAGCAGTGCTGGAGAGGTAGTGAGTGCTGGTGGTGAGGACAGGGGAGAGCCAGCACGCTGACCAGCTCAGCAAGGCCCAGGTCCAGGGCTGTGAGTTGGCCCATCCCAAAATCTATATCATCTGTGAACTGTGCATGAAAGGGCCAGTCCTATAGATTCAAAGCTGCAGGATCTCCATGACACAGGGCAACCACAGGATAACCAGGAGGAGTCCCAGTGAGGGTTCCATATTGATGGTGTCACAGAAGTCAGAGACCTCAAATCAGACACATTGCAATGAACATTTGCAAGTGAAGATGTGTGGACAGAGGGGTATACTATAGGATACACGGAAACACACTAAAGCTTCCATAACAAGTGGTTTTTATGCTTTGTTTTGTTTATTTTGCTTGTGTGCTTTCTAATTTTTGGTGGGGGGAGGGTGGCAAAGGGAGAGGCCTGAAAGGAGAGAATGAGGAAATGAGTGGAACTGGGGTGCATGATGTGTAACTCACAAAGAATCAGTAAAAACGCACACACACACACACACACACACACACACACACACATGCAAACACACACTCTGGAGAAGTATCTCAGAAATTGAGAGCATTGGCTGTTCTTCCAGAGGTCCTGAGTTCAATCCCCAGCAACTACATGGCAGCTTATAATCATCTATAATGAGATTTGCCCTTTCAGGCACACACACAGACATAACATTGTATACATAATAAATACACATACACACATACACATGCGCACACACACATAGGCACACACACACACACACACACACACACACATACACACACACACACACAGATTCTGAGGCAGCCTTTTTAAACCATACTTACAGACTGTGAGTTAACACATACTTCTGGAATGGTAAAGATAAAACCAGCATTTTTTGTGCTTGTAGAGGCAGAAGCAAAAGAGTTCTAGCTCTGAGCAAGCTTGTGAGCCAGAGCCTTGTGAAGGAGCCCAGTGAGCTGGGAGCTTTATGGGTAGGAGGTCTCGGGCCATGCTGCCATTCCGTCTTACGGAGTTATTTAAATCAGCAGTGGCCATTTGTTCAGTGTATTTCGAGGTCAAATTTGCATTGGAAGGTGGAAGAAAGTAACAAGTTTCAATTCTACAAAACAAAAACAAAAACAAAAACAAAACCTGGAATAGATGAAGAACAAAGGCAAAAACAGGAGTCAAATTTAGCCATCTTGAGAACTCCCCAAATCTTGCATTTGACCAAACAGGCCGGAAAGGGGGGCATTCTTTGCCCCTACAAAATCTAGCTCTTAAGATTTCAGGGTGTGTCCTACTATTGGTGAGTGGAGAATTCCAGGAATTTTCACCCAGTCTTAGCCAGTGGAAATCTCTTGGAGTCTCTCAACAAGTGACCCTCAATGCAAATGGGGCTCCGGTGTGCCTCAAGCCTAATTGGGGCACCTCTGAGTTAGGTCTTTGAGACTTCCTTGACCTGCCATTTTGCTATAGTGCATGCGTGTTCTGGTAGAATATGGCTTCCTGCCTAGGTCAGACTGTCTGTGTAAGGATGAGACAGAAAGGGCAGAGACAGTGAAGAGAGAAGGCATTCAGAGAGAAACTGCCTGGGCCGGGGAATGTAGGAGAGGCGGGGACATTTGTCCAAGGGTGGGACTGAGCAGATAGTAGGCTCAGACTCCTCACTGAGCTTCAGTACCGTATGATGCATTGCTGAGGAAGCGGTAGGGAGACAGAAAAGCAGGAAGAGGAGGAGCTTGTTCTGACCTCAGGCAGAGCCATGCTTCCTCACTGTCAGAGGGCACTGTTGTTAGTCATGTGTGTGGATGGCCAAAATGCCTATAGAATGGTATGGGATGCTGCCATTATAGGAGTGGAAAAAACTATAACACCATAGGCCCTTCCTTTTGAAACTGGTTGGCCTAGCCCCAAGAGTAGCTGGGAAGTATAGTCATTCAGAAGGAAACTACCAGGTAGTCATTAATGTTTCTATAACTAATGGGTTGTTAAGTACATGTGGAAGCTTAGATTTTATTATATGAGTATTTTATGTTTTCAAAAACAACTGTTATTTTTTCAAGGATGAACAGTAGGCAGCATTTAAAATTGCCTTTTTGGTATCTTTTGAGATTATTAACTATTAATGACTGTTTTACAAACACAATTCTCATCTTTTGTAACTCTGTGAAACAACATGCCCTGTGAGAACTGAGGTTAGCAGTCAGAATGGGAAGCAGGCATAGTTACCCAGCATGTGGACTAAAACAAGAAGTTTCCAACCCTTGTGATGGTGTTCAAAACATCTCTTCTGCATTACTTGGGGTTGTTGGGTTTCTATAGAATTCGACTATATTATTGTCTTAATTCTGAGAAATTGCACTGTGGTGGTCAGAGGCCTTTACAGTTTATTCTTGAGATGATTGGTGGTAAAGCCTCCCTGTTTCTATTCTTGTTTTAAAAGGGAGGATTAATGGGCAGTGTTACTCCTGCCTGCTGAAAACATGGTTACCAAGTAGCAAGGCCATGATCCTGCACTACTGCCTAGGTGTGGGCTTCTCTCTGCAGATATTTTCTGGGCTCAATACTGGGCATCAGTGCCACATAAAGAGCTATGATGTAGAAGTATTTCCAGGGTGTCTGGGAGCCACTCCTCCTTACTGGACCAAGGAACAGCCATTCAAAGAAGAGTACTAAACCAAGTGAGTCTGCCTTTGGCTAGACACACTTCAAGGTACAAGAAAGAGGGTCTAATTGTTATGCAAATGGAAGCTTTGAAAAAGAGCAGCTGTTTTGATTTTTTTTAGACAATAGAGAAACTCATTTTTTTAATTTTTTAAATAATTTATTATTTCTTTTTGTTTACATTCCAAAGGCTTTCTCCTTTCCAGTTCCCCCCTCACCATATGTCCCATAAGTCATTTCCCCCCCATTCCCCAATCACCCCCTCTCTGGTACTCTCCTACACAACTGGATTTAGTCTTTTCCAGACCAGGGTCCTCTCCATCCTTTTTCTTGGGAATCTTTTGCTGAGCTAATTGTGCCTTGAGTATTCAGAGTTTCTGGGCTCATTAATATCCACTTATCAGTGATTGCAATTCATGTGTATTCTTTTGTGATTGGGTTAACTCACTTAGGATAATATTTTCCAGATCCAACCATTTGCCTACAAATTGCATGAATTCATTATTTTTAATTGCTGAGTAGTATTCCATTGTATAAATATACCACATTTTCTGTAACCATTCCTCCTTTGAGGGACATCTGGGCTCCTTCCAGCTTCTGGCTATTATAAATAAGGCTGCTATGAACATAGTGGAACATGTGTCTTTATTGCATGCAGGGGGATCCTCTGGGTATATGCCCAGGAGTGGTATGACAGGGTCCCCTGGAAGTGTCATGCCCAATTTTCTGAGGAACCGCCAGACTGATTTCCAAAGCGGTTGTACCATCTTGCAATCCCACCAACAATGGAAGAGTGTTCCTCTTTCTCCACATCCTCACCAGTACCTGTTGTCTCTTGAGTTTTTAATCTTAGCCATTCTGACTGGTGTGAGGTGGAATCTCAGGGTTGTTTTGATTTGCATTTCCCTGATGACTAATGATGTTGAACATCTCTTAAGGTGCTTCTCAGCCATCCAAATTTTTTCTGGTGAAAATTCTTTATTTAGCTCTGTACTCCATTTTTAATAGGGTTATTTGGATCTTTGGGGTCTAATTTCTTGAGTTCTTTGTATATATTGGATATTAGCCCTTTTGGATGTGGGGTTGGTAAAGATCTTTTCCCAATTTGTTGGTTGCCGTTTTGTCCTTCTGACAGTGTCTTTTGCCTTACAGAAACTTTGTAATTTTATGAGGTCCCATTTGTCAATTCTTGATCTTAGAGCATAAGCTATTGGTATTCTGTTCAGGAACTTTCTCCCGGTGCCCATGTCCGAAAGGGTCTTCCCCATTTTCTTTTTTCTTTCTTTTTTTAAATTTTCTATATTCTATGTTTACATTCCAAAGGTTTCCCCTTTCCCAATTACCCCCCCACCATATGTCCCATAATTCCTCTCTCCCCCCCTGCTATTACCCCCCCCCCACAAGATTTCTCTGTTCTGGGTCTACAATACTGGATCCAATCTTTACAGGCCCAGGGTCCTCTCCATTCTTCTTCTTGGAAGTCATTTGACTTGCTAATTGTGTCTTGAGTATTTAGGGCTTCTGGGCTCATTAATATCCACTTATCAGTGATTGCATTTCATGTGTATTCTTTTGTGATTGGGTTAGCTCACTTAGGATGATATTTTCCAGATCTAACCATTTACCTACAAATTGCATGAGTTCATTATTTTTAATTGCTGAGTAGTACTCCATTGTATAAATATACCACATTTTCTGTATCCATTGAGGGATATCTGGGCTCCTTCCAATTTCTGGCTATTATAAACAAGGCTGCTATAAACATAGTGGAGCATGTGTCTTTATTGTATGCAGAGGAATCCTCTGGGTATATGCCCAGGCCCAGTTTCTTTTCTTTTCTTTTTTTTTTCCTTTTTTTCCCAAGAGCTTGGAAGATTTTTCCATTTTCTGAAGTCTTATTCAATTTCCTTATTCAGAGACCTGAAGTTCTTGACATACATATCTTTCACTTGTTTGGTTAGAGTCACTGCAAGATGATTTATACTGTTTGTGGCTATTTTGAAAGGTGTCATTTCTCTAATTTCATTCACAGCCTGCTTATCCTTTAAGTATAGGAAAGCTACTGATTTGCTTGAATTTTTTTTGCCTATTATCTTCTTTTTAAATTTTTGTAATTTTTTAATTTTTATTTTTTTTATTGGATATATTCTATATTTACAATTCATTTCCCCTTTTCTGGTTACCCACCCCCCAAAGGTCCCACATGCCCTTTTCCCTCCCCCTGCTCCCTCTTCCACCCCTTCCCTATTCTATGTTCTTGTATTCCCCTACACTGATGCTTTGATCATTTCCAGCACCAGTGTCCACTCCTTTCTTCTTGTAAGACATCATTTGGTACGTGAACTGTGTCTTTGGTGTTCCAAGATTCTAGGCTAATATCCACTTATCAGTGACTGCATACCATGGGTATTCTTTTGAGACTGGGTTACCTCACTTAGTATGACGTTCTCCAGCTCCATCCATTTCTCTAAGAATTTCATGAATTCACTGTTTCTAATGGCTGAATAGTACTCCATTGTGTATATATACCACATTTTTTGTATCCATTCCTCCATTAAGGGACATCTGGGTTCTTTCCAGCTTCTGGCTATTATAAATAAGGCTGCTATGAACATAGTGGAGCATGTATCCTTATTGCATGCTGGGGAATCTTCTGGGTATATGCCCAAAAGTGGTATGGCTGGGTCCTCTGGAAGTATCATGTCCAGCTTTCTGAGGAACAGCCAGACTGATTTCTAGAGTGGTTGTACCAGCTTGTAGTCCCACCAGCAGTGGAGGAGTGTTCCTCTTTCTCCACATCCTCTCCAACACCTGATGTCTTCTGAGTTTTTGATCTTAGGCATTCTGACTGGTGTGAGGTGAAATCTCAGGGTTGTTTTGATTTGCATTTCTCTAATGACTAATGATGTTGAGAAATCCCCATCAAAATCCCAACTCAGTTCTTTATAGAGTTAGAAAGAGCAATTCTCAAATTCATCTGGAATAACAAAAAACCCAGGATAGGTAAAACTATCATCAACAGTAAAAGAACTTCTGGGGGAATCAATATCCTGGACCTCAAGCAATACTACAGAGCAGTAGTGTTAAAAACTGCATGGTATTGGTACAGTGACAGGGAGGTGGATCAATGGAATAGGATCAAAGACCCAGAATTGAACCCACACATCTATGGCCAATTGATCTTCGACAAAGGAGCTGAAAACATCCAGTGGAAAAAAGATCAAGGATCAAGGACCTCCACATAAAACCAGACACACTAAAACTAATAGAAAAGAAACTGGTGAAGACCCTTGAGGACATTTGCTCAGGGGGAAAGTTCCTGTACAGAACACCAATTGCTTATGCTCTAAGAGCAAGAATAGACAAATGGGACCTCATAAAATTACAATGTTTCTGTAAGGCAAAAGACACTGTCAAAAGGACAACTCGGCAACCAACAAATTGGGAAAAGATTTTCACCAACCCCACATCCGACAGAGGGCTAATATCCAATATATACAAAGAACTCAAGAAGTTAGACTCCAGAAAACCAAATAACCCTATCCAAAAGTGGGGTACAGAGCTAAACAAAGACTTTTCACCTGAAGAAATTTGGATGGCTGAGAAACACCTTAAAAAATGTTCAACATCATTAGTCATTAGAGAAACCTAGTTTCTTTTCTATTAGTTTCAGTGTGTCTGTTTTTATGTGGAGGTTCTTGATCCACTTGGAGTTGATCTTAATACAAGGAGATAAGAGTGGGTCAATTCTCATTCTTCTGCATGTTGACTTCCAGTTGAACCAACACCATTTGTTGAAAAGGCTATCTTTTTTCCACTGGATGTTTGGAGCTCCTTTATCAAAGATTAAGTGACCATAACTCTGTGGGTTCATTTCTGGATCTTCAATTCTATTCTATTGATCTACTTGCCTGTCGCTATACCAGTACCATGCAGTTTTTTTTAACACAGTTGCTCTGTAGTACTGCTTAAGGTCAGGGATATTGATTTCCCTCAGAAGTCCTTTTATTGTTGAGAATAGTTTTAGCTATCCTGGGTTTTTTGTTACTCCAGATGAATTTGAGAATTGCTCTTTCTAGATCTATGAAGAATTGATTTGGGATTTTGATGGGGATTGCATTGAATCTGTAGATTGCTCTTGGCAAGATGGCTATTTTTACTATATTGATCCTGCCAATCCTAGAGCAGGAAATATTTTTCCATCTTCTGAGGTCCTCTTCGATTTCTTTCTTCAAGGACTTGAAGTTCCTGTCATACAGATCTTTCGCTTGTTTGGTTAGCGTCATGCCAAGATACTTTATGTTGTTTGTGGCTATTGTGAAGGGTGTTATTTCCCTAACTTCTTTCTCAGCCTGCTTGTCCTTTGAGTATAGGAAGGCTACTGATTTGCTTGAGTTGATTTTATAACCAGCCACTTTGCTGAAGTTGTTTATCAGCTGTAGAAGTTCTCTGGTGGAGTTTTTTGGGTCGCTTAAGTAAACTATCATATCATCTGCAAATAATGATAGTTTGACTTCTTCCTTTCCAATTTGTATCCCTTTGACTTCCTTATGTTGTCTAATTGCTCTCGAACTTCAAGTACTATATTGAAAAGAGATGGAGAGAGAGGACAGCCTTGTCTAGACCCTGATTTTAGTGGGATTGCTTCAAGTTTCTCTCCATTTATTTTGATGTTGGCTACTGGTTTGCTGTATATTGCTTTTACTATGTTTAGTTATGGGCCTTGAATTCCTGTTCTTTTCAGGACTTTTAGCATGTTCTGGTATTCCCCTACAATGATGCTTTGATCCTTTCCAGCTTTAGTGTCCATTCCTTTCTTCTTGACAGACATCATTTGGTATGTGAATTGTGTCTTTGGTGTCCCAAGATTCTAGGCTAATATCCACTTATCAGTGACTGCATACCATGGGTTTTCTTTTGAGATTGGGTTACCTCACTTAGTATGATGTTCTCCAGCTCCATTCATTTCTCTAAGAATTTCATGAATTCATTGTTTCTAATGGCTGAATAGTATTCCATTGTGTATATATACCACATTTTTTTTTTGTATTCATTCCTCCGTTGAGGGACATCTGGGTTCAAAATAAACTGGGGAAGACCCTTGAGGATATTGGCTCAGGGGAGAAATTCCCGAACAGAACACCAATTGCTTATGCTCTAAGAGCAAGAATAGACAAATGGGACTTCATAAAATTACAAAGTTTCTGTAAGGCAAAAGACACTGTCAAAAGGACAAAACAGCAACCAACAAATTGGGAAAAGATCTTCACCAACCCCACATCCGACAGAGGGATAATATCCAATGTATACAAAGAACTCAAGAAGTTAGACCCCAGAAAACCAAATAACCCTATCCAAAAGTGGGGTACAGAGCTAAACAAAGACTTTTCACCTGAGGAAATTCGGATGGCTGAGAAATAACTTAAAAAATGTTTAACATCATTAGTCATTAGAGAAATGCAAATCAAAACAACCCTGAGATTTCACCTCACACCTGTCAGAATGGCTAAGATTAAAAACTCAGAAGACATCAGGTGTTGGCGAGGATGTGGAAAAAGAGGAACACTCCTCCACTGCTGGTAGGACTGCAAGCTGGTACAACCACTCTGGAAATCAGTCTGGCGGTTCCTCAGAAAACTGAACATGATACTTCCGGAGGATCCAGCCATACCACTCCTGGGAATATACCCAGAAGACTCCCCAGCATTCAATAAGGTTACATGCTCCACTATGTTCATAGCAGTCTTATTTATAATAGCCAGAAGTGGGAAAGAACCCAGATGTTCCTTCTGTTTCTATTTTGTGGAATAGTTTGAAGAGTATTGGTGCTAGGTCTTCTTTGAAGACCTGATAGAATTCTGCACTAAAAACATCTGGTCCCGTACTTTTTTTGGTTGGGTGGCTTTCTATATCATCTTCTATTTCCCTAGGGGTTATGGGACTGTTTAGCTGATGTAATTGATCCTGATTTATTTTTGTATTTGGTATCTTTCTAGGAAATTGTCCATTTCCTCCAGATTCTCCAGTTTTGTTGAGTATAGGCTTTTATAGTAGGATCTGATGATCCTTTGAATTTCCTCAGTTTATGTTGTTATATCCCTATTTTCATTTCTAATTTTGTTAATTTGAATACTGTCTGTGCCCTTTGGTTAGTCTGGCTAAGGGTTTATCTATCTTGTTGATTTTCTCAAAGAACCAGCTCCTGGTTTTGTTGATTCTTTATATGGTTCTCTTTGTTTCTATTTGATTGATTTCAGCCCTTAGTTTGATGATTTCCTGTCTTCTACTCCTCCTGGGTGAATTAGCTTCTTTTTGTTCCAGGGCCTTCAGGTGTGCTGTTAAGTTGCTAGTGTATGCTCTCTCCTGTTTCTTTTTGGAGGTCCTCAGGGCTATGAGTTTTCCTCTTAGCACTGCTTTCATTTTGTCCCAAAGTGTTGGGTAGGCTGTACCTTCATTTTCATTGAATTCTAAAATGTCTTTGATTTCTTTCTTTATTTCTTCCTTGACCAAAGTGTCATTGAGTAGAGTAATGTTCAGTTTCCATGTGTATGTGGGCTTTCTGTTGTTTTTCTTGCTATTGAAGACCACTTTTACTTCATAGTGATCTGATATGAGGAAAGGGATTAGTTCGATCTTCTTGTATTTGTTGACATCTGTCTTGTGACCAATTATATGATCGATTTTGGAGAAGGTACCGTGCGGTGCTGAGAAAAACGTATATTCTTTTGCTTTTGGATGAAATGTTCTATATATATCTGTTAAATCCACTTGGTCCAAAGCTGTAATTAGTTTCACTCTGTCCCTGTTCAGTTTCTGGTTTCCTTTTACTCTTAGTGTTTGTCTTTGACACTGAGATGTGTTTTCTGTATGCAGCAATTTGTAGGGTCTTGTTTCAGTATCTAGCCTTTTTATTGGGGAATTGAGTCCATTGATATTAAGAGATATTAAGGAATATTAAATATTACTTCCTGACATTTTTGAAATTATTTTTTATATTTGAGTGGTTATCTTTTGTGTTTGATGAGAGGAGGTTTCTATCTTGCTTCTTCTGGGTTGTATTTTCCCTCCTTGTGTTGGTGTTTTCCCCCTATTATCCTTTGCAGGGCTGGGTTTGTGGAACGATATCGTGCAAATTTGGTTTTGTCATGGAATACCTTGGTTTCCCCATCTATGGTGATTGAGAGTTTTGCTGGGTATAGTAGTTTTGGCTGAAATTTGTGTTCTCTTAGAGTCTGCATGATATCTGCCCAGGATCTTCTAGCTTTCATGGTCTCTGGTGAGAAGTTTGGTGTAATTCTGATAGGTCTTCCTTTATATGTTACTTGGCCTTTTCCTCTACTGTCTTTAATATTCTTTCTTTGTTTAGTACATTTGGAGTTTTGATTATTATGTGACAGGAGGTATTTCTGTTCTGGTCCAATCTGTTTGGATTTCTGTGGGCTTCTTGTATATTCATGGGCATCTCTCTGTTTAGGTTGGGGAAGTCTTCTTCCATAATTTTGAGGAAGATATTTGCTGGCCCTTTAAGTTGTATATCTTCCCTCTCATCCAAACCTATAATCCTTAAGTTTGGTCTTTTCATTGTGTCCTGGGTTTCTTGGATGTTTTGGGTTACAAGCTTTTTGCATTTTGCATTATCTTTGATTGTTGAGTCCATGGTTCCTATGGTATCTTGGCATCTGAGATTCTTTCTTCTTCTTCTTTTTTTTTTTTAAGATATGAGATTATTTATTAATTTTTAATTTAATTAATTTAAAATTTTAATGTTTCATCTTCTTTTTTTTGATTTATTTTTTTATTGTTTTTTTTATTTTCTATATTCTATGTTTACATTCCAAGGGCTTTCCCCTTTCCCAGTTCCCACCCACCATAGTTCCCATAGTTCCTCTCCCCCCCATCTGTTCCACAATAATTCCCCCTCCCCCCTCGGTTTCTTTACTAAACTGGATGCAATCTTTACAGGCCCAGGGTCCTCTCCTTTCTTCTTCTTGGGAATCATTTGACTTGCTATTTGTGTCTTGAGTATTTAGGGCTTCTGGGCTCATTAATATCCACTTATCAGTGATTGCATTTCATGTGCATTCTTTTGTGATTGGGTTAATTCACTCAGGATGATATTTTCCAGGTCTAACCATTTACCTACAAATTGCATGAATTCATTATTTTTAATTGCTGAGTAGTATTCCATTGTATAAATATACCACATTTTCTGTATCCATTCCTCCTTTGAGGGATATTTGGGCTCCTTCCAATTTCTGGCTATTATAAACAAGGCTGCTATAAACATAGTGGAGCATGTGTCCTTATTGCATGCAGGGGAATCCTCTGGGTATATGCCCAGGAGTGGTATGCCAGGGTCCTCTGGAAGTGGCATGCCCAATTTTCTGAGGAACCGCCAAACTGATTTCCAGAGCGGTTTTACCATTTTGCAATCCCACCAACAGTGGAGGAGTGTTCCTCTTTCTCCACATCCTCGCCAGCACTTGTTGTCTCTTGAGTTTTTAATCTTAGCCATTCTGACTGGTGTGAGGTGGAATCTCAGGGTTGTTTTGATTTGCATTTCCCTGATGACTAATGATGTTGAACATCTTTTAAGGTGTTTCTCGGCCATCCGAATTTCTTCTGGTGAAAATTCTTTGTTTAGCTCTGTGCCCCATTTTTTGATAGGGTTATTTGTTTCTTTGCGGTCTAACTTCTTGAGTTCTTTGTATATATTGGATATTAGCCCTCTGTCGGATGTGGAGTTGGTGAAGATCTTTTCCCACTTTGTTGGGTGCCGTTTTGTCCTTCTGACAGTGTCCTTTGCTTTGCAGTAACTTTGTATTTTTATGAGGTCCCATTTGTCGATTCTTGATCTTAGAGCATAAGCTATTGGTGTTCTGTTCAGGAACTTTTCCCCTGTGCCCAAGTCCTCCAGGGTCTTCCCAAGTTTCTTTTCTAATAGTTTCAGTGTGTCTGGTTTTATGTGGAGGTCCTTGATCCACTTGGAGTTGATCTTAGTGCAAAGAGATAAGATTGGATCAATTCGCATTCTTCTGCATGTTGACTTCCAGTTGAACCAGCACCATTTGTTAAAAAGGCTATCTTTATTCCACTGGATGGTTGTGGCTCCTTTATCAAAGATCAAGTGACCATAAGTCTGTGGGTTAACCTCTGGGTCTTCAATCCTGTTCCATTGATCTGCTTGCCTGTTGCTATACCAATACCATGCAGCTTTTAACACAATTGCTCTGTAGTACTGCTTGAGGTCAGGGATATTGATTCCCCCAGAAGTCCTTTTATTGTTGAGAATAGTTTTAGCTATCCTGGGTTTTTTGTTGCTCCAGATGAATTTGAGAATTGCTCTTTCTAGATCTATGAAGAATTGAGTTGGGATTTTGATGGGGATCGCATTGAATCTGTATATTGCTTTTGGCAAGATGGCCATTTTTACTATATTGATCCTGCCAATCCAGGAGCAAGAAATATTTTTCCATCTTCTGAGGTCTTCTTCGATTTCTTTCTTCAAGGACTTGAAGTTCCTGTTGTACAGATCTTTCGCTTGTTTGGTTAGAGTTACGCCAAGATATTTTATGTTGTTTGTGGCTATTGTGAAGGGTGTTATTTCCCTAATTTCTTTCTCTGCCTGCTTGTCCTTTGAGTACAAGAAGGCCACTGACTTGCTTGAGTTAATTTTATAACCTGCCACTTTGCTGAAGTTGTTTATCAGCTGTAGAAGTTCTCTGGTGGAGTTTTTTGGGTCGCTTAGGTAAACTATCATATCGTCTGCAAATAATGATAGTTTCACTTCTTCCTTTCCAATTTGTATCCCTTTGACTTCCTTATGTTGTCTAATTGCTCTTGCTAGAACTTCAAGTACTATATTGAAAAGATATGGAGAGAGAGGGCAGCCTTGTCTAGTCCCTGATTTTAGTGGGAATGCTTCAAGTTTCTCTCCATTTATTTTGATGTTGGCTACTGGTTTGCTGTAGATTGCTTTCACTATGTTTAGGTATGGGCCTTGAATTCCTGCTCTTTCCAAGACTTTTAGCATGAAAGGATGCTGAATTTTGTCGAATGCTTTTTCAGCATCTAATGAGATGACCATGTGGTTTTTTCTTTCAGTTTGTTTATGTAGTGGATTACATTGATGGATTTCCGTATATTGAACCATCCCTGCATCCCTGGGATGAAGCCTACTTGATCATGGTGGATGATCGTTTTGATGTGCTCTTGGATTCGGTTAGCAAGAATTTTATTTAGTATTTTTGCATCTATATTCATAAGAGAAATTGGCCTGTAGTTCTCTTTCTTTGTTGGATCTTTTTGTGGTTTAGGTATTAGCGTAATTGTGGCTTCGAAGAATGAGTTGGGCAGTATCCCTTCTGTCTCTATTTTGTGGAATAGTTTGGAGAGTATTGGTGTTAAGTCTTCTTTGAAGGTCTGGTAGAATTCTGCACTAAAACCATCTGGTCCCGTACTTTTTTTGGTTGGGAGGCTTTCTATAACCCCTTCTATTTCTTTAGGGGTTATGGGACTATTTAGCTGATCTACTTGATGCTGATTTAATTTTGGTATTTGATATCTGTCTAGGAAATTGTCCATTTCCTCCAGGTTCTCCAGTTGTTTTGAGTATAGACCTTTGTAGTAGGATCTGATGATGTTTTGAATTTCCTCAGTTTCTGTTGTTATGTCTCCCTTTTCATTTCTAATTTTGTTAATTTGTATACTGTCTCTGTGTCCTTTGGTTAGTCTGGCTAAGGGTTTATCTATCTTGTTGATTTTCTCAAAGAACCAGCTCCTGGTCTTGTTGATTCTTTGTATGGTTCTCTTTGTTTCTATTTGATTGATTTCAGCCCTGAGTTTGATGATTTCTTGTCTTCTACTCCTCCTGGGTGAATTAACTTGTTTTTCTTCCAGGGCTTTAAGGTGTGCCATTAAGCTGCTAGTGTATGCTCTCTCCAGTTTCTTTTTGGATGCACTTAGAGCTATGAGTTTTCCTCTTAGCACTGCTTTCATTGTGTCCCATAGATTTGGGTAGGTTGTACCTTCATTTTCATTGAATTCTAAAAAGTCTTTGATTTCTTTTTTTATTTCTTCCTTGACCAAGGTGTCATTGAGTAGAGTATTGTTCAGTTTCCATGTGTATGTGGGCTTTCTGTTGTTTTTGTTGTTATTGAAGACCACTCTTACTCCATGGTGATCTGATAGAAGGCATGGGATTAGCTCGATCTTCTTGTATTTGTTGACATCTGTCTTGTGACCAATTATATGGTCTATTTTGGAGAAGGTCCCATGCGGAGCTGAGAAAAAGGTATATTCTTTAGCTTTAGGATGAAATGTCCTATATATATCTGTTAAATCCAATTGGTCCAGAGTTTCAATTAGTTTCACTGTGTCCCTGTTTAGTTTCTGCTTTCCTGATCGGTCCATTGAGGAGAGTGGAGTGTTGAAGTCACCCACAATTATTGTGTTAGGTGTAATGTGTGCTTTAAGCTTTAGTAAGGTTTCTTTTACGAATGAGGCTACCCTTGCATTTGGAGCATAGATGTTCAGTATTGAGAGCTCTTCTTGGTGGATTTTTCCTTTGGCCAGCAAGAAGTGACCTTCTGAGTCTCTTTTGATGATTTTAGGTTGGAAGTCAATTTTATCTGATATTAGAATGGCTACTCCAGCTTGTTTCCTGAGACCATTTGCTTGTAAAATTGTCTTCCAGCCTTTTACTCTAAGGCAGTGTTTGTCTTTGACACTGAGATGTGTTTCCTGTATGCAGCAAAATGTAGGGTCCTGTTTCCGTATCCAGTCTGTTAATCTATGTCTTTTTATTGGGGAATTGAGTCCATTGATGTTAAGAGATATTAAGGAATAGTAATTATTTCCTCCAGACATTTTTGAAATTATATTTATTTATTTTATTTATTTTTTATATTTGAGAGGTTACCTTCTTTTGGGTTTGATGAGAGGGGGTTTCTATCTTGCTTCTTCCCGGGTGTAGTTTCCGTCCTTGTCCTGGTGTTTTCTCCCTATTATCCTTTGTAGGGCTGGATTTGTGGAAAGATATCGTGCAAATTTGGTTTTGTCATGGAATACCTTGATGTCTCCATCTATGGCGATTGAGAGCTTTGCTGGGTAAAGTAGTTTTGGCTGAAGTTTGTGTTCTCTTAGAGTTTCCATGATATCTGCCCAGGATCTTCTAGCTTTCATGGTCTCAGGTGAGAAGTCTGGTGTAATCCTGTAGGTCTTCCTTCTATCTCATGTATTCTATTGTTGATATTTGCATCTATGGCACCTGATTTCTTCCCAAGGTTTTCTATCTCCAAAGTTGTCTTTCTTTGAGATTTCTTCGTTTTTTCTATTTCTGTTTTTAGATCCTGGATGGTTTTGCTCAGATCTTTTGCTTGCTTGTTTGTGATTTCATGTAATTCTTTAAGATATTTTTGTGTTTCCTCTTTCATGACTACTACTTGTTGACCCACGTTCTCCTGTATTTCTTTAAGTGATATTTTTATTTCTCTGTTATTGGCTTCTGCTTTTTGATCCATATTCTCCTGAATTTCTTTAAGTGATTTTTGTGTTTGCCTTGTAAGGGCTTCGAACTTTTGATCAAGTTTTTCCTATATTTCTTTAAGAGATTTATCCATGTGTTCCGCTATCAGCATCCTGACCAGTGATTTTAGATCTATATCTTGATTTTCTGGTGTGTTGGGGTATCCGGGGCTTTCTGCTGTCAGGGAACTGGGTTCGGATACTGCCATATTGCCGTGATTTCTGCTAGTAACGTTTCTAAGTTTGCCTTTTGCCATTGTTTATTTCTGGAGTTAGTTGGTCTTGTTAATACTGGTTGGTGTTTAAAGCTCCTGAGAACCTGGCATTTGGTGCTGCTGTCTCAGAGGGCATCTGTGCTCCTGAGGTGGAAACTGGAAGGTTTCCACCACTGGTTTTGGAATTACATTCTCAGCTCTGCTGGGTGGGACTCAAGTCTCCTCCCTGCTTGCCTCTGGATGCTTAACTGGCCTTCATTGGTCTCCTTCTGGTTTTCCTGGTTAGTCTACCAGCTCCAAGATGGTGGCAGGTCTCAGGGCTCTGTCTGACCATGGGAACCCCTGCAGGCCTGGGGCTTCCTGGCTGGGCTGCTGAAGCCTAGGCAGTGGCTCTCCCTGTAGGCAGTGCTTTGTCTGGTTGAGCTATTCTCCCCAGGATAGTGTTGGACCGCCAGGCTCTGTCTAACCGGGGGTGGGGGGGGCCTCTCTGTGGATCGAGAGCTCCCCCAGTTGGGCTGCAGGGTCCAAGATGGTGCGGATCCTGGACCTTGGGTCTCCATCTATCTATGGGACCTCCTGCAGGTCAGATGTTCTCCTGCCTGCCCTGGCAGCTGTAATGCTGCCCAGTTCCCTGGTGCAGAAGGCACCCAGGCAGGCTATACCCTGGGAAATCCTTCACTCTGGTGCCCCACTGTACCTTGCTAGGTTACCAGCTCCAAGATTGTGGCAGGTCTCAGCAGCTGTTTGATTAAAATTAGATTTTTTACTTGATTTGAACACTGTTAAAGGCTGGACAATTTATGCAAAAAATTAATAATTTTTTCTGTGATAAAACTTGTAGATATGTTGCTACCTATCAACATTCAAGTCCTAAAGATGCTCTGTTAATGCCCTTACCACAGTTACAAGCTGGCCTTGGCTGATGATTGCTTAAAACAAGATTTCTTAATTGCTATTAAATATAGAGGAAGCAATGTGAAAGGGATTAATAGCTAAAAGAATAATGGAAGCAAAGATAATTCCTATAACAAGGAGACATTATAACTAATTGAGAGTCAATTCATATATATATATATATAGGCATATATGTATATATGTCTGTATGTATATGTGTATATGTATATGTGTATATATGTATATGTATATATGTGTATATATGTATATATTTATACATGTATATATGTATATATCATGGCTATACCCAAAGGAAGACTATGTATATTTTCTGTTCTGCTGTTTGTAAGAGTTTAGTATTTCTAACTCTTGCTACTTTTTCTGTGAGATTTATCACCTCCTCTTTAAAAAATATAAAACATAAAATGTGCATAATAGTTCTACAAAAAGAATTGAAAAAATTTCAAGTTAATTTGAGTTTGTGTGAATCTATACTTAGTATGATTAAATCAATATTTTTTAATACTTGCATGACTTTGAGTTCTTATAGCCTTAGAAACCTTTGAAATTATGGTCAGAAAAATGAGAAATTTTGCATGTAGAGTTTTCAGTTCAATTTAATAAATATTTGCATGGTCTGAATGTTGTACCTACCAGTACATCCCAGGATTATTCTTTCTTCAGTGCCTCCTAAAACTTCTACATAGATTAATTAGAGACTAAAAATTGATTTAGGAATTCTTTATTTAGTTCATTAGATGTTGACACATTAACTGAAGTGATGTCAAATTCAATAAACAAACAATTTAATAATACCCCATGATGCTCATACATAGACTTTAGAAGAAGATCTTAGGATAGTATTTTTAGAAATGGGCTTAAATGTATTAATTTATGTTCTCTATGGATGAATTCATTACAAATGGCTTTAAGTGATATGTTTAAAATTGATTATTTATTTCTCCTTTTTAGATATATGAACCAGCAGATTTAAGAACTAGCGAAGTTTCTTTCCCTCCCTCTCCCCCTTCCCCCCTTCCCTCCTTCCTTCCTCCTTTCCCCTCCCCCTCTCTCCTTAAGTCATTAGTCTTTTCAAGAGTGAGGGAAGTTATATGGCCTTGTTTTCTGCTTGGGTTTCATGGGAAAACCAGCTTCCCTGGCAACTTTGTCTTCCAGAGGGTCTAGGACATTTCATTCTGGAATGCTGTTTCTCTAGAACCTTCTGTGAAACTTTATGATTCTGTTGATGATTTCCCTTTGAAAATCAACAATTTTCATTGACTTAATATTAACACAAAGTAATGCTTTATTATAAATTCTAGTCCTGGACTCCTAAACATAGCATTTGCAGTTTTATAATTCTTTCTTCTTTTGTAATTCTGTAATTCCAGAGTTCAGGAAGGGTAAATATATTCAGCAGTAAGTTTCAAAGGCTGAAAACATTCTAGGCCTAGATAATGTTGTACAGAGACTTGAAGATTCTAGGACTAAGCCTAGGTTAGCAGACTGGGGAGAAAGCCTCAGAGACAATTGTACGAGGAGAATAAAAGTTACTTTTACTGGGAGATATCGCTGCTGTGCACTGACTGCTCTGTTACACTACAGCGTAGGCCCCATTAAAGGTTAACTGAAGGACTTTATTATATATAGAGTGGATCGAGCTAGTTCCAGAACAGGTAATAGCAGTAGCTGCAAGCCCCTACCAGCAAGAGGCCAGGTATTATGTTCCTGGAAGGAAGCAAGGGCAGAGACTGACAGGGCTGAGGAGCTCAGAACTGCTGAGTAGCACTCTGCCAGTGCTGGCAGAGGTCTAGTAGCTCTGACTGCCAAGAGGCTACCAGGAGTGGCTGGGAGCTGAGTTGCAGGCATTCAGTGAGCTGAGGGCCACTGCCACTCCACATTTCGGGATGCTTACAAGGGATTTATACTTTCCTTATTCATGGTTTGTATCAGGATATCACAAAAGAGCAAAGATGACTTATCGGGCTGTAAGTCATCCCATGAGTATACCCCTAAAACTCTTCTGATCATTTGCAAAGGTACCTGTGGCCGTATCCACAGTCTTTACAGACATGCTCGTGGAATACTAGAAGGCTGAGATCACTCAAGTCGCAGGGACTAAAATGCCCCTGTAAATCACCAACCACAGCAAGCACTTCACTATGTCAAAGGATGCTGGCAAAATGTTATTACACAGAAGGTCCAGCGGAGAAAACACACAGATAAAATGGCTGAGCAGTAGAGGCACCTGTCGGCTCACTGACCCAAGAGGTATGAACTGTAAGCAGAGCAGTGCCCTAATTATTTTAAAGTTACTTTTCTTTCTTCCTATTTATGTATTTATGTATTTATTTATTTATTTATTTATTTACTATTTATCCGCTTTAATCTCTATTGAAGTCGCTGTATCCTCTCAGTCCTTCCTCACTTGGCCCCTTCCCTGACTCTTTCCTTCTCTTTCTTTCTGAGAAGGGGTAGTTTCCCTCTGGGTTTCAACCCACCCTGGCACCTCGATTCACTGCAGGCCTAGGCACATCCTCTCCCACTGCAGCTAGACAAGGCAGCCCAGTTAAGGGAACAGCATCCAAGGCAGGCGACAGAATCAGGGTGAACCCCAGGCCAGTTGCTGGGGAGTTGGATGAAGACCCATCTGCACATCTGCTACATATATGCAGGAGATGGGGGCGGGGGGGAGGGGCCGGCTAGGTCCTGCCCTTGTATGCTCTTTCTTCATCATCCATTGGAACCGTGAGTCAAAATCAACACAGCAGCTCTTGGGGAATGGTGCTTGTAAGATTTATGGGTGTCAGTTCCTATTCAATCTCAATATGCTGCTGGTCACTGCACAGACGGTGAGCCCTGCAAAAAGCCTAGTTGAGGGGGGAGGGAGTCTGTAGATCATGCTTCATTAAAGCAAGGTGTTGTATGCATTTGAATAAATGTCCTAGAAAATGAAGAATTTAGGTTTCTCATACTGTCACTTGGGTGTAATTTCTTCTGCTGTGTTCAAGTTTTGTGTAAAACTAGATGTTTGTTCTCTATAATGAAGTATCACCTCAAAACAGGGTTCACATGCAATTTCTAGAGATCACATCTTTAAATGAATACATGCTCAGGAGAGTTTAGGTAGTTTACTATTTTGCATAACTTTTAGGAAGAAGTCTGGATTTGGAAGATGAATATAAAATAACTAAGAATATAATTTCATGTGGACTCAGACACCTCTCATATTTGAGTGTTTTTTTTTTTTTTTTTTTTAGGGGACACAGTCTTTTAGATTACTGACCACTATGCTATCTTTATCTAAAATAGTGATTTAAAACCAGGATGTGCATGAAACTGTATTTTAGGACAGGGAGGAAAAGGTGGTTTTACTCTTCCTTGACTGAGTCCAGGAGGGAAAGGTTAGATGAACTCTCTATAGGTGCAAGCGCTCGGGATGCTGCCCAGAGCGGATGCTTGTGCAGACCCACATCAAAGGGACAGTGACGTGTCCCCAAGAGATGGGCAAGCCTGGTGAGCATAGGAAGCCTTCTCTTACCGTTCGTGTAGCTCAGCTATGTGTGTTAAGAGCATGAAGTCTGCATTGTTGTGCACAACCTCACATTTAAAAATAGCAGACTCATCAACTACAAAAGAAACATAAAATGAGAGAGCCCTCCTGACCACAGGAAGATTAAGGTGGGCTGGATAACGGAAGCACTCAGTGAAGGGGTCTTCTCAACTAGTTTTCTATTTTCAGGAGAAGTTGCAAAATAGAATAGAAAAGAAAAAGGGTCTTCAAATTATGGCAAATGAACCAAACCACAGCAAGACAAAATGAAAGCAAACAAAACAACAGTAAAGAAAGCACACACTAAACAAATAACCCTCTCCCCCTTAAAACAAAACAAAACAGACAAATGGAACCCAAGCAGTTCCTTGGGGACTTACTATTGCAAGGCCCTTTGGACCAGTTACCAAGTGAGTCATTGGCTTGTTGAGTTAAGCCCAGTATTAGCTCCACATGTGTGTACAGGAAGCTGCTGCCACTGTCTCTTGATGGCTCCCTCAGACTGCCAAGGAAGCCTTGGAGAGCCTCAGTTTCGGCAGTAGGTGCCATTGACTTAAGATAGGCAGGACCAAATTGATTAACTCAGGCAACCGTTAGGGGTCTGTGAGGTGATGCAGTGGGTTAGGCTTTTGCAGTCTATGATGGCCTGTTTTATTTTTAACTTTTCATTAACTGGAATCTCCTGAGTAGGGAGCTTCACCTTAGGGATTATTCCTATTCTCCTAATTGATGGGGAAAGGCCTACTCCAAAAGTGGCTGGGGACCTGAGTCCAGTTCCTTGTATCCAAATAAAGATGTAAGGAGAGAACTGACTTCACAGATTTGTCTTTTGACTTTACTCTCTCTCTCTCTCTCTCTCTCTCTCTCTCTCTCTCTCTCTCTCACACACACACACACACACACACACACCACATTGATATAAAACCAAGCAATTTTTAGAGACACATCATTTTATTTCTTGCCATCTATTTTTTTCTTTAAAGTCAAATTAGCAAATCAACATCAGTAATAAGAGAATTTGCTCTGCTCCGTTTTAAAGGATCAGACTCTATCAGGAATGATTTTCGGATGCCGAACTTTGCATTACTAGGCCTCTTAAAGGTTTGCAGGGCGAGTCTGCCCCAGGCAGTACATCTCTCTGGACACGCACTCCTTCCCTGGCTCCAGTTGTCTTCATTGTCACCAGAGTGCTGTACTGAGATGTCTATCCTGATCCCTCAGGTAAAATACACAGGAAAGGAGAAAACATAGTCATTTTGAGAATAGGTTCAAATATATTTAATCATACATGAGCAAATGGATACCGTTAGTGTGCACAAGGCACTTTGCAAAGGCTTACATCGGCTCTTCTGTAGCGTTTATTTTCTATGCAATGGACAACAAGTTAACTTTACAAAGTTTCACCAGCTTATCTTCTGCAATGTGGATAATGGGGACTGAAGGGATGGCTCACTGGTTAAAAGCACTGGCAGCTGTTCCCGAGGACCCAGCTTCGGGTTTCCAGCACCTGCTTGGAAGCCCACAACTGTTTTTAACTCTAGGTCCAGGTGGGCCTGACACTGTTCTGGCTTCTGCTAGCACTCTATGAATATGGTACACAGACGTACATGCAGGTAAAACATCCAAATACATAAAATAAAAATAATAAATATTTTAAATTATGGGTAGCAGCACAACTCATTACATAGTAAAGAAAAGGCATGTAAACTGCCTCACGTCAATCCTGACAGACAGTAAACACACACTGCTATTCAGCATTATTATTACTGATATGCACAGAAATATTAAATAAAAAGTTACACTTATCCATTATGGTACATAGTAATTTAGTGTTCAGTTTAACAAAAAGTTTTGTGCTGTGTTGCTTCACCATATTTGATCTCCTCAAGGACAGCATTGCATTTCCCTCAACCACTGTTCAGAGGTTCAGTCCGTTATCGTCAAGGCGGGAACGTGGCAGCATCAAGGCAGGCATGGTGCAGGAGGAGCTGAGAGTTCTACATCTTCATCTGAAGGCTGCTAGGAGAATACTGACTTCCAGGCAGCTAGGATGAAGGTCTTAAAGCCCGTACCCACAGTGACACGCCTACTCCAACAGGGCCACACCTTCTAACAGTGCCACTCCCTGGGCAGAGCGTATGCAAACCATCACATCCTCCGAGAGCGAGGACGGGCAGGGCAAGCTGTCAGTGTGGAGAGCAGGCCCGATGAGTTGGCAGGAGGCTCATGTCAGCAGCTCAGACTCCGGTCTTCCCCCTCTGCACCTTAGCCTGCACTTGAACACGAATCTGCCGACTAGATTAACCTCTCCATTGCGGTGAGTGGGCATGGTAACACGTGCCTCTGATCCCAGTTTTCAGAAAGCTGAGGAGTTCGTTCCAGGCTACAGAGGAAGTTCAAGGTCAGATGGGGTTGTGGGAAAGAACCTGCCTCACACCCCCAACTCCCTAGAGAAATAACAACAAGGCAACCCAAAACCAACAAACAAAAACAACACAAACAATCCCCATCAAACCAACCCCAAAGATCAATATTTCTCTCTTACCTCCTCCCTCCAGAGGAGTTTTATACTCAGGGCCCATTCCCAAAGCAAACACAGAGGAGCCTGCTCAGCTTGGGTTCTGTCTCCTCCAGTGGAAGGAACAGTTCTTTCCAGAGCGCGGATTTGAGGCTTGGCATTGGGTAGAAAGCATTTTGTGGCCTCCTGGAGCTTCGCTTTCAAGTGAATTGTAGTTGCGGGTACTGATCCTCCTCACCACGGCCAGAGCAGGCAATTACTACCAGTGTTTCTCAAATGGCCCCACGCCAAAAACAACTTATGAATATAAAAATCAAAAGCCGAAATTCATTGTTCTTGACTTGGAATTCATCCCAGACAACTGCACTGGATTTGTTCATAACACATGAAAAGAAAATTCTTTCGACAGTCTCAACTGGAGGAGGAAGACAAGGTGGGGAGGTGTCCTGATAATGGCACTGAGACTGGAGAGACTGGAGAGGGCTTTTCAATTAGATATTTTAAACCTCTGAAAACCAGACTTGTTTACTTATAATATTATGTGTGTCTGGGCAGAAATTGTCTGTTGGAGTTCCAAAATGTTAATTTCCAAGATGCCAACTTCAGGCTCTTTATGGGAAGGCTTGTTTTCTTCAGATAAGGGTCTGAAGCAAGCCTAATCAGGTCAGGTTCCCTTGGTGTGGGTTATGGGCAGTAGTGGACAGGATGAACTCTGGATGGGCAGTGCTCCCCCTTTCCATGTTACTTTGAATGCTTTGCTTTTGATAGGTCACAATGGTGATTCGTGTATGAAAAGCAATCATTGCCTTCTAGTTTTTTTATTTTGATCACCCTGGCTCCTAATTTCAGTAAGAAGCTGAGAATAATATTAAGAACAATATGAGAAATAAATTTCTTTAGATCATTCAAGGGCTTTTAGACAGATAACTAATGAAAAATAGTATATTTATCTGTTTATTAAAAGTGGTAAGCCAAGTATCTGTGTGGTGGCACACCTTGAATACCAGCACTTGGCAGAAGAGGCAGGCAGATTTCTCTGGGTTTGAAGCCAGCATGAGTTACATAGTGAAATTACCTTATCTATAAAAGAAGAAAAGAAAAAAAAAAAGAAAAGAGAGAGAAAAAGAAAAAAGAAAAAAGAAAGAAAAGAAAAGAAAAGAAAGTACTGACCATTTTCTGTGTAGGAGCACCAGTGTAGAATCCACACTAAAGTCCCTGTCTGGAAGGCACATACTGTTTTTTTGTTGTTGTTTTGTTTGTTTGTTTGTTTGTTTGGGTTTTTTTGAGCCAGGGTTTCTCTGTGTCACCCTGGCTGTTCTGGAACTCAATCTGTAGACCAGGCTGGCCTTGAACTCAGAAATCCATCTGCCTCTGCCTCGCAAGTGCTGGGATTAAAGGCGTACGCCACCACTACCCAGCGCACATACTGTTTTTGAAAATATTCAGCATCGTGGAATGTTCCTAATGAGTAGACTTTCCTATTTCTCTGTGTAGTGTGCATACTCAAACTGAATCAGAGCAAGATGCAACGACTGCCTTCATAGGAAAGTTCTATGTATACACACTACATGTTGTACAGGAGGAAGGATCTTAGTTTTAATTAACACGTGTGTTCAGTCTTCGTGTGATGATGGGGAAAGGGCTTCCTCTTGCCATTTTAAGATGTCTCAGTACCCGTAGTTTATAAAGCCAGTTCCAACAGTATAAACATTTGGCCAAATTCACATTCTCTCTGTCCCTTTACCTGTCTTCATTCTTCCTCTGACCCCAGTATGGGCTAGACCAAAACATCTGTATCCTGGAAAGGACACTTACTCCTTACCAGTTCCCAGGGAACTTGTTCATGCGGCACTACCTTGGTTTCACAGTGGCCAGTTAGTGAATCTATATTACATGTAACCCACACTTGGTCCCCTGTGTTAATACAGTTCAAAGGACTGCTCTGGGGACATTAGCTGGTGCTGTTGACCTGAGACTCCACAGCATTCTCCACCTGACCTGGCTGTAGTTCCTGGCTGGCTTTACAGCCAGAAAAGATTCCTTTTATCTTAGGATTGGTAGAACTGTGTGTGTGTGTGTGTGTGTGTGTGTGTGTGTGTGTGTGTGAGAGAGAGAGAGAGAGAGAGAGAGAGAGAGAGAGAGGGAGAGAGAGAGATAGGCAAGAAAGAAACACAGAAACAGAGACAGAAAAAGAGTTAGAGACAGAGAAAGACAGACATAGAGAGACACACAGAGAGAACTGTGCATTCTTGATCCTTCCACTGGGGCTTTCTCTGTAGCTTAGAGGATGTATTTTTTCTTGGATGAAACAGTCACTAGCTCATTTATTTGCATTATTTCGTGGGTCAGGGAAAACAAAACAAAGCAACCCCGATTTCTTGATTGTTGCTGCTTGAAAGTGTTTTATTGTTATTGTTTTAGTTTTAACTTCAGATGGTTCTGTCGCTTTCCTTGAGACATTATATTCTTTAAATTGTCAAATCAAACAGATCCAAGTGTCAACTTTGGAAGTCTGAATCTGAATTTCATCTCCATTGCTCTGGGTTGGCCTCTGCCCCCTTCTGAAGCCCGGGATGTCTTGCATAGTAGGAGGAGAGTTTCAGGTCAGAGAGTGACCAGGAATAAACAGTCACTGGATAGCATTTCAAAACACTTTCCTCTCTTGTGACAGTTTCAGAAGCTGTGAGAAAGTGAGGGTGACCCTCACCTCAGCAAGGCCAGGACCAGGAAAGATTTCTGCTGCTGAAACCCAGCTCTTGACTGTTCTTAAAGGCCCAGACTATTATTAGTACAGTAATTGTAAATTTCTTTTGTTTTGGACACTGCCGATAGTGTGTTTCATGTAGACAATTTCTTTCAGGTATATCATGCGTGCTGACCACCTTCACCTCCTATCTTCCCCTTTAGTCCCCACCTCCCTTCTCTCTTCAGCAAGTCTCCTCCCTTTCGTGAATCTCCCTTCTATTTTCATATCACATAAATACATACAAATTGTTTTGTGTATCTATATATCTACAAGAATTTCAGGATTCATCATATTTTTTTGCAATATTTTTCTTTCTGCATCTGATTTATTTCACTTACTGCACATATTTCCACTTATATTCATTTCCAGCAAATGACATCACTTTCAAACATGTGAAAATCTTAACAATTTGTGGGAAAGAAAATCACCTAAACTTAGCTCATCAATTAAGCCTCACTGTAAGAAGATAAAACTTCACTCGAATGTTTACTTCATTTTCTTGCTTTTTGGGTCATTTCATGCTGTATACAACCAGAGTCAGATCCATTAGATTTCTACCATGAAGTCTCCTCCTACTCTGAGTGATCTGACAGCTGAGAGCCATCTTGAATCCTTGGTATCCAGGATGAGGGCAGCATCTGGGTGCTGTGGATTCTTCTGAAACAGTCATTACTTACTTTAACATTAAAATGTGTCACTCTTTTACAACAGAAAGTCATTTGGGAATAGTTTGTTATTTCTTAAAAATCTGGCTATATATAGAAAGTATTTTTTCATCAAAGGCCTGATTAGGAGATAGACACAAAACCTTCTTCTGATACTTATATAGTTAGATCATATTAAACACCATTCTTGAAGACCAGCATGAAAATAAAATGTGGTACTTACTACTTAAAGCATGTACAGTCATAAAAGAATATATATTCTAAAAATGCTCAGGTCTTGTATATTTCCTACTACTTGTATTAACATTTGTCTTTTCCCCTTGGTAAACTGCTGAAAAGTTAATCTTAGTTTGAATCTAAATAGACTTGATTGTTTTTCTCAAAACTTACTAGGCAATACTTTATCTTTTATGATTAATTTTATCTATATATTTGCAGCATAAGCACATCTAGATTTTACATGGGAATGGATTACTAAAACACTTGAGAAACTTTAGAAGCTTTGAATTTGGTGTAATTTCTAATCAGCTGTTATTAAGGAGAGAACAGACACATTCATTTGCTAGTTTATATACTTTCCTTGTCATATGTAATTCCCTTCAAATCACCTTTCTCTCCTCTCATTGCCTTCTGTATCAGCCTCCCTGGGAATCCTGCAGTGGCGGATCACAAGGCAGAAGGGATGAATGTTAGAATGTTAGAATGTTAGAAATGAAGCCAAGCCATGGTCTCTCATGGAATAGTGTTCTTACCACAATGGCAAGTTTAGAATCCTACGTTTATGGAGCAGTGGAGCCCAATGTTTTGGCAAAGAAGCAGTCTGGCATTACTTTGTTGCCAAATGGTGTATTTTCCTTTGATTCTTAAACATATTTGTTTAACCTCAGACTTAGTGATTGTGTGAATCAGTAGACACAGCCTGTCATGTGCGATTCTGGGCTCACATTCTTACCATTCCTCTTTTCAGAGCCTAAGAGAGGAAATGAAAGCATAAAAATTAATTCTTTTTGTTTTGCTCACACACGGAGGATTAGGTTTGACATGGGGCCTAGACAGTTTATTGTAAACTTATTTAACTGTTAAGTGCTGTTTATATACTACCGAGCTACAGAAGTAAAATAAAAGCACAAGTGACAGTAAGTGGCTCTTTATTAAACACTTGCACTACAAACACTTTCAAAACTCTTGGAACCGTCAACCTACTTACTGAAATAATATGATCAAATATCTAAAACATATGACACCGAGAAGTAAATTCTAGTTAACCTACATCACCCTGTGAGAAACAACTGGACATAGCTGTGGGCCATTACATAAATTAGCACTGAATAACAAAAACAATCAGTTATATGCCACAGTTTGCCTTCGTGATGGTTGGTTTATGCTTGGCCTAGGGAATGAGACTATTAGTGTGACTTTATTGGAGTAGATATGGCCTTGCAGGAAGAAGTGTATCACTCTTGGAGTCCCTCCTCCTAGCCACTTGGGTGCCAGTCTTCTCCTGTTTGCCTTTGGCATATATGTATGTAGAACTCTCTGCGTCTCCAGTGCCTTGCCTGCCTGGATGCTACCATGTTTTATGCCATAATGATAATGAACTGAACCTCATATCCGTCAAGCTAGCCCCAATTATTTATTATCATTTATAAGAATTGCCTTGGTCATAGTATCTGTTCACAGCAGTAAAACCCTAACTAAGACGGTCGTTATTTCTCATTTATTTCTCTTGGGGTTCTGCTAGTTCTAGGCTAGATTTGACTGGATTGGCCATTGGGCTTTATGTCTGGTCCATTTTCTTATTTGTATGGGTCCAATATATTCCCCAGGGTATCTTAGACAACGTTCTACTGCTGTGAAAAGACACTATGACCAAAGCAGCTTTTATAAAAAAACACATTTAGTTGGGAGTTTTGTTTCCAGCTTAATAGGTTTAGTCCTTCATCACCATCATGGGAAGCAGGTAGGCAGGTGCTGGAGCAGTAGCTGGTAGCTAGATCTCAATCTGCAGGCAGAGAGAGAGAGAGAGAGAGAGAGAGAGAGAGAGAGAGAGAGAGAGAGAGAGAGACTGACTCTGGGCTTAGCATGGACTTTTGAAATTCTTTCAAATAGTGCCACTCCCTGATGACTAAGCATTCAAATAAAAATATGATCCTATGGGGGGGCATTCTTATTCAAATCACCACACAGGACAAATTCTTCTCAAGCCAGTAGCAGAAGCATTCACTCACTCATATACATTAGGAGCTTCTGGCAAAATAGAAGTAGAACATAGGAAAGTAAGTCTGACACCACAGAGTCAATGATATGAAAAGGGGAACTGGTGCTGATTATTTAATTTATAGCATATAGTGTCTAAGTTCACCTTAACCTGGAGCAATTGGTAACTAAGTTTTAAATATGATTAATTATATTGAAATAAAAATTTATGCTAGTATTGAGAAACGCTATATAAAATAAGAGCCACACATATGATTGTTTTATACCAAATGTTAAGGACCTTGTAAATTCTTTTTGGAAAAATGTGAACTTTAAATGGGTATTTAAACCTTGTTCAAGCACATGTTGCTTCTTTTTTTTCTTTCTATTGAAGAAATGCAGATTAAAGAACCACATGAAGTTTAGAATTATTATGACACAGAATGATTTCATAAAATGTCAGCCAAAACATCTCCAGCCAGTACAAATACCTAATTGTGTTCTGTGGACTTAATGGATTATCGTTGTTCTAGCTCGCTTTCTATTGCTATGAGCAAAAGCAACCTGGGGGGAAAAGGAATTATTTCAGCTTACAGTGGTAGCCCATCAGGAATGAAAGTTAGGCCAGAAACTCAAGGCAGGAACCTGGAGGGCGGAACTGAAGCGGAGACCACGGAGGAGAGCGATTTCCTAGCGTAGTCCCCAAAGCTCACCCACCTTCCCTTGCTTTCTGTTTCATTCCAGGACTGTCTGAAAAGGGACACTGGGTGTGTCTACCCACAGTGGGCTGCTCCCTCAGGAACGAATCATTAATCAAGAAAATGCCTCATAGACTACAGGCAGTGGAGACATTTACACAGTGGAAGCTCCCTCCTCCTCAGTGATGCTGGCTTATGCCAAGTTGTCAATTTCCTCTACTTTTACTGTCCTGCTAGTTTCTGTTTTCTTAATTCAATGTAAAATTCTTGATCTTGGGCTTCTTTTTGTTTGTTTGTTTTTTGCTTTTGGTCTTGGTAGTTAGTATGATATCCAAATCACAGGTAACAAAAGAATTAGCAAATGGTACAAAGTCAAAACTGGAAAAAATATCTAGTGAGGAGTTAATTTTAGCAAAAACTATAGGAATTCATACAACTAGCAGCATAAACCCAAAACCAAACAGAAAAAACAAACACCTAGGATTAGACCAAGGGCTTGTGATAGTTTCATGTAAAAATGTCTACAGCAGATGCATGTTTGACATCTTTGTTCCTAGCCGGTGGTACTCTCCTTGAGGGAAATAGACATTTAGGGAGATAAGGTCTAGCTAGTAGACACAGGCCACTAGGATGGGACTTTGAGGGTTAAATCTGACCTGGTTTCTAGGCCCATCTCTGCTTTCTTATCATCCACTGAGTTCTGAACAGCAATTGTTCAAGTCCCTGTAATGCCAGTCCCCATGCTTTCCATGCCTCCTAAATATTGAAGGTCACAGCAGGAAGAAAACTTTCTCAACATAGAGGCTGAACGGACATCTTGAAAAGAAGACACATAAATGGCCAACAAGCATGTAAGGAAAGGAGGCTAACTTTAGTAATTCTCTACGAAATGCAAATGAGAACCTCAGTGGGATATTTCTTTAAGTCTCTTACTACAGCTATTATCCAGAGGAGAAACAATGAGTGCTAGAGAGCATGTGGAGAGAAGGGCACAGTGTTGGCCACAATGCAAATTAGGTGTCTGCGTCACACGTGCAGGAGGGGCAACCTAATAAAGCAATGGATATGGTCTTGGTTTGCTTTTGTGTGATGGAGATCAAACCAGGGTCTTGCTCCTATTAGCCAAGTGTATCTTTGACCTAATCAGATATAGAGAAATTAGAACAGAGAGCACAGAAATACATATAAAGGTTTGTCAAATAAATTCAAAACACAGCTACAATATGACCTAGTATACCTCTCTTGAGAAAAGAAATGAAATCACCATCTGTGACTATATATATAGTCTTCCTCCTCAGCTGTCCATAAAGACAGAATCTCAATTCAAAATAGCAAATAGCCCTGATAGCATCTTTAGACTTCCCTCTGAAACTTCACAAGCCAGTCCTCCATCCTCAGCATTCCTCTCAACATCCTTATCTTTCAAAAATCCCACACTAAGCTTTCAATATTCAATGACTTTTTCTTGCCCAAAGTTCCAAAGTCCTTCTACATCTTTACCAAGCATGGTGAGGTTTGTAAAACCCTACTCATGGTAACAACTTGTCTTAGGTTTGTGTTGTTGTGATTAAAAACACCATGACCAAAAAGGAAGTTGGGGAAGAAAGGGTTTTTTTGTTTGTTTGTTTTTTGTTTTTGTGTTTTTTGCTTACACTTCCATTTTGCTGTTCATCATCTAATGAAGTCAGGACAGGAACTCAAACAAAGTGGGAACATGGAGGCAGAAGCAGATGGAGAGGCCATAGATGGGGTTCTGCCCGCTGGCTTGCTCAGCCTGCTTTCTTAGAGAACCCAGGACCACAGCCCATGGATAGCACCGCTCACAATGGGTTGGGCCCTCCCCACTGCTCACTAATTCAGAAAATGCTCTACAGCCACATCTTACAGAGGCATTTTCTTAATTGAGGTTTCTTCGTTTCAGATAACTCTAGTTTGGGTATCAAGTTTGTGACATAAAACTAGTCAGCACAGTATATGATCCTATTGATACTTAAAAGGCCCAAATCAGAATGGACTAGTGTTTACTAGTAAGCAGAGAAAGAGGAGGTTTTGATCAAAGGTCTATATTTTCAGTTAAGATAAGCAAGTTCTGAAGTCTTTAAAAATGGAACAAAAATCCCTATATATGTGTCTAAGCGTGTCTGGATATGAGCATGTACATACTCATGCAGCCGAATGCAGAGGCTGGAAGAAGAGATGGGCTGGAGTGAGTGATTTGACCCATGTGATGGGAACTAACTCTGCAATAGCAGTACATTCTCTGAACCACTGAGACATTTGTCCAGCCTCAAGTTCCTAATTCTTAAGGTACAGTAGCATAGGTGGAATTATAAACAATGTGCTGTGTATTTGAACAATGAAATTTACCAAGAGAAGTTAGGTGTTTGTGTCACACATGTGGGAGGGGTAATATCATGAAGCAATGGATATGTTTTTGGTTTGATTTGGGTGATGGAAATCAAACCAAAGCCTTGCTCCCACCAGGCAAGGGCTGTACCCCAGTCCTGAGCTATATTCCCAGGCCATGATGTAATGGATATTTTAATGAGTTTGATTGTAGAATTCATTTCACAATGCACTCATATATTGAGTTAGCATGCTATATCTTAAGTATGAGCACATTTTGTCAATAATATTGCAGTAAGATAGAAATCAGAAAACCTTAGTATTTTTTTAAATATCACTTTTAGTGGTTAGTAATGGGAAAATAATCTTATCATAGGGAAAACACATGTCAGGTTTTGTGCACAAAGGATGGGTAAGTGGCATTTTTATTACTAAAACTATTTATTTTTATGCTTTAAAAGCCCTACCATATAGTATATTGCCCCCAAGTCTCTCCTAGTGGTACCCTTGATTATGAGCCCTGAACTTCTTTCAGAGGCCACACATATACAAACACATGGAGAGTTTAGTTTCTTACTCTGAATAGCTCTGATTTTCATAAGTTGAGTAATTTTTGTTCAATGTAGGTTATATAGTATTGCTTTTCTCTTTCTAAAAAAGGTAATGTTTCCAGAATCTGAAGTTACTGAGCCCTAAATTCTATTACTCTTACAAAGACGGTATTTTTTACCCAAGCATGACTTTTAAAAATGGAATACTATTGCTTTGAGGGTCACAGTTTATAATATGTCATATCTTTCAAGTTTATTTAAACACTAACAAACCAGTCCACACGGCAAAAAAGTGAAGCAAAGTTTTTTGGTTGACTTCCCATTTCCCTTTAAGCCAGCTGTGTAACTTTATCCTATCCAGCCTTTGTTGTTTTACTTTTAGTTTTCTCCCAAATTTTGTGTATAAACCTTCACCAATAATTTAAAAAAAATTAAGTTTCCCTATTATTGCTGTGATTAATTAACACAGCACGTGCTGTGTTGAGCTTTATCAAAATGCTTTTTTGTGATATTTTAATCAAATGTTTACTTTGATATCTCAAATATGTGCTAATATCACCTTGTCTGGAAAAAGGGATTTTGATATTGGTTTTGTTTTCTCAATAATTAAAAATAAATGATGACAGTAGTGAAAAACAATCAAACTATGACTTTGGAATGCTCATTTTATCTAAAAGGCTCATAAAAGATCAGAGATATGAATTGCTCCAAATCAAGCATGAAAATAATTACAATTGAGGAAGAGCAAAATGAGTCTCAAAGTTCAGAACAGAATTGATTCCCTTGTATAGTTAATTTATTACCACAACCTTATCTGGGCTGTCCTGCTGATGGTCCCTAGTAGAGATGCTTTAAAGAACCAACTTGTGTGCTGCTGGGGTGACTCAACAGGTAAAAGTAATCCCCACTGAGACCCATTACCCGAGTTTAATGTCTGGATCCCAGGTTGCAGGGGGACGATTAACTCCCACAAATTGACCTTTGACCTACACACTCAAGTCAACAACATGCTTACAACCCAATAAATACACAAAATTTCTAATTTCTCTTTACTTGTACCTGATCTCTTTCATACACTCATTCTGGAAGGTACAGAAAAAAAGTAATATATCTGTGCTAATAATTTGGGGTACAGAATACATTTATAGGAAAATGAGCAAAGCATTTTTATTCTTTACAAGTAGAAATATAGAAAGAATCAGGCTTCCTCAAGGGCACCAAGCTGTGTGGTCCTGGCTTTTGTCTTCATCTTAATTTCATTTACTTTCTCCTACAAAACAGTGGTTCTTAAGCTATGGGTCCCAACCCTTTTGTGGGCCAAATGACTCTTTCCCAGCATTGCCAAAAATCATTCTGCATATCAGATATTTACATTATGATTCATAGTAGAAACAACATTATAGTTATGAACTTCAATGAAAATAATTGGTTGGGCATCACTACATGAGGAAGGTTCACAGCATTAGGAAGCTTGAGCACCACTGCTGTAAAACAATAGACTATCCTTTTCTACTTCATAGTGGTTATGACGATAAAGTGATTTAATACATGCAAAACACTGATAAGACTCTCTGGCTCTTCCTGGGAACTCTTCTTTCTATAATAATATAGCCAGTAAACAAAATTATAATTAATATACAGCTAATGCTATGAAGAAACCTCAAATAGCTCTGAATATATTGGAGTAGTATACCATAATGCCAACTACAATAGTGATTAGACATCTGTTATGAGTTATGAATGCATATTGATTTGAATGAGAATGTAATATTCTTTTACTATTTTTAAATTAGTATATGTGGTATTTGATGAAGAGAAAACTATAGACTTATATGTTTGAATGCTCTATCCCCAGTTAGTAGAACTTTCTGGGAAGGATTAGGAGGTGTGGCCTTGTTGGAGGAGGTGTGTCACTGAGATTTCAAAAGTGTGTGGCGAGACCCAGCCCACTCCCTCTTCTCTCTCTGGCTGCAACACTCTCATCATGTGTGCTCTCAGTAACCACAGTGACATACACCTGTCTGCCTGTATCTTCACCATAATGATTATAAATTAACTGTTTGAAACTGTAATCATGTCCTCAGTTAAATACTCTCTTAAAAGTTTCCTTATTTGTGGTATTTTATCATAGCAATATTAAGAATAACTAAGACAATATGCAAAGTAATGACATCCTTAGGGAATTTTGACACCACCCTCATCCTTATTCACCTCCTTCCCTTATTGTTCTCTTTGACTGGTCTTGTCCCAACTTCCTGGTTCACTTCTTTTTTACACTCATCCTTTGATTTCATGTCATATGTATTCAATTACCTGTTCTGTTACTATCTCTTCTTTCCTACTTTCTTGGCTTACACACACATACACACACACACACACTTGGATACCACATAGGGGAGAAATATGTCCTATTTATCTTCTGAGTCTGGCTACTTAGTCCAACATAATGAACTCAAGTTATATCGATTTTCCTGAAAATGTCATGATTTAATTTTTCTTTGTTGTTGAATAAAATTTTGCTATGTATAATTGGCATAGTTAACTATTGATCTATGTGTGATCTAGGCTGGTTCTAACTCTAAGCTATTGTGAATACTATAGCTGTTGACATGGATATTTGAATATCTTGTTATACGATGACTTAAAGCCCCCCAGGATTATACCCAGGAGTAGCTGGGTCATCGTGGTTCTATTTTTTCCTCACATAACACTCTTATTGATTTTTCTGGGAATTTTACATCATGCACCCTGAGATCACAGTCTCTTCCAAATCCTTCTATGTTCTCCCGCACCTTTATATCCCTCCCCAAAGAAATAATAAAACTATTAAGAAAATAAGCAAAAACAAAACAAAACTAAACCAAAAACAAGTCTACTTTGTTGTATCTGTATACTCACTGGAGCACGGTCAAACTCTTAGTTGCCTGCCCCTTAAACAAAACTGAGTCCTTTCCCTCCCATACCTCTGTCAGCCAGAAACTATCAGTTATGGAGAGCTACTCCTCAGCATCTCCTTCATACTTTTTAGGAGTTCTTTTCAATGACTTCCTGTCTAGGCTGTTACTTTTTGGGGGTTTGAGGGAGTGGGGTGTGGGGATTAGGGGATGTTACAGAAGCCTTCCATGTCCCTTCCTCTCAACTGTGAGCCTGCAGTCTTAAATATCAAAGGAAGTCCTTTTCCTTGTCATAGTTAGCAGGATCACTGATCATGGGCCTCCACATGGTTTCTGGTGATTGCATCAACCACAAACATGGCCTCCTGATGCAGAATCACCACAGGCTAAGACTGTGGTGACTTGGAGACAGCCAGAGACCACAGACATCATCGTGGTCTCAGATGGTAGCTTGGCCCATAGACTTTGACATGGAGAGTTTAGGTGCAGGATAGAACACAAACATCCTTAGTCTTCGGTGGTAACACAGGCTACAGACATCAACACAGTTCCTGGCTGCATTAGGATCATGGACCAAGACATGACCCTTGATGGCAACACAGACCAGGACATCACCATGACCTCAGGTGGCAATGCAGGACACTCCATTAATATGGCCCTAGGTGCAGCATGGCCTGCGGGCCCTCACGTGGTTTCTGGTGCCAAGTACAGTCCGTGGACATCTTTGTGGTCTTCAGTGGCGACATGAATTGTCCCAATTCATTTGTATGAGGCATTTTGAGGTTTGATCTGATGCTATGTGTTGTAATGCTGAATTCTGTATCCCAAGGTCTTCTAGTTGCCTTAAGATGAGAGACTACTCATTAATGTCAGCTTTTGATGTCAAACCTTGCTCCTTAATTTAAAACTATTGGTTGAATAAAGATGCCTACAGCCTGTAGTTGGGCAGGAGAGGTATGCAGGGCTTTGGTTTGGAGTCTGAAGCAGAGACCATGGAGATGTGGGAGGGAAAGAAGGAAGAAGGCACCATGGGGTAGGTAGATTGTGAGCACTTGGCCATCAGGACTGGCCTGTTGGAGTAGAAGTATCCCAGGCAGAACATGGCAAGTAGTATCTTGGGATTATTAACCAGGAAGTAGACAAAATAGCATAGAGGGTTGATATCTGCCCAACTCTGGTACTTTTAAGGCTTATTATAGATATAAAGAACATGGGGGTTTCTACCCCATCCTAGATTACTTAGTTCCCAAATAAAAGACACAAATCCTTTATATTTACTGCAACAAGACATTCTTTTTTGCTTTCAAACAAGTTTTGGTTATAGGTCCATATTACCAAATAAAATAATAGATTTTCCAGCCTTGATTAGTTCCCATTCACTGGGTATCTTTCCTTTTGCCCTTTGACTCTTAGCCTGTAGGTATCCTTATTAGTGAATTGTGTTATTTGGAGATATGTTGTTCAGAATGTACTAATTCTTATTCTTTTACTGGTCATTTTTATGGCTATTTGAAGTATTGCTTGTTTCTTCTTTCTCTGTTTTTCAGGGTAAGGACGTAGTAGCTCACCATGTAGGACAGCTGTTCATCTCCTTTCACACATTTTATCTGTTTTTTCCCATGGTGTCCTTATTGGGGGTGTATTTCTTTGTCCTTTTTCATACAGAGCACTTTTAAATGAGTCTTCTGCATTGCTGCCTTGGTGATTACAAACTCCCTAAGCAAGGTCTTGGCTTTGTAAATTTACTGCTTATTTGCTTTGTAATTTGAGATCTCAACTATAATTTATCACAGAGAGGATTTTTTCTCTGATCATGTCTATTTGAATTCTAAATGCTCCTAATTTTTAGGTTTCCCCTTCTTGGTCAAGATCCGAGACATTTTCTACTATATTTCTATTGAATGGGTCCTATTTGTCTAAGGTGTTTATCATTGGATCATTCAATCTGTGGATTGTTATGTTTGGGCTATCCTTTTTTATAGCATGTATATATGCATTCCATGTTATATGTGTGTATATGTTCAGATGTTTGTGAGCAAATATGTGTGCTATTGTTTGTGTTGGCCTGAGGTCAATGTATTTTTCCCTTGCTTGCTTTCTGCTTTATATACTGAGGCAGGGTCTTTCAGCTTTATTATTGATCAGCCTACTCTTGTCACCTCAATCCCCGGGTGACTCAGCAAACGAAGTAAACTGACCTATCAGCAGCTACATCAAACAATACAGGATAGAGACATTCACTTAAATGAATAATCCCTCACAAATTTAGTCATTCTGCAAAATCAAAACTTGCAAAGCTAATGAAGAGAGCTATATAGTTAAGCATTATTTGGGTTGAGTGTGGAGATGGTTAGTGGATGAGATAAAGGAGACAAGGAATGAAGAAAATGTAAGAGAAGCAAGTGAAAGAATGGAAAAGGATTTGAAATGGTGATGAAGGTTATACAGGCACACTTGAGTGTCTATGGACCACATTTATGGTGTCTGGAGGCCAGAAGAAGGCACAGGATCCCCTGCTACTAGACAGATGGTTATGAGCCACCATGTTATGCTGGGGATGAGCCTGGATCCCTTTGCAAGAGCAGCACATGTGTCTTAACCACAGAGCAACATCTCCATCCTCATTGTGAAATGTTTTATAAATAATTACTTATGATCAGAACTGAACTTTTGTAATGTTGAAAAATATGTTTTTTCCTCTGAATTCTTTATTCAGGAGTTTATAAATTATAGTAAAAAATGAAATCTAATACATTAAACATCTTCATGCTCTTACTTCCTTAGTGAGATATGTACCTAGGCTATCCAGTAGAGGTCATGCATCTTAGCTAATGACTTAGTCATTCTGGATATCCACACTCTGGGCCATGTTGTCTAAACCTTCCTTCACTAATAAGGTAATGGCAAAAACACAAATCTGGAATGAACTTTCAAGTCTCTTCATCAAACATACAGTATGACAAGTTCATGGATAAGTTGCTTGTTTTATTTCTGTTGTCAGTGTGTAAGGAGTATCAGTTCCACCAGACGCTGTAAAGCACATAGTCTTCTCACTGGCTGTGTTGTTCTAAAGGGCTATGTGATGGGCTGATAGAGGAGACATTGTGTGTGTGCTTTCCAGTAGGGAAGATGGTTTCGTTAGGAAATGCTTCTGCAACTTTATCTCCAATGAATCTGTCAGTGGTAGTGAGAGAGACAGCCAAGTGCTCCCACCACAAAGGGAGTTCTTTCTCCTCCCAGGGACTTCTTCAGAGGGGACGCTGGATCATTTTGTATTCCACAAAAAATGAGAGTGAAGCAAAGCCAGCAACTTTACTACATTGAGAGATAAGGAGCAGTACACATTTTGCTTTAGAGGGCTGGCATTTAGAAAAGGGGCTGCACATACCAAAGCGTTAGGTGAATTTCTCAAGAGTGTCTTCCTCAGGTATCTTTACAATCGGATATCTCTCTCTCTCTATATATATATATCCAATTATATGAAGTACATATACATATATATGTGTACATATGAAGTACATATACACATATATATGTATATGTAAATCAGTGGCTTCCAAATTATAATATGCATGCAATTAAGGCATGCAAATTTATGATTTAGAGATTGAGCAAAACTTGAAAATTAAAGATTAAAAATTAAGTAAAAATATGAGTGTGTTTACTAAATTTTCCTATTTTAATTTCCTCTAGTAAACGGTATTGTAAGGTGGGTACAGTATTTGGTTTTAGGGGATGAGCGATGAAGTTCTAACAAGGATAAAGTCAACCACAGCATTCTGGCCCCTAGTAAGGGACAGCTCAGTTTTTAACAGGCTTTTCTGAGGTTCCTTTGTAAAGTGAGCAGTCTCCCGTAAGCAGTTCTGTCTCTAACATTCATGCTGAAGCTTTTGGCTCCCACCAGAGTAAAGACCTCTTTCCTGTCCATGCCCCCTTTTCCCTCTGTCCTCTTCTGTGACTCTTTCATTTGCTGCTAACAACTGCAAATGGGACTGTGTGCTCAGTGCATTTGCTTAGTTAACTCTAAATCATCTTTGTAAGATGTGCTCCTGTCCAATGTCAAAAGAGAGGGGGTGCTACAGCCTGAGCTGGCTTGCCTGGAAAGTTGTTACTTTCCATTATTTCAGGTGACTTCATTCTCTACAAATAGCACCCACCAAGAAGACCTTCAGAGACATTTGGGGGCAGTGCTGGCTGAGTAGATTTTAAGTTTTCTTCTATTTATTTAGGAAAGTATGAAATTATTCAAGTTTTTTTTTTATAAAATTAGGACATTTTTTATTATGTTAGATTAGAATCTCATGAAGAAGCCTTGCAAATTAAGTCCTTCATCTGATTCAATACAGAAAACAGTGCTTAAAATTATGGCGCTGTTATAATGCTATAATTGATCCAGGCCTATTCTCCTTCCTCAACTCAATAAAGATATAAATAGCTTTTGAATTTTTTTCCTCCAAACTGCTCTTAATTCTGCTGTTAACCAGTAAATGGTTTTGGAAGAGCTGTTTGGAGTAATGATACAACTGAAAGTGGACTCATTGTCGATGGCTCACATCGTTACCCCAGCATCCTGTTATAAATATGCTAATGCAACATGTTGGCAGGAGGTGGAATTTTTAACATGGAGCATACTGATGCATAATTAGTTTATCCCTTATAGCTATTTCACAGAATCCAGCATGCCTTTCTGATTTTGGCAAACTCAAATGTGATTTCTAAATCCCTCTCTGCCATCTAGTAGGACTATGATTGGCTTTACAGTGCGTGCCAACATGATGGGTCAGTTTGGAGTGTTCACTGCCAGAAAGACAGAAGGTCACAGAGAGGCCCGAGGAAAGTGCTAAGTAATGCCTCCTTAGAGATCTATGGATCTCTTTGATCAGGGAACACACTTGCTGTAATGGCTCTTATGACCTACTTCCTGTATTTGTAAATAATCGGATTACCTGTTTCTGCTCCTAATTAACTAGTAGAGGGGAAGGACTGTCCATGAAGAAGTCCAGGTTTAGGATATTGTCACCCCTAGAAAGCATGCACAGCTTCTATAACTTTATGGCATTTTTGACCTTGTTTTCACTAAGATGCACAGGAAAACATTTGGTTAGATTTAAAATCGACTGTCCAAGATTTTCTGTGGATTCTTCTCAAAGTCACTTAAAATAACAGCTGTTTGGGAAAACCAAGGACTCTCTGTGTTCCTGCTCCAGATTAAGCAAGGAGGGCACTTCATTCTTTCTGCTTCAAAGCAGAAAAGGCGTAGCCAGCAGGGCTTTGTTCACTCAGGAGCTCAACCTTCAGCGGTTACCAAGTTCTGAGTTTCATACACCCCGTGACTGTGACTTCTCACTGCTGCAGATCAAGGAGACTTCCTTAGACCCTGTCTGTGTCACCTCTACCCTGAGCCTGGTGCAGGTTCAAAGTTTGTGATTATCATTGGTTTTGCTCATTTTAAAATAAAATAATAAAGTAAAGTAAAATAAAATAAAATAACATATTATGGGTTTACTTTTGCCTTTTCCCCCTTGGGATTGGCAGGTGATTAAAGCTCCTCTCAGGCCATCATCTAGAAACGGCCACACAGACGGCCATTTTACAAAACTGTTTTTACACCAGCTTTAGAGGAAGGAGAATTTGAGAATTGAGATAAGATTCCCCAAGCCTCTTATGCCCCAGTTTCATCCAAACAAAATTTAAAACCCTGATAAGGTTGTCCATTATCTTTAAGCAAATCAAAGGCCTCCCTAAACTTTGTTACTTAAAAGCTGTAATAGTTAAGAGGCTGAGTGTTGAGTCCACATATAAACAAGCATCAAGGCAAGAATTTTCTTTTTTCTTTCTTTCTTTTTTCTTATTAGATATATTCTTTATTTACATTTCAAATGTTGTCGCCTTTCCTGGTCCCCCCCTCCCCTGAAAATCCCTTAAGCCATCTCCCCTCCCCCTGTTTCCCAATCAACCCTCTCTGGCTTCCCAGTCCTGGTATTTTCCCTACACTACAGCATCGAGCCTACCCAGGGCCAAGGGCCTCTCCTCCCTTTGATGTCCACCAAGGCCATCCTCTGTTGCTTGTGCATCTGGAGCCATGGGTAACTCCATGTGTGTTCTTTGGTTGATGGTTTTGTCTCTGGGAGCTCTGAGAGTACTGGGTGACTCATAATGTTGTTCCTCCTATGGCGCTGCAAACCCCTTCAACTCCTTGGGTCCTTTCTCTAGCTCCCCCATTGGGGACCCTGTGCTCAGTTCAATCACTGGCTGATAGTGTCCCCCTCTATATTTGTCATGCACTAATAGAGCCTCCCAGGTGTCAGCTATATCTGGCTCCTGTCAGCAAGTACTTGTGGGCATCGATAATAGTGTCCGAGTTTTGTAACTGTATATGGGATGGATCTCTAGGTAGGGTAGTCTCTGGATGGTCTTTCCCTCAGACTCTGCTCCACCCTTTGTCTCTGTATCTCCTTCTGTGGGTATTTTCCCCCCTTCTACGAAGGACCAGAGTATCCATACTTTGTTTTTCCTCCTTCTTGGGCATCATTTTATATGTGAAATGTGTCTTGAGTATTCCAAGCTTCTGGGATAATATCCACTTATCAGTGAGTGCACACCATGTGTGTTCTTTTCAGATTGGGTTACCTCACTTAGGATGATTTTTTTCCAGTTCCATCCATTTGCCTAATGGATGAATTCATTGCAATCCCACCAGCAGTGGAGGAGTATTCCTCTTTCTCCACATCTTCTCCAGTACCTGCTGTCTACTGAGTTTTTTTTATCTTAGCCATTGTTATTTTTATTTTACTGATGAGCAAACTGAGGGGGCTCAAAGGGATTGAATGCCTTAAGACCATAACACTTGCACACTGCCTGTGTAGAGCTCAGTGTCTAGGACAGGCTTTCTTTTGTCTTTTTCTTTTTCTATCAGTTTGAAGCTTTAAGTAGTCAGGTATCCATAGTATTCATCTCTTAGTAATTGTTTCTACTTAAATCAAATGAAAATTACTTTCAACTTCAAAGTTTTAAGAAAACGAAATGAGGAGAATATTCTTACAAATATAAGCAAGAGGTCGGGGATTTTCAGGATGGAGCAGTTGGTACAGTGTTTGCTAGCATGCACAGAGCCTCAGTCTCCAGCACATCCTAAAATTAAGTGTGTTCACACAGAGCTGTAATCCCTGCTGGGGGTGGAGCGTGTGTAGGTGGGGTGGGGCATAGAATGAAGGGTAGAGGCAGGAGGATCAGAAACTCAAGATCATCTTCCACTACTCTGCTTGTTGGCTTTTGTCAACTTGATACCAAACTAGAGTCATCGAGTAAGAGAGAATGTCAACTGGGAAATGCCTCCATCAGACTACCCTGTAGGCAAGTCTGTGGAGGTATTTTCTTGATTAATGATGTGTGTGTGTGTGTGTGTGTGTGTGTGTGTGTGTGTGTGTGGCAGCCATTATTGTCAGTGCCACTTCTGGGCAGGTGGTCTTGGGTTGTATAAATAAAGCAAGCTGAGTGAGTCCTGGGGTGTGGGGGTGGGAACCAGGCAGTAAAATGTTCCTCTGTGGCATTTGCTTCAGTTTCTACCTCCAGGATCCTGTCTGGCTTGAAATCTTGCCTGATTTCCCTCTTACATGGAATGTGATTTTTAACACAAATAAACCCTTTCTTCCCCCAAATTGCTTTTGGGTCATGATTTTCTTCAGTAAACAATAGAAAGCAAACTAAGACAGTGTCTTAGTCAATGTTCTATTGCTGTGAAGGGATGCCATGACCACAGCAGCTCTTATGATGGAAAGAATTTAAATGAGGGCTTGCTCAGTTTCAGAGATTTACTCCATTAATATCATGGTAGGTAACATGGATATGGGCCAGGAGACATGGTGCTGGATAAGTAGCTGAGAATTCTACATCTGGATCCACATGGAACAGCAACAGCAGCAGGAGGAGGAGAAGGAGGAGGAGGAGGAGGAGGGGGAGGAGGAGGAGGAGGGGGAGGAGGAGGAGGAGGAGGAGAGAGAGAGAGAGAGAGAGAGAGAGAGAGAGAGAGAGAGAGAGAGAGAACATACTGAGTGAGCCTGGCTTGAGCTTCTGAGCCCTCAAAGCCCACCCCTGTCATACACTTCCTCCAACAAGGCCACACCTACCTCAACAAGGCCACACCTCCTAATCCTTCTAAGTAGTGCTGCCTCCAGATGATTAAGCATTCAAATATATGAGCTTATAGAGATTGTTCTTATTCAAACCAGCATAGACAATTGCATAGCAGGTTAGAGGTCAGTTTGCCCTACCTGAGACCCTGTCCAAAATCCAGAAGTAAAAATAAGCTCTCTATGAGAATTTAAAACAGACCTAATCCGCAGCCCTTTGGAGCAGCTCTGAGACCATTCACTCTTGCATCCATCTTTCTTTACCGCAAATGCTTTGCTTTCCAGCATGTCTCTTTTGCTCTACTCCATCTCTGCACCTTGATACCCCTTGGTGTCCTGCAAGTTTCCCTAGTATGCAGGGCTATGTGCATGCCACATTGTTGTCTACTAGAAAGTCTGTCAGAGTTCCTGTTCTGGTGCCAGGACACCCAAGAACACAGTCACAGAGCTATGGAACAGAACACATGGGAACTGTGGAAGGAATAGAAAGTGTTTCTACTCTTACTAGAACCTAGAAGCACACACTAACCTGCTCACACAGGGATGTGAATGTATCTGGTGTAACATGGAGATTCCATTCTAGAGGCTTCAAGACTTTTATTTATACCATTTAATCTTTTAATTATGAAGAACAATGGCTATTAAATATTAAATGTTATGGAAGACATTGTAAAGCTGATGGTTATAGATACTTGACATTTATTAGTTATAAATTGAATCACTGAGTTACAAATATATATATATATATATATATATATATATATATATTTTAAGAATTCAAAACTTATTATGTTCTCCTCTACAGGGAAGAAAATGACAGTTTTAATCTCTGTTGCTAGTCATTGCAACAGTCACGCTCTAGAAAGAAAATGAAAAGACATCAGGACAATTTTCCCTTGCAGGGAAAAAATGCTAATCACATCCATTCAGAGATCAACTTTATAAATTGCTTTCGTCTTCATTAACTTTAGGCATTAGCAATCATTTTATTTTTTTCAGTTTGTTGAGAAAAAAAAGATTGTGTTTGAAGTTACAAAAGGAGCTTAATTTCTGAAGTCCATGGGGAGGTCCTTGCATAAGGAAGAGACAATGCAGAAGAAACTTTGCTCTAGTCATACTTGTAGAAGTTTGAAGCATTATAAAGTCTATTAAATTTCATCAGTATACTATAGCCAGGTGATTGTCTCCAAGGCTGGCAATGATTGCTCTCAGTTTTGAAGGATAAAGAAACTTCCATGTAGCCGACATTTGGCCTAAAAGAAGCACAGGTCTGCCTCATCATGGTCAGTGAAGATTCTGACTTGATTTCAAGAATGGCCATATTAGCCAAGAGAATGGTTAGCTGCAGTTAGAGGGTGCCTTGATCTTTAATGTCTTTAATCCATCTATTAATTTTATTGATTAGTTTGATTTAAATTGTGTTATAATAGTTGTTATAGCTATAAAACTTGGTTATATAGCTACAATAACAAATGGATTTCTATAGGGATCTCATTAAATTAAAATAATGTAGAATAATTTGGTTTTCATAGTCGGCCTTTTCAGTGTTACATCATATATTTGCCTAGGAGCAGAAATAATACAGAAAGACATTTATTCTGTCTTTGGTTTTGAAAGTAGTTAAGACTTTGTGGAAAAACCACCCCCAGATACCTTATTCTGAATAAAGAAAACTGTTATTTGGGGAAATAGGGCCTTCTTTTGCTGGGTTCTAGGTGTTGTTTTATAAAAAAGAAGCCAGGAATATGTTTGGTCGAGGCACAGTGTATGGTGCTGGGAGAAGGCAGCACCTCTGCTGGCCCAAGGCTGAGGCATCCCTTCTCCCTGAGTTACCAGCCACAAGGTGATATAGTATAGAATAGAGTTTATTTAGGGCATGGGGAGGAGAGTTGAAGAGGTAGTAGAGAGAGAGAGAGAGGCAGAGAGAGAGGCAGAGAGAGAGAGAGAGAGAGAGAGAGAGAGAGAGAGAGAGAGAGAGAGAGAGGTGAGAGGGAGAGGGAGGAAGGGGGAAGGGGAGAGAAGGAGAGAGGGAGAGAGGGAGGGGGAGGGGAGGGAGGGAGAGAGAGAGAGAGAAGAGTAGAGGTGAACCATGAAACATGGTGGGGGAGGGGGAATGGAGAAAGAAAGGAGAGGTAAGAGAGAAAGGGTGTAAGAAGAGCAAGAGAAAGAGGAGGGGGCAAGCAGCCAATTTTACAGTGAGTCAAGCACACTTGGTTATTGCTAGGTAACTATGGGGTGGAGCCTAGAAGAAATGCTAACACTAGGTCTTGTTAAGAAAATAATTCAATATACAGAAATCTGCTCATCAGTTTGAGAGAAAAAAACATGATAGCAGACAAGCTATAAATCTTGGTAGCTGCTAAAGACATGGAAGCGGATTGGAGAAAGCCATGCTTCTTGAGTTAGGGTCCAAGAAAATTAGCATGTTCAGCAAAAGAGGTCTCTAAGCCACTGCATAGAAAAAAGAGGGAAGGCTTCAGAGAATGACCTAGAAAGCCCAGAGGTCCCAGGAAAGCATGCTGAGGCTTCTGGGAAAAGACAGTAGAAAGAAAGGGAATGGAAAATTATTCATTTTGGTTTAGAGCTCAAAAAGCAGGCAGGTTTAATAGTAAAATCTACTTACCTTAAGTTACTGAGTCAGGGTGGGGCTTCTGGGAGGACAAGTGTGTTTTCTCTTTAAGGTGATAAGTTATTCCTCCCATCTTCATGGCGTGTCTACATTTTCTGTGGGTGGGGGAGTGATTGACAAGCTTGGTTGAATTATCTCTTAAGGTAAGAAAGAGACAACGGAGTTCAGTGCTTTAAGCGTTGGAGCTGAGCGCATGTCTGCCATTCTTCTACGGTGGCATGAGCATGCCTTTCCTGTAGAGACCATGTGGCAAATAATTCTGCCTTTGTGGATCACATGGTTTCTTTCGTAGCTACCCAACAGGCTATTGAAGCTTGAAACCACTACTGCCATTTTCTAAATAAATGACCAAATCCATATAAAAGCCAATTCTGTTTACAAGAGGGTGGTATCAGATAGTTCACCAAACAAATTCTAAGTGACATTCTGACCCTGGATGTGGCGCCCTTTGCCCCACTCTAAAGCCAGCCTTATTTTAGCTTATTTAATGTATTCCTTCTTTGTCCCTTTCATGGGAATGGAAACAGCTTCAGAGCATATTTCTTCCAAGGCCTCAAACAGTTGGTCAGTCTGTTACACAGTAAATGCTTAATGGGGTCATAAACAAATGAGGAAGACACCCCCAAGGAGGAATTTTCCAGGAGTCCTGAAGCCAGAAAAAGATGGAGGAGAAAGAGGAGGAGGAGGAGAACAATAACAATAACAAAAAGACTAAGACCCAGCACCATACTTATGTCTATGAAATGTCTATCCTGTCAAAGGGTACATTAACTGATCTTTGTACTTTCAAAGTGTGGAAGTATAAAAGAAATCATAGTTTGATAATAAATTCTCTTTAAGACATTTCCTGAACCCCAGAAACTGTCATATAACACACACACAAAATGTAATATCTTATGATTGAAGAAATTTCCTTTTAAAAATATTATTAGACCACAACTAGATTGTGAGTTATTAGGGAGCAGGGCTAGTTTCACTTTCTTAAATCTTTGTATTTTAGACTTGTCTATCATGATTACTCAGTAAGTATCTGCCTCTTTTAGTATGTGCTAAAATCAATGCTGAGCAGAGTGGATAGAGTTAAATCTTTGTAAAATGCAAACTCTTACAGATGAATGTTCCTTAGCTTCCTGGTCTGCCTCTGGATGGTCTTCTCTGAGGGAAGACAACTCCTTTTATAGGATTTTGCTAAGATATTTTTTTATATTTTGATGAGAAAAGGAACAATTAAAATTATATTTGACTTTGTTCTCCATATGAACTCAAGCTTAATCGTCATTTACTACATAGTTATATTATCTTGCTGTGGTACAAGGCACATACATACAGCTCCACTGTTCTTCTATTGTTTATCATGCTCTATAATGCTCAGAATACCAGGCTATCTCATAATACGAAGTGACAGCTGCTCACAGAATGTGTCTTGTACTTTGAAAATGGGTAAAGATATCCCATATGCATCGTATGTTCTCAGGCTATGTCACATAAGCTGTACTGAGATTCATTCATAAGCATGATTCAGTAAGCAAGAAAGTGTTCAGTCTGGCCTTTTAGATGTTCAGTAATGCCCTGGGATAAGCCTTATGGGAATGTACACACACAGTTAGCCAGATAATCATATGCCTGGACCCTCAAATGATGTGTTTGTTCTTCTAGTTTAGGAATGTACAGCATGGCTTTGGGGGGCAGGGAGTGGATTGGATGTCAATGTAACAGGAAATCAATTTTAATCTTTACAGTTTTTGAGTGTATATAATTTATTTTAATTGTAGAGAAACACAGATTTCAAATTTAACTTTGGTATGGCTTTCATCACAACATAATAGAGAGAAATCACAGTGTAATTAGTCTTTATTGCCATGGTTTGGTCTATGACAGGCCAATGGATCATTAGCATTCTGTGTTATTAGGAGGTTGGAAAGAGATGAAATATTATGATAGCTTATGATAGACTTTAAACTCTCTGTTCCTAAAAGGACATATATAACTTGTAGAAACTACTTGTGAAACAGCAGTTAGGTAAATTATGAATTCATTCACATTAAAATGTTTACAGATAAGCATACTTTATGTTTTGAATTTTATGCTTCCAACCATTTATTAAACTCCATGCCAGGCAAGGTGATGCACACCACTAATCCCAGCACCAGGGAGGTGGGGGCAGGCAGATCTTTATCATTTTGAGGCCAGCCTGGTTTCCTTACTGAGCTCTTGGCCAGCAAAAGCTATATAGTGAAACCTTTTCACTAAATAAATAAATAAACAAAACAAAAACAAAACACACATGAAACAAAAACAAAACAAAATATAAAACATCAATGATGAAAATTGAGGCTAAACTAATCATATTTTATTTATTAAGATCATTTTTCTTCTGTGAGATTAGACATACAACTGTGAATAGAAACAGTCATTTGCATCTGTGCTTTTCTGTGTCCTATTAGAGTGTTATTTTCATTGAGAGATGAGATTGCTTATTCATTCTGTTACTTGTGATAGTGATTTCTCAGTTCTTTTGCCTGTTAGTGTGATAAAAGTCTCTGAAAAAACCAACTTCAGGAAGAAAGACTTTATTTTAAGTCTCCATTTAAAGTATAGTTCAGTGGGACTGCAAGCTGGTATAGCCACTCTGGAAATCAGTCTGGCGGTTCCTCAGAAAACTGGACATGATACTTCTGGAGGACACAGCCATACCACTCCTGGGAATATACCCAGAAGATTCCCCAGCATGCAATAAAGATTCCTGCTCCACTATGTTCATAGCAGCCTTATTTATAATAGCCAGAAGCTGGAAAGAACCCAGATGTCCCTTAACGGAGGAATGTATAAAAAAATGTGGTATATATACACAATGGAGTACTATTCAGCCACTAGAAACAATGAATTCATGAAATTCTTAGAGAAATGGATGGAGCTGGAGAACATCATACTAAGTGAGGTAACCCAGTCTCAAAAGAATACCCATGGCATGCAGTCACTGATAAGTGGATATTAGCCTAGAATCTTGGAACACCATAGACACAATTCACATACCAAATGATGTCTGACAAGAAGAAAGGAGTGGACACTGGTGCTGGAAAGGATCAAAGCATCAGTGTAGGGGAATACAAGAACAGGGAAGAGGGAAGGGGTGGAAGAGGGAGCAGGGGGAGGGAAAAGGGCATGTGGGACCTTTGGGGGGTGGGGAACCAGAAAAAGGGAAATGAAATGTAAATATAGAATATATCCAATAAAAAAATATAGTTCATCACAACAGAGAAACCAAAACATGAGATTGAAGCAGTTGGTCACATGGCATCTATTACTGGACATAGGAAGGGGTGAGTTCACGAAGAAGCATGATATATGTAGGTAATGTAACTGTATTAATTTTTGATTTTACTTAAATTTAAATTTTTTATTTTATGTGTATTGGTGTTTTGCCCGCATGGATGTCTGTGTACCATTTGTATGCACTGCTCCTGCCCATGAAAGACAAAAGTGGGTGACTGGTACCCTGAAACTGGAGTTACAAATGTTTGTGAGCTGACTTTCGGTTGTTGGGAACTGAACTTGGGTTTCCTGGAAGAAAAGCCATCATCCCTATTCATCTGCATAACAGTTTTACTAAATTTTATTTCTATCAGTAGAGTAAAGAATTCCTTATTTGCTACAATTTTACTAGTTTACTGTTATCAGGTTCTCTATGACAGCCATTCTGACTAGGGTGAGATAGACTTTTAGTATAGTTATAATTTGCATTTCCCTAATGGCTAAATGTAGGTTTATAGTTTAAAAAACCTACTTTAATTAGTGTACTTAAATGCATTAACCTCCCTTCTAGTCCATCAACAGTGGTAGAAAGGAAAGGTTAATAAGGCAAAGGAGAATGTAGACCTGTTTAGAAATAGTTCTTTAGGGCGAATCCTATCTGTACTGTCAGGATATCAATCAGCAGTTCAGTTCACTCCAATCAGCAGTGGTAGCTCCATCCACTCACAAGCATGATTCATGGGTCAGCATTGGCAGTTTGATCCAGAAGAAAACTCAAGGCTCTGCATATTGGAGGTCTGAGTCTGTGGAAGCAGCTAGAAGCCACCAGAACACCACCAGAAGATCTTTGGTGTGTTTCTCTCTATAAAGTCATGACAAAAGATGATCAGCTAAGTGTTGTAAGGTGAACCAATGCCACATAGTATCATCAGCAAAGACTAGCATCAGTGAAGGCCAACAAAGACATCAAAGAGAGGCAAGCCAAACCAATGATGCACAATGCCACTCTCTGTTGGGTTATATCTATACCCTTTCCAAACATCACGAGTTCTCTCAACATCTTCTTTAGCAAAACAACACATTCCCTTTTTTCATGAAGCTTCCAGAAAAATACCACATGTCTGCTTCAGCAAAGACATCCTCTTATACTACAGTTTCCAGAAAAACATCACATGACACAACTGTCTCCAAAGAAACTAGAAATTTCCACTTCAGCTAAAGATGTTGAAAAGGTTTTAATGTGTTCCCTGGTCATTTATTCTTCATTATTTGAGAACTATTCTTTTATCACTAACTAGATTGTTTAGTGTTTGGTATTAAATTTATTTATTTTTTAGTTCTTTATAAAGTCCAGGTATTAATCCCTTGTCTAAAGTATAGTTAGGCAAAGTTTTCTCTTGTTTTGTATGCTATGCTTTTACCCCAGTGATTTTTTTAAAATTATGTTGCTGTGCAGAAGCTTTTTAATTTCATGTAATCCCTTTTGTTAATTCTTATTCTTTGGAGGGTACAAGCTTTTTCAGAAAGTTGTTGCTTATCCCTGTATTTTAATGCTGGTTCCCCTGTTCTTTTCTAACAGTTTCAAAGAATCAGATCATATATTAAGAACTTTGTTCCATTTGGGGTAAGTTTTTGTACAGATTAAGATAAATATCTACTTTCATTCTCCTATTTATAGAAATCTATTTTCCAGCACCATTTATTAAAGAGGCTGTCTTTTTCTAATTGTATACTTTTGGCACTTAAAAAAAGTGGTTGAAGTTTCATTGATTTATTTCTGGATCATCTATTCTATTCCATTGGTGCACACATCTGCTTTGTTTGGCATTATGGTATTTTTGTTACTATGGCTCTGTAGGTACTCACAGCTATAAACATTCTTAGAATTGCTTCACACTAAGGTCTGGAAGGCTGTATTTTTATTTTCATTTGATTTTAGAAATCTTAAATTTTCCTTTTTGAGTATTGCTCTATTAAGATCCATTGGGTGTTTGGACTTTGTTCTTTGTACAAGTTTTTGTCTAGTTTTCTTATTTTCTCTACTAGTGATTTGGGGTATTGGAATACTATGCTCTAATTAGATGTAAGAAATTATTTTGATTTCTTTTATATTTGATAAGAATTGATTTATGCATGGAATGTCTATTTTAGTGAAGGTTCCATGGGCTGTTTTATTCTGTATGTTGGTTGGAACATTTTATATATTTGAGTAAAGAATTTTAATGTTGAAGATTCTGTGCTGAGCTTTGGTTTGGATAGTCTATCAATAAAGATAATAGTAAGGTCTACCACTATTATTGTATCTGTAAATCTCTGACCGTTTGTGTTCATTAGTGTTTGCTATGTAAAATGTCAGATATTCTAGTTCTTATATATTTATAATTTTTTAGATTAATAAATTTATTAATACACCTCTCCCCTAAACACCACCACCAACTGGGGACCAAGTATTTAAATAGATGAGCAGTTTACTTCAACAATGAAATTTTCTGGTTAGTTGAGTTATCATTTCTGTATTTCTTCCTGTTCAATCATTATTGGTTATTTGCTGGTTTACTGTCTTAGACACTGTGGAGTACTTTCCAGCTCGGATTTGTCTCACCTTTCTTGTACTCGCCAATCTTCCTTTTGAAATAGTAGTCTTGCAAGTCTCTTTTGCAGAAGTAGAGGGGCGGTTAAGAACATCCTTATTGTGTGTTTGTCTTAAAATAACCACACTTCTCCATCAATTTAAAAATATAACTATGCTATATGCTTCTTTACTTGAAACATAGTATTCCATACTTTTATGGTTTTAGGACTGCTGCTGACAGAACTTCAGTTATTTGGAGGTTGCTTTTGTAGGTGAGAAATATGCTTCACTCCCATCTTTTAATATTGTTACTTTGCTCTGTATTTTAAATATCATAACTACAGATATGACATGTACATGTCACCTCTCCTAGACTGACACATTCATTCTATTATTTCAATTTCTTAATAGGTTGATCTGAATTCTGTCAAATAAGCTTTGTCTTCCACTTAATTTCAACCTTTTCCTTTACCAATTTCCTCATCTTAGTTTCTTTTGATTTATAGTTGTCTTTTTATAAATTCCTTATTTTGGCCTCAAACTTATTAGTTGAGGATGACTTTGAACTCTCTTCTTCTGGCCTTCAACTCCCCAGCACCAGACACACCCACTTTGTTCTGTCTGAGAAGGAAAGCCAGGAATTCATGTATTCCAAGCAGACACTCCGTTAATTGAGCTTCATCTGTATGCCCTTTATACACTAAATTTTGAGAGGTTTTGCTTTTATAATGAAGAAAAAAATCTCAATTTCCATTACATTGAAATGAATGTTAATTTTCTTTTCCACATGAGTATTAAGAGAATCTATCCCAATTTTTATGGGATTAAAATAGCACCTATATTTTGTTTTTCTTTTTTATTGGAGTGAAAATATTCATAATACTTTATATTCATATTATTGTATAACCATCTTGTCTATCCAATTCCACATTTTCATTATTCCCAATTTACCTCTTTATATATCACTCCCCATTTCTTTTCTTTTCTTTTTTTTTATTTTTTGGTTTTTTTCGAGACAGGGTTTCTCTATGTAGTTTGGGCTGTCCTAGAACTCACTTGGTAGACCAGGCTGGCCTCGAACTCAGAAATCCGCCTGCCTCTGCCTCCCAAGTGCTGGGATTAAAGGCGTGTGTCGCCACCACCCGGCTCACTCCCCATTTCTCTTCTCTTCTAGGTTCTGGCAATCACTGATCTGTCCTCTGTCTCTATTTATTTATATATATTTATTATGCATGTTTTATGTAGACAGAGTCATACCATCTGGGATACCATGCTGATTCTGGGACCTGATACCCTTGAATTAGTATTTGAATTACCATCTATAACAACTGGTCCAGGATCAGTTCCAAACCTCTCTATCAATTGCCTGATCTTAGCCAGGTCTTTATTAATAATTGGAAGCCTTGCTAACTCCTTTTTACCCCTCCCACATTCATAAATAAAATGAATCCTTAAAAAAAAAGGAGAACTTCAGGTATTGTGATGGTTATTCATGGTTCTAAACTTGATTACATCTGAAATTAGCTAAAACCCAAATGTGTGAGCACACCTGTGAGAGATTTATTTTTCTTCTTAATTAAATCATTTGAAGTAGGTAGAACCACTTTTAATCTGGATCTTTGAGACAGGAAGATCCACCTTTAATCTGGGCCACACCTTCTGTGGGAAGGGCAACAGACTATATAAAGGACATGCTGGCTCATCTCACTCTTGCTTGCCAGTCCATTCCTTTACTGGCATTAGAGCATCCTTCTTCAGGAATTCAGGGCACACTGAAGCTCAGCTGAGACATCTAGCCCTCTGGAATCAATAACTACTGGATTGTTGGACAGCCTTTGTTGACCAGTTATACCACAGCCTGTAAGCCACTCTAATAAATTTCCTTGATATAAATATATGCATGATTTATACTAAATATTATATTAATGCATAAAGATCATATTTATTAAAGATTGCATATATTTATGTTTATGTATTAATTATATATTTATTTATAAATTATATATTATATTTTCATTTTATAAGTATTGTTCCTCTAGAGAACCTTAACTAATACAGGTATGTTACTATTTATATCATGCTTATATCTTACTGATTTTGAATTCTAGAACCATCATTACCAAAGTTTTTTTTTTTTTTTTTTTGGTAATTTTTGGCAAACTTATTTTCTTTCTCTAGTCTATTACTTCTTTATAACTAGTCTATTACTTCCTTATACCAAAAATTATAAATTTTCTTTAATTCTTGTTTGAAATGATAATTTTAATATAAACGTAAACACTAAATTAATACAGTGGCTGTTTTTTGTTTTTGTTTTTTTTTAATCCTATCTAGTTCCATAATAATGACACAGAAAAATAAAAATTTATTTTCAAGCTTTACCATAACACCAAGGCAGTTATTTGATCTGTTTAAACTTCTCAGCTAATCTGGCTACCACTCAGCCAAAATCCCCATAATACTTGCTTTTAGGGGCTTTCATGCTCCAGCTGAACTTTCATGTTGTCTTTTCTCTTTCCTCTTTGTGACTCCATCTGTGTTCCTCTTCTTTTTTTCCCTCCCCTGGCTAACAGTTGTCCTGCTCTATTCTCTTTTCTGCCACCGGGTGATCAGTTTTTATTGATAAGGCAGAGAATAAATGATAAGCATTGTCTACACTGACCCTACACAAAAGATTATTGACGTAAGCATTACAATGTCTGGTTTGAAACAGGATGTGAGGGCAGAGAAATCATTATTTGAATAATGCAAGGATGAACTTTCCACAAAACATTATGCCTACACTTGTTTCTATAATTTCATTTCAAGATATACTTTGTAATTTTTCTTTAAGCCTATATGGAGGTCTAAGTGTAACTAAGGATATGATGTTTTGAAAGTATAGAGTTATTTGTCAAGAATCATGTACTTGAATCCTCTTGTATAAAAGAACAAATAAGTAAAATGTGCATAAACGTGCATAGACGTCCTTCACTTTTGGTGATATTTTGTATACTCTCACTTTTTAAATTTGTAATAAGGAGAACACTTAATGCTGAGGATGGATTTCAGGACAGCCGCCTTTTCTTCTTATTCCTCTGTCCACATCCTTTGCAGGTTAGTTTTAGTCTCTTAAAGATGTGAGGGCAGAAAGAAAGGAGTCGTGTGAGAGGGTGATTTTTACCTCTTCCCAAAAAGCCTTGCCTAGGAACCATCTTCAGTCTCATTGGCAGAGGGTTGTATGACCTCTAGTAGCTTCAGGTAAGTGGGAGATATTGAGGGGAGCATGCTTTCTTTAGGTACCATGGGAGGCAAACTACTTCTTAGCTGAAAAAGAGGGGAGAATGGGCTAGTGGTAAGTTAACAAGTGTTGTGTCTTGCCATATTCCCAAGTGTTAGGGTAAAATTATAAGCTGGGAGACGATGTCTCTGTCTACTTAGTGAACCTGCTTTCCTGCCTAATGATAGCTACCTCCCACTGCTTGGTGTGCTGACCTTGTCTGAGCAGCAGTGTCTGGGACAAGCATGCCATTTTACCAGGGTCTCTCAGACTCCTGCTGTTAGTCAAGAGTTTTGTACTGTATGGGTGAGAATTCTTCCTGAAAGTTGGTATGACTTTGATAGATTTTTTTAACATGTTTTAGAATTACTTTTATTTTTTATTTTAATTTATTTACATTTGATAGATATCTTTAATTCCTTGTGTTGCTGAAGATTTGCTTTTCCTTTTCCAGACTTACTTAAGAATTTTTATGGAAACTTTTACACAGGGTGTGGTAGGAAGTAGTTACTGAATCAGTTCATCTTGGTGTCTTAGTTCTACACACCTTGAGAAGATATTTCAATCTACTAAAGAAAGCCTGATTGACAGCTAGAATCTAAGCTGTTAGGAAATTGCTGACAACCAAGTTAATAACAACATTTATTTTTGTGATCTTACATTTTTTCCCTCTAAAATGTTGTGCTGATTTTGGGGAAATAATATAAAAATGAATTCCTTCAGTGGTAGGTAGCAATTTCTGTTCCATTATGTACAGCGCCTACATATGGTCTGATTGGAGTAGGTAGTTTCTAGAGGCAGCAAGAAATTCAACTTAGGGTCCTACAGGTACAGAAAAGTTTTACAGAGTCAGAGCAGAACCTGAGCCCTGGCAGCCACTTGTGAATAAGCGACTGAAAGACAATTAACTGAGTAAAGAAGAAAAATGAGAGTGATTCAATGTGGCCACATTGGAAGAGAAATAAAGAGGTCTACTGACTCCTTATCACCGCACTCATCTATCTTGACATGAGGTTCAGGCTTTTGTAGAAGGCAAGAGACATTCGTAATTAAATGAGCAGGGTCAAGGCATGGCCACACCCATCATCACTGTCTCTGTTCCAGTCTGTCTAGGAAGGTGATCTATTCTGACAAGATGGTAGAACTGTGTAAAACCTCTTCTTAGTGAGTAGTTCCTCCCAGGTTTCAGCCTTTTATTTCCCATCATGAGATTCCTTGTGAAATCCCAGATTCTTGGGCCAGGGAAGGGTGTCTATTGCTTTAGTAGTTTAATAGAAAAGGGGAAAGTCATGCATGTTTCATGAGACATCTTACCTTTGGTATTGTAGGAAAAACACTAACATACTGAATTAGAAAAATAAATGAGTGTTTAGTAAGGAAGCCACATGAATATGAAGTCAGGAGGCTTGCTATTGTTTGGTTGAACTATGAAGAAACTTGTATACTAAATGAACACTTTATCTTTTCATGATAATGACTTTGGATTGGAAGGGAGATAATGTAGGAATAATTATAATTTTTAAAAATTATATATTATATTTGTTTTCAGTCCTTAGGTTCTAAAGGGTACATGGTGGAGATAAGCTCCATTGATCTAATTTTAAGACATAAAATATTCTAGTGTCTGAAGATATGCTGTCTACTTATAAACATAGAGCATGTAGTGACTGTAGTCTTCATGTGTGGTAACCATATTCCCTGCCCTGGGTAACTCTGGCCATTTATTTTTGAAGAGTTTCTTGGAAAATCACAAACTAGATATAACTGCTGGTATCATATATGGAGTTGATCATGGGACAAGACTGCCTCTTAGGTATTATCTTAAGATACATCAGTTGCATTCTGATTAGGGTGAAGTGACATTTTTTATGTTTTTCTTTATTGCATATTTTCTTTTTTACATTTCTCGTGTTACCCCCTTTCCTGGTTTCTCCCCTCCTGGAAAACCCCTATCCCATCCTCCCTCTCCTTGCTTCTATGAGGGTCTTCCTCCACCCACCCTACTCCTACCTCCCTGCCCTCGATACCCCTACACTGGGCCATCTATTGAGCCTTCATAGGTCAAAGGACATCTCCTCCCATTGATGCCTGACAAGAAAATCCTCCGCTACATATACAGCTGGAGCCATGTGTACTCCTTGGCTGATGGTTTAGTCCTGGGAGCTCTGGGGTTTTGGTTGGTTGATATTGTTGTTCTTCCTATTAGGTTGCAAACCCCTTCAGCTCCTTCAGTCCTTTCTCTAACTCCTCCATTGGAGACCCCATGCTCAGTCCAATGGTTGCCTTCAAACATCTGCCTTTGTATTTGTAAGGCTCTGGCAAGGCCTCTCAGAAGACAGCCATATCAGACTCCTTTCAGCAAGCATTTCTTGGCATCCACAATAATGTCAGGACTATAAGGTGACTGTATATGGGATGGGACCCCAGGTGAGACAGTCTCTGATGGTCTTTCCTTCAGTCTCTGCTCTATACTTTTTCTCCATATTTGCTCCTGTGAGTATTTTGTTTCCCTTCTCACAAGAACAGAAGTACCAACACTTTGGTCTTCCTTCTTCTTGAGTTTCATGTGGTCTGTGAATTGTGGTCTTGGTTATTTTGACCTTCTGGGCTAATATCAACTTATCAGTGAGTACATACCATGTGTGTTCTTTTGTGATTGGGTTACCTCACTCGGGATGATATTTTCTAGCTCTATCCATTTGCCTAAGAGTTTCATGAATCCATCGTTTTTAATAGCTGAATAGTAATCCATTGTGTAAATGTACCACGTTTTCTGTATCCATTCCTCTGTTGAAGGATATCTGGGTTCTTTCCAGCTTCTGACTGTTATAACTGCTAGACTGCTATGAACACAGTGGAGCAGGTTTGGTCCACAAGGACATCTTATTTTCTGACTTGGCTTGCAGGAGTCGAGCAACTTTGCTGCAGTCCAGGCTCCTGCCTCTAAGTCACCCAGAATTTGTACTCTGTACGCGCTCCGGTTTGCTTGCTTCTCTTTTACCGGTTTCATAACACCTTGCCATGGTCCTTGCACAATATCACAACAGGCAAGGAACGCTTTATCATCTGGAAGACTATAGAAAGGCTGTACCCAACGGCTTCTGAATCTGGACCCAGGGAATCTGATGCTTGACAGCAGCAGAAAGCATGAATGAGTTAAAAGCGAGGGGCAAAGCTTGTTCACCTGATCTCAGGCTTCCATAATGGGTCTTGAAACTCTGTGCTATTTCCAGGATGAGGTTGGGCTCAGTTCTTTCATCTGAAGTACTTAGTTTCAACCTTCGGAATGCTGTGACCCTTAAACACAGTTCCTCTTATTGTGGTGACCCCCATCCATAAAATTATTTTTGTTGCTACTTCTTAACAGTAATCTTGCTATTTTTGTAAATCGTGATGTAAATATCTGTATTTCTGATGATCTTAGGTGACCCGTGTGTTAGGGTTGTTTGACTCTAAGGGGTTCATGACCTACTGGTTAAGAACCGCTAATCTAAATTTATAAATTTTGCTCTTGTGCCAAACTTACTACTTAAGAATATTTTATAAATAAACTGTAAATTGGACTCTTTGAGGACAACTTTTAGTCACTTTTGATAATGTTATAATTTTGCAATAAACTTTTTAAGTCTCAAGAAATTGTTTTTATATTTAATAGTAATAAATAGTGCACTGTCCTACATATTATAGCCTTTTTTAGAGTATCCTTCTGAGTGAACTCCATTTCCGTAGAGATATTTACTCCCTGGGAGGAAGGCCTCCACCTGGCCAAGGAATGCCATGGACAAGAAGCCCCTCAACCCCCAAGCAATGCAGTTTAGTGCTCTCAAGGGCGTTGTGCAAATTGCCCCCATTCAGCCCTGAGACTTTCTGCCCCTGAGCACAGCTGGTGGAAGTGAGGAGAACTGATCTGTTTGTTTATCATTGCTTCTCTGTCCCTGCTTTGAACTTTGAGCTACCTTAGAAGAAAAGCTTCAGAGAAGCCCAGCAAAGGGCTCATGAGCAGTAATGGCCTGGAGTCCCTTGGTTCTGTTGAGTCTCAAATGACTTCAGTTTCTTTGCAGAGGTCACTGGCAGGTTGGGATACGTTGTGGTCTGAACAGGAGTCTGATAGAAGCAAAGGGAATCTACTGAGGAATGCTGGAGGGCCATGGGGACCTAGTAAGCATGCAAGGGGCCTAATCTGGGTCACAAGGGTAATCAATGCTTAAAAGCAAAATGGGAGGCCACATGTGTTTACTGCATACAATGCTAGAAACATCTGCAAAGAAAGTACAAAAATAAAATTTCTCTGACTTGTCGGAATACATAGACATTGTAACAGAGAACACTGCTAAGGAAGCAATGGGAAGACGTTGGTGCTCCTTTTAGTAAGCTTTTCAAAAGGGAGAGGAGATCCCATTGGATGCCCGGTCTCTTTGTCATCTTTTCACTTTAGGATTCAGCCACTGTAATTGACTCCTGAGAAAAGGCAGCTCCTTTAGACAGAAACAAGGTCTAAAAGAGCCTTACCTTAAACCATCAGTATGTTCTCAGTCTTTTCAGTCTTTTTACTCTTTTGATGACTTAGAAGATGAAAAGTTCTTTTTCTAGCCACTTCTCTGCACCCCCTAAGAGTTGATGCTTCTGCACTAGCTCTGGGGATTTTCTAGCTGAAAAGGAAGGGTTCTTGGGCATACCTGATGCTGTTTCTTATAGCCAAGTGTGTTTCTAACCTTTCGGACCGAGAGTTGATATTTGTCCTTGGGGAAGGGCATACACACAGAACATAATCCTATTCCCTATACTATACATAGGGATTTTAAACAAACCGTGTCCTCTTACAGAGCTATATCTCCATATACTATGGGATTGTTTTGACGGATAGCTGAAAGACAATGCCTAATACCCTATGACTGGGACAAGCAGGCCAGCATGTACTTCAAACCTACTGAATTGCTTCAACTCAAGACTTGATGGCACAGAGAAACTGCTTCTCTTTTTGCTCTTTGAGAGATGTTAGTGGAAATGTTAGCCTTTTTGGCAGTACTAATGTAGAATGCCTACACTCAATTTAAGCAGCAATTAGATTACATAGATGTTGCATCTCCACGCCCGCTTCCTCTAACTGAGTTAGGGTGTTCTCTCTGTTCTGGGTGGTTCCTTGTCCTATGCCTGTGGTATGCCTTTGTTTCTGGGTACTTTTGCTTTTCTTTTTCATTTTCAGTTATAGTGATACAGGTGCCACTACTTTCTGGGTTCCTTAGATGTCTGCTTCAAATGAATTTTGGTTGTGGATGATATTAAAAAAATATTATCATGTGCTATTTAACTTACTAAATAACTGGCTTTAAGATGCTATTTGGCTGGCTCTCTCCAGAGCCAAGCATTTTTGTCTTAAAGTTTGCTTCAAATCCTCTGTCTTGGGTCAAGGTGGCCTCCCTGACAAGGGAGGAGTAAGTGAGGGAGAGAGATTGGTGCATTTATAAATGTGTAAGATTTTTATACTTTTAAGAGAGGGGAGAGAACCTCTGTATAAAAAGGCAAAAAAAAAACCCTCTCAATAATAATGCCAGCTATCCTTGTCTAAAATATTTACAGCTGGGCTGATTAAATGTTAATATTCCTTTAAAGGGGGCAATAGATAAGGTCTTTGAATCCTCAACTGAGTATCCCGTCACTTGTATGTAATTAGACCTCAATTGCATGAGGCCATAAGGGTTTCTGAAGAAACTAAGGTGTACAGGCTAAAAGCTAAGAACAGAGTTGATAAATCCACCTGTACAACTTTGAAATGGTTGTTAAATATACTGGATATAGGAGCCAATAAAAACAGATATTGCCTAATACCTTCCCCTCAAAATAAATGGTAATTTGTTGATGTTGTTATGTTGTGGTATTTAAAATGTTTTAATGAAACATTGTGTATAGAGATTAGACTGGCTAGATGTAGTTACAGATGCTTGGCTGAGTAGCTCTCTTGTTTTTAATTATAAAACATGTTCTCCATCCAAGCTCATCCTACCTGAGGCTCTTGCTAAGATGTAAAGTATCTCACTCTCAGGATATAAAAAACAGGGTGGTTATGATGGAGGGGAATTAAAAAGCTTGTAAACTTCTAAGTTGAGAAAAATTTGCTTAAAATATGTAATAAAAAGATTAATAGTTAAAAGTAAATGTACAGTTAACCTACAGTATCTTTGCTACAACATACCATGTATGTAATTTGGACTCATTTCTTGCTTAGGAAAATAAAATTTCAAAAATAGGTATGAAAATAAAATTTTAAAAAGAATATAAAATATTAAGTCCTATTCTGAATATTTTTAATAAAGTTGTATTTTGGTATGATAAAATGAAACTTTTGTCCTAAATAAGAAAACCAACAGATGAGGATACAAAATACTCCTCCACTGTTGGTGGGATGACAAGATGGTACAACCACTCTGGAAATAAGTCTGGCGGTTCCTCCGAAAATTGGGCATGACACTTCCAGAGGACCCTGTCATACCACTCCTGGGCATATACCCAGAGGATTCCCCTGCATGCAATAAAGACACATGCTCCACTATGTTCATAGCAGCCTTATTTATAATAGCCAGAAGCTGGAAAGAACCCAGATGTCCCTCAAAGGAGGAATGGATAAAGAAAATGTGGTATATTTATACAATGGAATACTACTCAGCAATTAAAAATAATGAATTCATGCAATTTGTAGGCAAATGGTTGGATCTGGAAAATATCATCCTGAGTGAGTCAACCCAATCACAAAAGAATACACATGAATTGCAATCACTGATAAGTGGATATTAATGAGCCCAGAAGCTCTGAATACTCAAGACACCAGTAGCTAAGCAAAAGATTCCCAAGAAAAGGGATGGAGAGGACCCTGGTCCGGAAAAGACTAAATCCAGTTTTGTAGGAGAGTACCAGAACAGAGAAATGGTGGGGGGGCAATGGGGGGGAGGAAGAGGACTTATGGGACATATGATGAGGGGGAGAACTGGAAAAGGAAAAGCCTTTGGGATGTAAACAAAGAATATAGAAAATAATAAAAAAATGAAACAAAAAAGCATTACAAAAGGATGACCTGAGATGGAAAAAAAAAAAAAAAGCAAACCCTCCTAGGACTAATGAATGTTTCCAGTTTGTAGTGGCTCTAGCAGCTTCACATCATTCATGAAAGTGTGAACTAATAACTATGTGTATCAATTCCAAAATCAAACATATTCGCAATACTGCTTCAAGTGATTTTTGGGGGAGAATGATTATTTCTTAAAGTCTATCTATCTATCTATCTATCTATCTATCTATCTATCTATCTATCAGTACAAATTTTCCAGCATAAAGGGACAGAATAAGAATAAAGGTTATCATAACATAAGCAAATAAAGACTTAGGCGCTCTCTAGATTAAAAAAAAAAAAGGATGGACATTATTAATGTTGAAGTACCTAATTTGACTTAAATGCTTCTTTGTATGCATTTAGTTCTTGACAATGTTCTCAGTGAGGGATGTTATATAAAATACTATATTTGTCCTTATGTTTTTACATGTTTTAGCCTGCAAGTTGAAATAAAATAAAAGGAAATTATTGATTGAAAAAAAAAGAAAATAGTTTTAGCTATCCTGGTTTTTTGTTATTCCAGCTGAATTTGAGAATTGCTCTTTCTAACTCTATGAAGAACTGAGTTGAGATTTTGATGGGGATTGCATTGAATCTGTAGATTGCTTTAGGCAAGTTGGCCATTTTAACTATATTAATCCTGCCAATGCACAAGCATGGAAGATTTTTCCATTTTCTGAGGTCTTCTTCCATTTCCTTCTTCAGAGACCTGAAGTTCTTGTCATACAAATCTTTCACTTGTTTGGTTAGAGTCACACCAAGATATTTTATATTGTTTGTGGTTATTGTGAAGGGTGTCATTTCCCTAATTTCTTTCTCAGTCTGTTTATCCTTTGAGTATAGGAAGGCTACTGATTTGCTTGAATTGATTTTATAACCAGCCACTTTGCTGAAGTTGTTTATCAGCTGTAGGAGTTCTCTGGTGGAGTTTTTTGGGTCGCTTAAGTATACTATCATATCATCTACAAATAATGATAGTTTGACTTCTTCCTTTCCAATTTGTATCCCTTTGACTTCCTTATGTTGTCTAATTGCTCTCGCTAGACCTTCAAGTACTATATTGAAAAGATATGGAGAGAGAGAGCAGCCTTGTCTAGTCCCTGATTTTAGTGGGATTGCTTCAAGTTTCTCTCCATTTATTTTGATGTTGGCTACCGGTTTGCTCTATATTGCTTTTACTATGTTTAGATATGGGCCTTGAATTCCTGTTCTTTCCAAGACTTTTAGCATGAAAGGATGCTGAATTTTGTCAAATGCTTTTTCAACATCTAATGAAATGATCATGTGTTTTTTATTCTTTGTGTTTGTTTATGTAGTGGATTACATTGATGGATTTCCATATATTGAACCATCCTTGCATTCTTGTGATGAAGCCTACTTGATCATGGTGAATGACAATTTTGATGTGTTCTTGGACTGACAAGAATTTTATTGAGTATTTTTGTTTTGATGTTCATCAGGGACATTGGCCTGTAGTTCTTCTTTGTTGGCTCTTTGTGTGGTTTTGGTATCAGTGTAATTGTGGCTTTGTAGAACGAGTTGAATAGTGTTCTTTCTGTTTCTATTTTGTGGAATAGTTTGAAGAGTATTAGTGTTAGGTCTTCTTTGAAGTTCTGATAGAATTCTGCACTAAAACCCATGCTTATTTTGGTTTGAAGACTTTCTATGTCCCCTTCTATTTCTTTATGTGTTATGGGACTGTTTAGATCATCTATTTGATCCTGATTTAATTTTGTTATTTGGTATCTGTCTAGGAAAGTGTCCAGGAACCAAGATGGTCTAGAACAGTGTTTGTTATCATGATAAAAAGGAATATAATTTATTTCCAGATATAATATTGGAAGGAGAGGCCAATTTATATAGTCTTCTGTACATGTTGTTAAAGTTTAGGCCAGGCTAGATGGTGTCCTAAACATCCCAGTACTTGGGAGGCAGAGGCCAGCCTGGTCTACAGAGTGAGTTCTAGGACAGCCAGAGCTATACAGAGAAACCCTGTCTCAAAAAACCAAAAAAAAAGTTTAGGCCAAAGCAAAGTTTTCTTTTTAAGAGTCCATTTAATGTATAGTTTCCATACTATGGATGAGCAACCTAGGATAGAGCATTCATAAATATTTTGCAAACATCCTTTTTGTTAACACAACAAAATGAGCTGTACACTGTACAGATATTACTAGAGGATATTTCCACTCCATTTCATCCTCTGACTGATTTGCTACACTTTCAGAAATGGCCACCATTATGCAAAATTAAAATAACCTAACCTCTGTGATTTTTTTTAGGTTGAACAATTGATAAAACAATAACTATATCCTTTATAGGTCAGTCATATCTGATCTCACCCAGGTCCTCCCACTCTTCTAGTAAAGGGGAATTGTCAAATACATAAGTTGATGTCCATTACATGCATAAAAAGTGTATTGTGCTAGTTATGTGTGGTCTAGACTCTTTCCGAATGTTCTTCTTTGTTTATATATTAAACAGTGCATATCACCAGTTCCAGTATTCCTATGCCTTTTCAAATATTCCTTCTTCCCCAGATGAAACTAATCCCCAAGGAAACAGATGTAATGTGTTCATTCTTTGCCCATTTGTTTATGTTGCGATTGACACTTATTCAGATTGCCCATGGGCTATAACTCTACCATTCATGTTGTTATACAATTACTAAACACTTTAGCTAATTTAGTATACCTAGTACATATAAACTGTGGAGGTGTGCTAGAGGTCACTTTGCTCAATTCCTAGCTGATTGACACATTAACCATTTAATGATATCTTTTAAAATTCACAAGGCCAAACCATAGTTGAACACAAACATCTTACTACCAAAACTATCTCAGTGTCTTTTGGTGACAATGTCTGTTCAGGTTATCCAGTTGTGACATTTAGCCCAGAATTACCCACTGCCTTTTCAATACACTATCTTTGCCTATATATCAACTGAATTAATACTGACTTTGCATCCCATAACTGTACTGTAGAAAGAAATATGTCTTTGCCTTTAGGTAAAACTTCATTTTCTAGTTTGTCCTTTTAATATAATCATGCATTTTTTTATGTGTAGAGTCTCATTGTGCTGCCAAGCTTTATGTTAACAATAGTTATATATATATATAATATATAATATATAATATATAATATATAATATATAATATATATTCATATAGATAAGCTATAGTCATATGAAAAGAGGGAACTTTAGTTTAGAAAATGACTTCATAAGATCTGGCTGTAAGAAGGCCCATAGAGCATTTTTAAAATTAGTGATTGAGGGAGGATTGTCCAGACCCCTGTGGATGGCACCACCCCTGGCCATGGTCCTGAATTCTATAAGAAAGCATGCTGAGCAAGTCATGGAGAAGCCAATTATCAATACTCTCCCATAGCCTCTGTATTAGCTCCGGTCTCAGTAAACTATAGTATAAAAGGATAGACCATATAAACCCTTTCCTTCTTGCTTTTGATCATGGTGCTTCATCATAAGAATAATAACCCTAACTATGTCACTTGTTTGCATGCTTGACATGCTCTTATTTCTTTGACTTCCACTTAGTTGCGCTTTTTTTAAAAATTTCTAGTAGTGTAGAAAAATTTCTCTCATTTCTTAGCCCATTTATCAGTTTTTAAAATTTTTGTATAGTGTCTTCTCACTTTTCTTCTCATGCATACTAGTTAGTTTTCTGTTAACTTGACTCAGATCGAGTCCTTAGAGGAGAGAACCTCAACTGAGAAATCCCTCCATAGATCAGGCTGTAGACAATGCTGTATGTTGGTGATTTGTGCTAATGCTTTGAATCTGCGAGTCCAGACTTTGAAGGTCCTTGTCCCAATTGGTTTTTGGATCTATCAATAAAGATGCCAGTGGCCAATGACTGGACATGGGGTGGGACACTTATTGCTGAGCAGGGCATATGCAGAGGAGATTGAGATACTTGGGGGAGAGAGGTGGAATAGACTTAGAGCTGCAAGAGAGACATTCAAAAATGTAGGCAGAAAGCAATCCAGGGAAGGTCAGCCTGGAAGCGTCAGGGGCAGCAAAAACAAATGGGCATCACAGAAGGGGGAGCAAAGTTAAAGGTAGATTTGGAGTACTGAGGGAAGAGCATGATAGCTGCAGGAGGCCTAGAAGAGCCCAGCCACTGAGCCAGCAAGGCATATTAAAGATAATATAGTGTGTGTGTGTGTGTGTGTGTGTGTGTGTGTGTGTGTGTTTCATCTGAGGATTGCATTCCTGCATGCTTCCAATCCTCTGGGAGGACAAAGTGGTGCAGCCAAAAATACTGCAACAGCTGTAGAGAATTTCCTAATTAGTAATTGATGGGGGAGGGTCCATCCCATTATGGGTGGTGCCATCCCTGGGCTGGTGGTCCTGCGTTTTCTAAGAAAGCATACCGAGCAAGCCATGAGGAGCATGCCAATGAGCAGCACCCTTAGACAGCTTCTGCATCAGTTCATGTCTGGAGTTCCTGTCCCGACTTTCTTTGATAAGAAAATGTGATGTAGAGGTATAAGCCAAATTAAACCCTTGCATCCCCAAGTTGCTTTTGTTATGGTGTTTCATCACAGCAACAATAACCCTAACTAATATGTATATTTTTTTAAAAGACAAGGTAGCTTTTATAGCTCTGTTTGGCATGAAACACTCCATGATGACCAGACTATCTTGAAGATAGAGATCATAGAGATTCACCTGCTTCTGCCTCCTGAGTGCTCGAATCAAATGCTTCATATCACCATGCTTCATATGTCTATTTTGAAATAATGAGCTATCATTTTTTTTATCTTACTGTATTTTCCCTTATGGATGTAAGTTTTTGCTCATTTTCTCAATAATTTCTAAATGCTGGATGATCCTTTTTGCTTTTGGCCTTATAGTGATATAGCTGTGGTTGATCCTGCTATACCTCTATAAGTAGTCTATTACATCAATTGGGTAATCAAGTTAGACTTTGGATAATTTCTTTAGACTGTCCTATCTGAAATGAATAGGAATTTGTGTTCATATCTCTCTTAGAAAGATGACACATTATCCTAGTGTGAAAGGGTGATTCGTTGAAAGGTAGTAGCTGATATTAATCAGGAGATTCACTGAAGATAAACTCAACTACCCAGGGCTCCAAGGAGAGAGATACTTAAATAAGCAAATGTCTTCTTTGTTTCTTGAGCACAATTGCAGTTCATTTTGAAACATCAAAATGTGCCTCTTATAATTTCCATGCATTATTCAAACATAGATATGTCTGCATACATAATCAAATAGTCTGCATTCAATAAAAATCCAGACTCCTTTGACAAACTAGCGTGAAGCCATCTCTATAGTGTTCAGCTCATTTTCTCTAATTGGAGATAAATTTGCATATAATCACAGCTGCAGTAAGAAACAGGAGAAATCTATTTTAATCATTTAATATTGTATTTTAAAAGCTTTGTAACAGAGCTTTAAAATATCTACAGATTTTGAAAGTGTCATTATTATGCATAAATATTCAGGATAGTGCTGAAATTTTGTTATGTGGTAAGCAAACTTTCTGTTTAGCTATGTATGTATTTCATGCAATTATCTCCTATCTATATGTTCTTGATTAGCTAAATTCTTTTTTCAAAATGCATTTGTGATTTGTTGTTAGTCTTGAGATTGATACTGTAATATTTTAAATCACTAATAGTTAAAGGCTTTGAAAATAAAATACATACAATTAAAACAACCTTTTGCTAGGCTAGATTAAACAATGAAAGATGTTTCTGATATACTGTAGTTACTATGTAAAAGCTATTTGAAGCAGAATTTGGACTTCCTAAAGATATCATAAGAAATATCTACTTTTTGAGATTGACTTTAATTATGGGATTATTCAACAGCATAAATGTGTGCACAGAATAAAGGTACACAGAGTTCTAGTTCCTGTGTCACACTGATGAGCTAATTCTGTATATAGTTATCTGAGAGTTCTCAGTGTGGGCAATGTGCCTTCTGATCCCAGTTCCTAGAGGGCTGCATTTAGATACAATGGACTTTCAACCAACGTTTGACAATGCATGAATATGGAAATTGATGTGGATACGTTTTTAAATATCTAAGCATAAATGTTAATTGGACATTTCTTCTCTGTCACATTTGATGAATCATTAAGATTTGGAAACTTATTTTGGGTACTCCAGGAAAAAGATGCAGAAGTTTCAGGAAGCAATACATATATGCAATTAACTCTCTTGTGTGATGTCCACCATTGTGAAAGGAGAAGAAACCATTGGTTTGAGTCAAAGAACATTTCTCTGTAGAGTGTTACTAATTAACTAACAATCTATAGACAATATTAGAGTGTGTAGATGGAGTCTGGAAGTTCCGAATGCAAATTAAAGAGACATGCAGGACGGATGACTGCTTTTTCCTCATATAAACTTCTAAAAGTCCTCCATGCTGATGTTGGCAATGTAGTGTTGACAAGGCAGTCCCTTTTGCCCTGCCAAGAGGTTGTTACATTTGTTTTCAGAATTTGAAAGTAGTTCACTCTTACTGAAAGTATTACACGTTGTGGACATTTTGTGAACCGTGTTGCTCTGTAGAGTAAGGGTATATATGTTGTTTGGACAGTGTTGTTCTGTCAACAGTGTGTGTATTTTCAGAGAGTAAGAACAGCTTTAAATTTAAAAATGTGGGCGCACAAAAAGTGCAACTTAACAATCGTTGTGTCAGGTTTTAGAAACGATACTTGAAAGGGTATCAATTTCAGCAAACACAGAGCCAACTCATAAAACAAATAAAAGGAATGGGTAAGTAGCTTTTTGGCAGGAAAAGAACACCTATGATTTTTTAGATTTTTTAAAATTGTTCTAAACTGCTGGAGCCAATTTTTGAAGTGATTTTCAGGGTATATATTACACTATACCGGCCCTGCAGATTTAACACTTCCTCCCTCTCCCTGAGTTTCAAGGCTCTTCATGAACCTTATGTGCTCCTTCAAAGAAAGAAAAACAATTTCTCCTCTTATGGAAATCTGCCTGAGGCTAGAATATTCACAGCACAGCTTGGTGCACCTAATATTGAGCTGGGATTGAGTCAAGAATGTTTCATAATTTCACCATTAGAATATTCCCATCTCACAAATCACCTGATCAAGTGAAACTGCATATTTTCTTGCTTTTCAGAAGCAAATTAAATAGGCAGATAACATATCAAAGTTCACTCTTGTTGTAACAGTGTTTTTGTGAACCCCAGTTGACTAATCTCCTCTCTAAGTGACTATATAAGTATTATAAAATAGCCAAGCTGGGAAAAGCATTTGCAAAATATATACTTCTCTTTCAAGGACATTTTTCTGGTCTCTGACTTCAGTTTACATGGAGCAGCAGCTGGTTTAGCATGAAGATGCTCTTAATGTGGATTGAGGCGTGTGGTGTTGTCTCATTAAAGTACTAATGCTGAAGGATCCTCAAAGCATTAGGGAAGTTAATGATTGCCCTCTGAGCTCAGCCTGCTGGGCTGATGACTTGCTAACAGAGGGCTCCATGGTCTCTAAAGCAGAAAAAGTTTACAGTATCAACTATGCATAGAGTGATTGCAAGAATCCAGCAAGCAGTGCTATTTCATTTCATTGCTCAGAGTATGTGCATATTTAATGATGTTAAGCTCTAAGGTTAGTTTGATTAGAATATTAAGTTACTTTTTAGAATGTATTTTGTTTTGTAACACACATCTAAATCAACTCCATGATATAGAGTAATATATCCTGTATGCTTAGGTTGTATATGAAATCATTTCCAAATGTACTTTTTAACTAGTCATATTTGTGATTCTAGACTTTAAATCATTATGACTTCTAGAAAGGGGGACTTTCAGTTCCAAGAGGGTCCCATTTATCAATTGTTGATCTTAGAGTTTGAGCCATTGGTGTTCTGTTCAGGAAATTTTCTCCTGTGCTAATGAGTTCAAGGCTATTTGCCACTTCTTTTTTCTATTAGATTCAGCGTACCCAGTTTTAGGTTAAGATTCTTGATCCATTTAGACTTGAGGTTTGTGCAGGGAGATACATATTATCAATTTGCATTCTTCTACATGCAGACCTCCATTTAGACCAGCACTACTTGCTGAAGATATTTTCTTGTTTCTACTGTATGGGTTTGGCTTCTTTATCAAAAGTCAAGTGTCTATAGGTTATGTGGGTTTATTTTTGGGTCTTTGATTCTATTACACTGATCAAAATCTCTAGTGACAGAACATGCTGGTGAGAATGTGGAGAAAGGGGGACACTCTTGTACTTCTGATGGGATTGCAAACTTGTACAACCAACCACTCTAGAAATCAATCTGGTAGTTCCTCAGAAAATTGGAAATAGTTCTATGTGAAGACCCAGCTATTATCACTCCTGGCATATATCCAAAGGATACCCCACCATATCACAAGGGCATATGTGGCATCATGTCCATAGCAGCCTTATTAATTATAGCCAGAAACTGGAAGCAACCCAGATGTCCCTCAACTGAAGAATGGATATGGAAAATGTGGTTCATTTACATTATGGAATACTATCCAACTATTAAAAATAAGAACATCATGAATTTTGCAGGCAAATGGATGAAATTAGAACATGTTATACTAGTGAGGTAACCCAGACTCAAAAGGAAAGACATGATTTGTACTTACTGATATAAGGATATTAGCCAAAAATCACAAAATACCCATGATACACTCCTCAGACCCAAAGAAGTTAAACAAGAAGGAAGGCCAAAGTAAGGATGCTTAAATCCCACTTATAAGGGGGAACAAAATAGTCATTGAAGGCAGAGAGAAGAAGGAACTGGGTGGAGGTGAGAAAGAAGGAAATAGAGGAGCAGGATCAGGTATGTTAAGAGACAGGAGAGAGGGCCAGAGGGCCAGGAGAATGAATGAAGATATGCAGCTGCCAGGGCCGGGCTTGGGGAGAATCTCTAGTAAGTCCCAGAGACCTTGAATGGGGGGAGACCCCCAGGACTCAGTGTGGATAGCCTGTGCCGAAATGCCAAAATCCCAGTGGAGATATGGACCCTGAAGAGACCACCTGTAGTAGTCAGACAAGACTACATTCAGTGGAGGGATGAGGACATCAACCGACTACAAAATGTTCGAGCCAAAATTACTCCTGTCTGAAAGAATTTCAGGGACAGAAATGGAGCAGAGACTGAAGGAAAGGTCAACTAGTAGCCGGCCCAACTTGTGATCATTCCATGGGTGGGCAGCAATCCCGGACACTATTACTGATGCCGTGTTGTGCTTTCAGGCAGAAGCAGAGCATGGTTGCATGGGACAGATGCAGGTACTTACAGACAAGCTTTAGAAAGAGGTTGGGGCCCCCTGTGGAAGAGTTAGGAGAAGGCTTGAAGGAAATGAAGGGGTTGGCAACCCGACTGGAAGACCAACAGTGTCAACTAACCTGGGACCGTGGGAGCTCTCAGAGACCCAGCCACCAATAAAAGAGCATACACAGGTTGGCCTGAGGTGCCCAGCACATATGTTACGGAGGGCTGACTTCGAGCCTCAGCGGGAGAGGATGCACTTAGTCCTGTAGAGACCTGATGACCCTTTTCGGGGTGGGGAAAGGGGATACCCAGGGATGGAACCTCTCAAAAGTGAAAGACAGACACGGGGATGAAGAACTCTGCAAGGGGGGACTTGGAAGAGGTGGGGGGAAGCATTTGGGATGTAAATAAATAAAATACTTAAAATGAAAAGTTTGTTGAGGACCGGGAAGAGGAAGCAAGCCCTGAATGGTCTCTCTGCTTCAGTTCTTGCTTCTGCTTCCTCGATGATGAACTGTAGCCTGCAGGTAAGCCTGACTGGGGCAAAGCGTCCTCCTGTCACATGCTGTCGAGTTCAGGTTTTATGCTAAAGGTCAGGGGCAATCTTTGTTTAATTACTGGGAGGCTCTAGGAGAAATAGTGAGAGTCATGATAATGTGTTAGGAGACTATTGACGTCCTGTATACAGAGGATGACCAGGACCCGAACTGAGTAACACATAAGGAGAGACCGAATGGAATGGACATGGTTGATAAAGGTGAAAGGGGTGGGCTTGGTGGGATGGCTCTAGTGAAGTTGTAGGAATTAAAATGCCAGTGCTGTCTGAGGATGCAGATAGGAGAGGGTCATTTCACCCAGAGGAAGACCGTTAAATTAACAAATATATATCAGGATAACATGCTGATATCCATTTCATCATCAAAGAAAGCACTTTCCCTTCCTCTTCTTACTCTTTTTTAAGTATTTAAATAAGCTAATATATATTACATATACATGTTAGTAATATATACAATTTGTAGAATCTAGTTACTGAAAGAGTACAAGTTTATAATTATTGTGGGTAACTAAAACATATTATTGAATGAGTACTGGATAGTTAACCTTATTTTTTTTCTTGAATTATCTATAAAAATGCTTTATGATAAAATAGAACAATTGGGAAAAACACAATCTTGTTTATAAAGCAGAGAGATTAACTCTTGCCCAAATTCCTAACGTTAGTATTTGCCCGTGCCATGCTACGGAGCTCTAGGGAGGCTTAGACAGTATTAGTGCTCCCGCAATTGGCTCCATTTGTGACATGTGCCATAACACCCTTAACCCTCTGCGATATTAGCACTGATAATCAAACAGACTTTTTGAAAGCTGGACTGCTTGCATTCCTAAATGCCTAGATGCTTTCAGATAATTTTGATTTTCCTCAATTTATTGCACTTGATACTCTATTACTGTCTTAAGTGGGTTAGAGAGGAAGTGTGTCTGTCTATACATAAACCAAAGCCTAAATCAACATAGACCATAACTAAGCATTCAGGACAGGTAAGAAAGTGTTTTACCATTTAGATAGGTAAGAAAGTGCAGTACCATTCTGTAGAGAGCCTTATTGAGGTGCCATGCCACCTGGCAGGAACTTGACATTGACCAAGGTGAAGTTCCTCTCCCAGCCTTTGAGTAGGAACTCCTGTGTTAGCCAAAATCCCCTCCACCTAGGGTGGAGTGCTCAGACCAAGGTGAAGCCCGTTGTTCTTCAAGGACCTGCAGTTTGCTGAGAAACACTAGCCACCTGCAGAGCAACTAAACCAGTTCTGCTGAGAAGTTTCCAGCCTTTTCCCCCCTGCCTATATATATTGGGAGTTCTTCCTTAAATGTTAAGACCTTGAATAGCAGGTGTTATCTTGGTCTTCCTCTCTTTTTTGTCGCCTTCCCATGCATCCCCAGCTTCCCTTCTAGGTAACCCGTTCGATGTAACTGCGGGCAGTTACACCATTCTTTCAGACTCTCTTTAAAAATTAAAGTGCAATAAAGAGTAAAGTTTACTGCGGGAAATGCCTTTTAGCCATACAAAATTCATGTTCAATTTCATTGAGCAGAACTGGGAAGTGAACCCAGAGCCTGGCCAGGGCTAGGTAAGCACTGTCCCAGTGGTGCTGTATTTCCAGTCTTCTTGTGAATTTTCATTTATTGACAGGGTCTCATGATGTTGCCCACCCAGACTGATCTTCATCCTGCATTGTTACTTACATAGCATTACTGTACTTATCCCAGGAGAAATGCAAGTTTTGGAGCAATAGAGTGTGGATCAATCGATGGGTGATGTCTTTTAATCTGACAAAACTCTGCTCCAGAGGATATTTTTTTCTGTGAAAAGGAAATAGAAATTGTGATTCAAACACATCCCTTCAACCGAAACATACTGATTACCCAAGAGGATGTTCTTCAGGTCCAAATTTTCAGAGTTGTAAAGCTATGGCTTTGAACTGAGTACCACAGATTGCATGTAGACAATCGCTTTCTTCGTACTCATTGAGAGTAGACCTTCCTGAAATTATACACAGCACAATTATTTGTCTAATCTACATGATAATGCTCTTTACCCATAAAGATTTTCTGGAAACATTTATTTTGGGAACATTAATCATGCTTGGATTTACATATCATGTGTAGTTTGCCAAAAACGAAGCAAAATTTCTCCTGATTCACACAGATGCTTCAAAATAACATATAGAATATGCAAAGTTATATAAACTTACATTCAATGTGGCATACAAAAATAGCATCAGTGATGTGATTCTATCCTATATAAAGACTGTGCCCACTGGGAACCAGTAACTTTAAAGGGAAGGCTAAGACTGGTGTGGTTGCACACACCTTTAATGCCAGCACTTGGGAGACTGAGGCAGGGGATCTCTGTGAGTTTGAGCCCAGTCTGATTGACATAGTGAGACTCCCTCTCAAAACAAACAAACATAAAAAACAAAATTTTCTGTCTTTTTCTGGCCTGCTTCTGATGAAAAAATAAAATTGACATGAGCATATTAATAGTAAAAACGTACAGGAATTTATTTAATATTTTATATGCGTTTTCACAGGCTGCCAGGCCTCAAAGATCTATAAATCTCTTTGTAGAAAGACAAAATATTATGGGATGGGAGTGTGATAAGACAAGGGTCCTAGTCTGAAGGCAGTGAACTGTGGAATAGGGATTAGGAAACTTACAGGGAAGGAAGAGGAAGATAAGAGTCCCTCCCTCGACAGTATTTCCTGTGTTTCTCATTCTCCGTGGCATCATTTGAGAGGACCAGTTTCATCTCTTTCCTCGACTAATTTTTTTTTTCAGTATTTTGAGGGATGAAGTTTGTGTTTCTTTTTATACTTTACCTTGTTTGTTACCTGAGTTGTAACTTGGGAACTATTATGGGGAAATCATTAAGGCTGCCAAGCTGAAGTAAGAACTCTCTTTTTCTGTTCAGTTTTTCTCATGGAAAAGGAATACTATCAGTGAAATTAGTTTTTCCAACAATACTTTGCCATTATGCTTAGTGTTACAGAAAAATAAAAGAGTCACATATCCTCCTTTTCATACTCCTTCCCCACAATAAAATATATAGTCCGCTGCCACGGACCGACTCAGTCGGAACACACTCCCGTGGGGAATCAGGGTCTTTGGTATGCAGGAGGGTACAGGTCCGGCGAATGACAGACAGACACACACAAGATCTGAATGCGTCTGAATGTACTTTACTGTTCTGAGGCAGGAACATTTATACACATCACAAGTTGGTAGTTCAGTGAAATGTTTACAAAAAGTGGTTACCATGAGTAACTGGCACAAGGAAATACAAATGAATCAGGCATGAACGTCAGAGATTACACCCAAGGTTATCGCGTCCCTCTGTAGTCAATAATAAATTAGTAATTCAAGAGTCAGAGACTGCACTCAAGGTTATCACGTCCCTCTGTGGTCAATAATAAATTAGTAATTCAAGAGTCAGAGACTACACTATGTTTTGTTTATCTTCTTGTGAGAATTTCTCAGGCTTATTTTGAAAACTTTACTAACTGAAGGTTTCCATGTCAGAGTGCCAAAGACCAGCTAGCCATACAGATAGTAAAAATTGTTGGGAGGTTAATTCTTTAATGTATCTAGGTAATAACTGTACAGCTAATTAAAAGCAAAGCAATGGATCTCTAGAAGAAATCATGGCCAGTGCTGTAGTTCAAAGAATAAAACTCTGAGTGAACTGTCACGCCTGGAATGCTTGCACCTCTGGCTGGCAGAGACATCTCGTAAGTAAAGGAACAGGTCAGAAAAAGGGTTACACAGCTTGCCACGAGAAATTTCAGCTCAGCTCTATCTGCAGCCAAGGAGGCCCACAGCGGCATTCCTTGAACAGCCCCTGTAAATATCACGCGGCCTCTGCCTGGATTGCAGCTTGGCTGCGTGAAACTACGGGATTCAAGAGAAGCGCGTGATATCTCCCGCTTTTGTATTTTTTAATTTAAGCTCATGAATATCTCTTTTGGCAGCAGAAATGGAGGAGAAGACTAGTTTGAAAATTATTGGAAGGATAAGAAGAAAAAGAAAGATTACCCCTGCAGCCACGGCAACGACAACAATCCAATGTAACCAAGTTACAGGGTTCAGAGACTTCAAACCAGAACTAAAGGCCTGAGCCAAATCCTCTAAGTTAACCGATCCATCTTGTGCTTTACTCATAACCGCAATTTGAGTTTTTAATTGAGCCATATCATGTGAAATATTATTATCTTTCCAAATTCCCAACAAATGATTTTTTGTAAGAGTCCAATTATGTTGCTTGTCATAAATTAATGGCGTTACGCATATGTATCGAAAGCTGGCATGACATCTGGTGGAAAGCTGAACCTTAATATTTTCTATCTCTTGTCCTAACTCCAGAACTACATCCTCTAAGGCATCAATTTTTGTTTCCAATTTCTTCTCTATAACCTCTTGTTTTACCAGTGCCAAAGAAACATTCTTACTCAAATCATTAACAAAGTGTGCAGTCTTCATTTCTGAGACTAAAGCAACTGATGAAACTGTAAGTGTAGTCACAATAGCTATCAAGGCACTGATACCTAACATTAAAGTTGCTACAAAACGCTTTGGCCTAATAAGCTCACTAATTCTTGTAACTACCTGTAAAGCCTCATTGTCAAACCAAGCTTCATCCTTTAGATCTACAGGAAGCATCACGTAGGAAGGTCTTTGTAATATCACAATGCGTGAATAGGATTCAATCAACTTATGAACAATACAATTAGTCAAAATACATTTGGAACAGTGAACCTCATAAGAGTGCCCTAATTTAGTAATGATTAAATCTGTATCCTTTCCAGCAAGTATACTATAAGGATAGCTCAAACAAGATCTAAGTACATAAGCCCAATATGAAACTGCAGACACAGGACACGTTTGCATAGAAAGGATAACAAACATAGCAAGAAACATATTTTCTGTTGATAACTGCTTTCTGGTGCTAGTGATCATCTGCTGCGCTTCTCGGGTGAGTCTCCTCAGCTGTCCCCAGGTGGGCAGATCCTCCCTTGACTCCTGTGACGGTTCAGGAACAGTTGAGGTCTCTCGTAGAACAGCAAGATCAAGCCCCATCATCATTCTCAGCATCTTCTTCTTTTTCTGTCTCTGCTTTCTCCTCTGATTCCTTGATAGAGGCCTTCTGGTTAAACGGCTGGATGAACCTGATCTGGGATCCAGATTGGACTATCTGCATTCTGTGGAAAAACACAAACATACCCTCTCTCGGAGGAAATTAAAGCATCCGGTCCTTTGTAGGATCCGGTTAATAAGTCTTTCCACATTACTTGTGGAAGTTGTTCTCCTTTTATTCCTCCCCAATGTTTCATAGCAGGGGAGTTTCCATGTTCATCAGTATTCAAATAATTTATCACAAAAAGAGCATGATTCAAAAGATGATGGGGAGAAAAATATTTATTAGCAGCTCTGAGGCGTTCAATCTGATTTTTTAAAGTTTGGTGAGATCTCTCAATTATTGCCTGTCCTTGGGGATTATATGGTATTCCTGTGGTATGGTGTATATCCCATGCTCGCAGAAAAGAGGCAAAAGCCTTAGATGTATAAGCTGGAGCATTATCTGTCTTAATTCTCAATGGCTTTCCCATCATCATGAAGCTTTGTACAAGATGTTGAATTACATCTTTCACAGCTTCTCCACTTCTAGCAGAGGCAAACAGCACATGAGAATAAGTATCCACTGTCACATGAACATAAGCCAATTTTCCAAATTCAGGGATATGTGTAACGTCCATTTGCCATAAAGCTAATGCCTTAAGGCCTCGGGGATTTACTCCCATTTTTTGTGAGTGATAAACTTGAGGACAATTACCACAATCCTTAACTATCTGTCTGGCTTGTTCTCTAGTAATATGAAACATCCTTCTTAAAGCAAGAGCATTTTGATGATGTAGCTCATGACTATTCTTTGCCTCTAATACATTCATAACTGTTCCTCTAGTTAACGCATCAGCCATATAATTTCCTTTACTAAGAGGGCCTGGTAAATTAGAGTGACCCCGTATATGTCCTACATAAAATTTTTCTACTCTTTTTCTAATCGTATTTTGCAATTGCTGTAATAAATTTAAAATTTGAGACTGCCCTGAAAGCAAGGCTGTTTCTATGGCTGGAAACAAATTAACCACATACTTTGAATCCGTATAAAGATTAAATTTTTCTGTAAAATTTTGAAAAGCAAGTAGAACTGCTCTTATCTCTGCTTGCTGAGCAGAAGTCTGCACACCTTCCTCTATCAGAGGCTTTTGTCCTGGTACATAAACCACGGACCTCCCATTAGAGGAGCCATCTGTGAAAATACATAAAGCAGACTCTAAAGGTTGTAAAGAACACTTATTTGAGAAAATTATTTCTGTTTCCTTATAAAATTCAATTAAAGGATGTTTAGGATAATGATATTTAATTTGTCCTGTATAACCTTGCAATGCAATTCCCCAATCATCATCTTCCATCAATAGTATTTCAAATTGCCTTTTATTATATGTCTCTGTTGTTAAGGATTGCTCCCCAGCACCTTCCTTTTCTAACTTCCTCAATCCCTCTTCAACATGCACAGACCTCCTATCGACATACCCATTACTTTCACTTCTAAAAACCATGCATAGCACAAATATACTTGAGCTAACATTCTTTCTAGCATCTAGCATCTTTTTCCTATCTCTGGCCTCTCCCTGCCCTTTTTGCCTTCTCTAGCTTCCCGCTCTTCTTACCTTCTTTTTCTCCTTCTTCTCTAACCACATCCCTTAGTCCTGCAATCCCTCAATCTGCTGCAATTTCTTTCTGATGTCGGGGATGACTGCCCAATGAAAACCATAATAACAGAGGCTCGCTGCCCCTCAGACATAAGGTCAACAGGAGTATACCTTCTGTATGGCTCCATGAGTCTTTCCAGAAAGATTGAAGGGGGTTCAGTCGCCCCTTGCATGACCTCTCTTATCTTAGCCAAATGATAATACTGCTGAACACCTGAACAGTTTATACTTTAAAATGTTAGAGCATCGGTCTTTAGCCTTCTGGCACAAGAATACCTGACAGATTTAAAGAATCAGGAATTAAGCCATATAATAATTTATGGACACATTAAGTTTGTCTGTAGATGAAGAGAGGCAATCTTGTGGCTCTCTTTCTCTTCCTCATAACAGAAGCAACTTTACACATGCTGTTTAAACAATTTAAAATAAATGAAATAAACCATCTGTACCAACTTAAATTCAGAATTCCCATATCCATATTTCTCTATCAGAGGGCCTTCAAAGTAGTTTATCTCTTTTTTGTTTTAACTTGGTGGAGAACGACCTTGCAGCTGCAGTTGGAAGTTTTTCTTTAAAAGAAGAAACTATAAAGAAAAGCAGGGGGGGGTACAGCCAGGAGCCCAGTCAAACAGTTTAACCTTGGAGTTCTCAGGCTGAGAGCAGAGAAAAGGGAAACAAAAAAGAACAAGCAGCTCTGTGTCCAGAAATATTGAGTTGGGGTCTAAGAGAGTTGCTTTTCAGCCAGTCTTAGTCTGAGAACCAGACATCAGGTGCCCTTGCAGTAACCAAAATCAGATTTCAGCCAAACTTGGCTCTCGCCGTTATTGCTGTTTATAGATGGAGAAGAGCCTTACTGAGCCCTCCTCGATACCCCTGCGGTCTAGCAAGGTTGCCAGTCAAACCTACCACACCAGACAGACTCTCTGAGTTCTTTTTACAATTTGAACTACGGCCAATTATTAACTCCACAGTTCCCTGTGGCAGAGTTCCCAAGGTAGACGTAGAGACCAAGGAAACACCGTCCCATCTAGAGAATATTACATCATCACAAGAGGCTAAATCTAAACCAGCACTACCAGGAGTAGCTCTAGGCAAATTATGTATAGTAAATTCAGGAGCCTCAGGATTCAGAGGACTCCCTGATGTAACTACAGCAGTTTCCTCTCTTTCGAGTTCGGGGCTGAGAGGCTGCCCCTGATTTAGTTTTTTGATTCCTCCTCCTTCTTTTCCCCATTAAGGGGTGTTCCATCCTTGTGGAATCTAGACTTACACTCACTTTTCCAGTGCCTGCCTTTCTGGCAACGAGGGCATGCTCCTGCGGGAGGACCCTTTCTATTGGAGTCCCTCTTATTGTTTTCTGGACAATGCCTTCGCACATGTCCTACTTTCCCACATTTAAAACAAGTGGGCTTGGGGGTTCCTTTCCCTCCTTTACCATAAGTCTTTTTAACATAGGCGCTGAATCTCCCTCCATTCATAGCTGCAGCGTAGGCCATACATTGGACTACGGCTGGTGAGGCATCCACGCAAACTTTCACATACTCCTGCACTGTTTCTGTCTTTCTAATAGGTCTTATCAAATCTTGGCATAAAGCATTAGCATTTTCCCAAGCCAACTGCTCAAGGAGTATCTCAAAGAATTCCCTGGTTGTACTTTCTGAAGCTTTTAACTCTCTGCTAGCCATAAACACTGAAAAAAACATTCGTTCCTGCTTTGACTCGGTCTGCCCCATGATATCAGATTACTTGCACTTAACCGGTGATCCTTTACCGGCGGGACCGCGGCTCCCTCGCAAGATCCGGCCTGTTACCTTGAAAGAAAGAAAGAAAGAAGGAAAGTTTACCTGCCCAAATGTCCCTGTTCTGAGGCGCCAGCTGCCACGGACCGACTCAGTCGGAACACACTCCCGTGGGGAATCAGGGTCTTTGGTATGCAGGAAGGTACAGGTCCGGCGAATGACAGACAGACACACACAAGATCTGAATGCGTCTGAATGCACTTTACTGTTCTGAGGCAGGAACATTTATACACATCACAAGTTGGTAGTTCAGTGAAATGTTTACAAAAAGTGGTTACCATGAGTAACTGGCACAAGGAAATACAAATGAATCAGGCATGAACGTCAGAGATTACACCCAAGGTTATCGCGTCCCTCTGTAGTCAATAATAAATTAGTAATTCAAGAGTCAGAGACTGCACTCAAGGTTATCACGTCCCTCTGTGGTCAATAATAAATTAGTAATTCAAGAGTCAGAGACTACACTATGTTTTGTTTATCTTCTTGTGAGAATTTCTCAGGCTTATTTTGAAAACTTTACTAACTGAAGGTTTCCATGTCAGAGTGCCAAAGACCAGCTAGCCATACAGATAGTAAAAATTGTTGGGAGGTTAATTCTTTAATGTATCTAGGTAATAACTGTACAGCTAATTAAAAGCAAAGCAATGGATCTCTAGAAGAAATCATGGCCAGTGCTGTAGTTCAAAGAATAAAACTCTGAGTGAACTGTCACGCCTGGAATGCTTGCACCTCTGGCTGGCAGAGACATCTCGTAAGTAAAGGAACAGGTCAGAAAAAGGGTTACACAGCTTGCCACGAGAAATTTCAGCTCAGCTCTATCTGCAGCCAAGGAGGCCCACAGCGGCATTCCTTGAACAGCCCCTGTAAATATCACGCGGCCTCTGCCTGGATTGCAGCTTGGCTGCGTGAAACTACGGGATTCAAGAGAAGCGCGTGATAGTCCGAGGACTTCATAAGAAAGACACTGCCTGCCATCCTCCTGCTTGGTTACTGGAATCTCAGATGCCCTGTTCACTGTTGGCACTGGGCAGATAGTGTTGAGTGAATGAGTTTGTATGGCTTGTCAAATTTTTGGAAATAGTTAAAATTCTTTGGTGTTTAGTGTTCTGTGTGCTTCAGATGAGAATTATATGATTTCTGACTTACATTTTAGTGTCTTCACCAAAATAAGCACATGGCGGGTTCTGTGGGAAATAGCTTCCACTGTGGTGTAGCAGTACTTGCAGGATCAGTGTTTTGGGAGGAATGTTGTGGTCACTGCTCTCACCTAGTTGACTCTGTCAAAATCTCCAGTCAAAGTATGTCTTTATGGTTTCTGGGCCCCAAGGGCCAGCCTTTCTTTTTCAGCATCCTGTTGTCTTTCATAATAATTTAAGCTTTTGGTAAATTTAACCCAGCCCTGTTTTCTTAAGAGATTAGCTATTCTAAGACCCTGAAATTCATAAGGCATCTTATAAGCATGTTCTGCTTCAAGTTTTCAAGAAAATCAAGACTTCAGTGTTTTAAGATACAACTAGAAAGTCATCTCTGAGTGACATCAAGAATGAACTAAGTTGTACAGAGGCACGGTGAAGATAGCAGGTTCAGCCAAACACGGCTGTTTTCAAATAAACAAGACACCTTACCCAGCGGTGTGCAGTTTCGTTTAGTTTAGAAGGATTAGTATTATTTCATCACACAAGCATATGCTTAGTAGATCGAGTAATGACAGGGTTTGTCGGTGCAATGTTTTCAGGAAATTTAATTTGATGTTACTTAGACACTATTTTGTTAATTTGAAGCCATGCTGGGTTATATCCCACCCTTTCCAAAAATGATGACGATTATCTAACTGATAGAAAATTTACTTCAGAAATAAAAGGTTGCTAAATAGTTATCTAAAAAGTATACTCATGTAGGTTTCAATGGTTTATTTATTTAAATAACAATATTACAATTTTGTAGAAAGGGAAACTTAAATTCAGCTTAGTCAAAATCCTACAGCTTAAAACAGAAATTATTAGCAACTGAAGAATACCCATCCAGATAACTCTCTAAACATCAATAAATCAGTATGAGAGTTGGCTTGTGCTTTATACAAATTCTCATTGTCTTTCCAATGTACTATCACACCTCAAGGCACAAAATGGAAGTATTTTAACCAAATACATAACAACTGAGGTAGCACTGAGGGCCTGAATGACACTAAGCAAGGGTAGGAAGACAGTTCCTTCTGGATCTCTTACGTTTCTGCACATGTTGAGAAGAGCAGCATGGGCAGTCTTTGTTCCGCAATGTTGCTCATGGGTGAATAGCATGGAGAGGCAGAGAGTATATTTCTTTCTGCATCAGGGGAGGAGTTTGCCGCCTAAAAGATTTGAAAAGCAAGACTTGGGAGGTGGCTCGGTGGGTAAGGTGCTGGCTGGGTAAGCACGAGGACCTGAGCTTGGATCTCAGAATCCATGTACAGGCTGGGCACAGTGGGCCTGTCTCTTACCCCAGTGCTCGGGTGAGGCTCGGACACAGGTGAACCCTGTAGCCTGCTGATAACTAGTCTAGATGGAATTGGGAGCTCCAAGTGTAATGAGAGGACCTGATTCAATAATTAAGGTAAATTAATAAAGGGATATACCTGATGGCGAGCTCTGGGTTTCTCATACATCCATGAGGGTAAGTGTACCTGTATACACACACACACACACACACACACACACACACACACACAGAGAGAGAGAGAGAGAGAGAGAGAGAGAGAGAGAAAGAGAGCAATCACACACAGCACACACAGCAGCAACCACACACACACACACACACACACACACACAGCAAAAACACACATTCATACAAATACACATCATACACACACACACAGAGAGAGAGAGAGAGAGAGAGAGAGAGAGAGAGAGAGAGAGAGAAAGAGAGAGAGAGCAATCACACACAGCACACATAGCAACCACACTCACACACACAGAGCAAAAACACACATTCATACAAACACACATCATACACACACACACACATACACACACACACAGCAAAAACACACATTCATACAAATACACATCATACACACACACACAGTGAGAGAGAGAGAGAGAGAGAGAGAGAGAGAGAGAGAGAGAGCGCAATCACACACATATGCACACACAGCAAGCACACACACACAGAGCAAAAACACACATTCATACAAACACACATCATACACACACACACACAAACACACACACACACACACACACACACACACAGAGAGAGAGAGAGAGAGAGAGAGAGAGAGAGAGAGAGAGAGAGAGAACTACATATCTCTCTAGAGGAAAATTTGTACAATTATAAAACATTGGGTTTTCCTAAGCTTGGGATGCCCCAGTTGAAACATAAACTCACTGCCTTCCCAGCATATACTTGACCAATGTGTTGTGAGACTCAAAGGGTTAGAGAACCTGACATGAAGACAAAGTTCTTGTTTCCTGCTGCCGTTTTCTAAATCATAGAAACCTTTGCCTCCCACCCAGGAGACATGACTTTTTACTAGCATCCCAAAAGCGTTGGTTGGCTTTACTTGTTACCTTACAGGTAGTGTAAAATCTATAACCTATAGGATTCTTGATATATATGTATATATATTCCAAAGTAAAATATGTCCTATAAACTATCTTATATATTATGTTTTTGTTTGGGGAAAATACATGTTATATCTGGTATGTTCACTGAAAAACTGCATTCACACCAGTTTTTCACGTTGCTTATTTCTTGAGGATATATTCTGAGTGGCAGGTGGGGCACGGGATGTGATCTCTCATGGCACAGTTCTAGAATGCTTAACTTTGAGTGCCAGCAATTAAGACGTTACTGTTTTCTTTTTTTTTCTTTTTTCCTTTTTCTAAAATTATTTTCTATATTCTTTGTTTACATTCCAAAGCCTTTCCCCTTTCCAGTTCCCCCCTCACCATATGTCCCATAAGTCCTCTTGCCCCCCATTCCCCAATCACCCCCCTCCCCACCATTTCTCTGTTCTGGTACTCTCCTACAAAACCGGATTTAGTCTTTTCCGGACCAGGGTCCTCAACATGAGGCTAGTGAGATGGCCCCAGGTTAACAAAACAGACTGCTCTTGCAGAGGGTAAATTTGGTTCCCAGCACCCACTTTGGGTACCCCAGAATTGCTTGTAACTCCAAGTGCAGGGGATGCAGTGCATCTGGCCCTTATGGGCAACTGTGCTCACATGCACATGCCCACATACATACTAACGAGCAAACAAAACATCCAAAAAGTTTACCACTTCAAAAGTGATCAAAAATGATATTATTTTCAAATTGGATTTATGTAATTATGGTTCCTGCATACAATTTGTTCTCATTGTTTGGTAATTTCATACCTTTACATAGTAAAGATTAGTCATTTCCCCTTGCCTCTCCTGTCACATCTCTCCCAATAAAGCCTTTCCTTTCAAAAATCCTCTCCTCCATGTCTTCTTTGTGCGGGACTGAGTTTCATGAGTGTTTCTTGCTGGAGTGTGAGGAGAGCTTATTTAACGGAGCAGGAGCATCTGTTCGTGACTCCACCATCGAAGGGACTGACACCCCAACAGTGCTGAATTACTGTTGTCCTTTCTTAATTCTTGCTTCACTTAGAGAAAGTTATGCTCAGCCTTAGTGAACTTCTGTTCATTCATTCAGAAAACAGGGCTGGAAGAGTAACTAACTCATGACTTACAGTAGGATTTTAAGTTATTTCAGATTAAAAAAAAAATCCAGCATGGCTCCTGATGTATGACGTGCAGTCAACGACAATACTTTATCAATAATATAGTTGTGTTTGTGTTTTTTTTCATCTTTTTACTGTGTTTGAATAGTTTGCTCGCACATATGTCTGTGTGCTACCTGTGTGCCTGGTGCCTGCAGGAATCAAAAGAAGGCATCAGACCCCTGGAGTTACTGTGGTGAGTGCGAGTCCTGAGACCCAAACTCCCCTTCTCTGGTAGAGAAGCCACCTCAGCTTTTAACTGCGGATTCATCTTTTCAGACTCAGTATTTGTAGTGTTTAAACCTTTGTATATGGTGAAAATACAAATGGTTTAGCACAGCGCCCCCCCAACCCTCCCATGTACATAAGAATTTCTGGGGAAAACTGTGTCTGCACAGACTGATTGACTAATTAGAGCTCCAGTGATATGGAGAAGGTCCGGAGCCTGATTTCCTTATCTTGAGCTAACTTAGCCTCCTGAATGGGTTATGCATAACCTCCATTCCTTGCCCTCCTCTTAGAACTAACATCTGTGACCCATAGATATAAACCTTTCAGAATCTATTGACTCAGCAGACCACTCACTTTGACCACCCACCAAAAGATAACAGTGTTATTAGATGGAATCTTAGTTATAGACTGGCCCCTGAGGTAGTTGACAGGCTATAAGGGTTGTTTAAAAATGAGACGCACAAGCATATAATGGCATGAAAATGCTTTTGGACTATCATGGGTTAGTAAGCACAGCTAAGAGAATCGTGTTTTAGAAAAGCCTAGATGCACATGCTTGTATGTGTCCCCCTTTTCTTTTATGAAACCTTTAAAAAATTTTTAGGGCATTTTCTTTCCATGTTTAATTTCAAAATCTATTGAGAATACTGTTACTTCCGAGTCTTTTTGAATCTTGAGTTTTCCTTATAAAAGAGTAGACTGCAGAACGGCAAGGTGTAGTGAGGGAGCTCCTGATGCGAGCGCTCCGTCATTAGGGGAAGGGTTTACTGGGAATAAGAAAGAGAAGTATCCAGGAGCGTCTGGGTGTGTCCAAAGCAGAGATAAAAGACTGGACATGGCCATGGCTATGCACAAGAGAGGTGAGAGAGTGGAGAGTGTGTGAGAGGGGACAGTAGGAGGCAACAGTGGGGAGAGCAAGAGACAGAGAAGAGCAGGGGATCAATATGAGAGAGAGAGAGAGAGAGAGAGAGAGAGAGAGAGAGAGAGAGAGAGAGAGAAACATAGCAAGAGAGCCAGAAGACTGTAAGAGGATATCAAGAGTGGAAAAGGTGAGAACAGCAAGCGTCGGAGTGGCTGGATCTGAGGTGAAAGGGCCAGGGAGTGGCGTGGACTTTGATTCTACTTTTTTAATGTATATGAACGTTCTATGTGCATGTACGTCTACATACTAGAAGATGGCATCAGGGAACATTCAAGATCGATATGAGCCACCATGTGGTTGCTGGAAATGGAACTCAGGACTTCCGGAAGAGCAGATAATCCTCTTAACTGCTGAGCCATCTCTCCAGCCCCTAGCATGGACTTTGAACATCTTTATCAGGAACTTGTGATACTGAGGGAGCTTGGAGACAAAGCATGGGCTTTGATATGCTCATAGGTGCTACAATAGGAATATGTCCCCTTGGGCAAAATGGAAGGGAATTGACTCCTGGTAGACAGGCACTGGTTTCGTGAGTTCCGGAGATGTGCTGCTGGCTTTTTATCTGCCAGAAGTCCTTCTACAGTCCAGCTTAAACTCATGTCTTTATCTGTAGACTACCTGAGACCTAATGACAATAAACCCTTCTCTGCATGATCAGGTCAGTCCTCAGCTTGTGAATGTTTTTGTCTCTTCTGTTTTCAGTTTTCTCTTCCTCAGTGGCCCACCATAGACATGAAGAAATGAGGGAATGCACACGTTTGTCTTGAAGCTTCACCTTACTGATTGGTAACTCATCGAAGTGTCTTCTCACTGGGGTGTCTCTATGTACTGAGTTGTTGAAGGCAAAGCTTACTGTGCCTCACACAGAGCTTCTGAATAGATGGTGTAAAAATGTGGCAATGCTCCCACTGTGAGAGCAGCTTGAAGAGGACTGTGAGGGTTGGGCTTACACACTTTCCCTTGAATGCATATCACTGAGAATGTCCTGTGACTGTTCCATTGGAGTCTGTACTTTCTTTAGAATTATTCTATATGGCCTTTCAATTTTCTGGTCTCCAAATTTTTCTTCATCAAATTCTCCTTTCTTTTTCTTTTCTCTTCTTTCTTTTCTTTTCTTTTCTTTTCTTTTCTTTTCTTTCTTTCTTTCTTTCTTTCTTTTTTTTTTTTTTTTTTGGTTTTTTCAAGACAGGGTTTCTCTGTGTAGCTCTGGCTGTTCTGGAACTCACTTTGTAGACCAGGCTGGCCTCGAACTCAGAAATCCGCCTGCCTCTACCTCCCGAGTGCTGGGATTATAGGCGTGTGCCACCACCGCCCGGCTAATTCTCCTTTTCTTCATCAAATTTGGGTGAATAGAAGTTTATGCTAACCACTGATGATTCAGCTTCTCAGAATACCAATGCAGCTTACTGACTCTCGTGTGTGTACTGAAGATCTATTGCTACTTTTCTTCTTGATGAGGATTTCTCTTATATCAATTGATTTGTATTTCACTCTGTTGTCTTTTCATAATTAGACTAGGTAATTATGGAGTAAGTTGTACTGAAATAAGTTGTGGGGAAAAACAAACTAAGGGCAGGCTTGCTGGAGTAAGTGTGCTGGTTAGTATTGTGAACCTGTCAAGATGTAGGATGACCTAGGAGGCAAGCTTCTACGCGTGCTTTTGAGAGATTATCTGGATTAGTTTACCCTCCGGTTATGTCTGTGTTAACTGGGGCAGCGAGACCCACCCTGTGTGCCAGCTGTGCCCATTCACAGGCTGGGGTCTCCAGAGAAACTGGCTGAGCACAGTGCTCGTCTCGCTGCCCCCTCGCAGTATGCACACTGAGACATGAGACCAGGTGTCGCGAGCTCTTGCCGTTATACCTACTCTGTACCTCTGGAATGTACAGCAAAGCAATGTTTTCCTTTTCTGAGTTGCTTTAGTCCCTGCAGAAACAAGACAGGTAGTGTGGGGATCCACCGGCGCACGTGAAGTAAACAAGTCAGTGCGCAGGTGCTGGGTAATTTACCATCCCTTGGTCTCCGCCTCTCCCGTTACATCATATGGCCTGATGAGCTGCAGCCAATCAGGGGATGACACGTCCGAGGCAGGGGTTGCAGCCTATATAAGGGATGGGCTTCTGGGTATTTGGGTCTCTGCTCTGTAGGCTTATGCTCTCCCTCTCAAGAGCATTAAAGCTTTGCTGCAGAAGGATCTTGAGTGTGCCGTGTCGTTCTTGCTGGCGAGACGATAGCGCAGGACAAGGTAGCTAATGCCTTAAGCTTAGTCTTGATCGAATGGCCTCTCTCAGTCTTACTCTTGATCTGTTAAGGAATGTCAGAGTACAACTCAGCCACAAAAAAGAGAAGACTTACAAAGTAGAGAAGCAATGACACACAGCACTGGTGATGTTTGTGACACAGGGAAGCCATAGGTCTACATTTGGAAACTAGCAACATTATCAACAGTTCAAAATTACCTCTGCCATCTACATCTCTGTGTTTTGTGCACTTCATTCAGGAGCTCATTGTACACGGCCATTTTCCATTGCAGCCACCTGTCCTCAACCATGCATTCTATATTTGAGCTGTACTAACCCAGATAATAAAGGCATATAGCTGATAGTATGCCTTTAAATTATTCCTCACATTTCTGTCAGTATTTTAAGGGGGAAGTGTGAAGGGCAAACTGGCTGTATTGCAGCCCATATTTACAGATGTAGGTAAGCATCTAATTTTGAATAGGCTCAGCAATTGCCATCCCTGGCTCCGCTTATGTGCTTGTCATTGCAGCTTTGGTTCATTTAGGTTAAAGTATTAGAGCTAATTGCGTGTGGTGGTTTAATCACAAGCAACATTTGAAGAAGACCAAAATAGCCAAGGCAAGGGGAGAGCAATGTAGAACAAGGTTAGAACTTTCTCTGGTAAACAACATCAAAGAATGTATGCATTTTCATAGTTCTGTTCTGTAGCTAGTAATTACAGTGGTATTGTTCCACCATATTGTGGAGTTAGGCTGGTGAGTCAGGTAGAGAAAAGTGAACTGCACCCACCATCCTGTGTGCTCTGGATCCTTAAATGACCAATATTGCTAAATTAACCTTTTGATGGGAAGAAATTAGCTTCTGTCCTATGCCACTAAAGGTCTCTCCTTGTGTTTTGATTTTGTTTCAATTCACTAGGCTCAGAATGTCATGCTAAAGATAATTATGAGTGCAATTGTTAGCTAAATCCCTTGATACAACAGAGAGATGGGTCATTCCCTGAGGCATTTGCAATGCAGCCTTCTGAAAAGTTTTCAGAAGGTAGAGTAAGCTCGACTTGAGAAATAGTTCAGCTATAGACACCTGATAGTAGCTTTCATGCCAAACATATTTCAATAAAAATAATTCCTTTCTGATATCTTTGCAAAGTGCTATCAAATCTGGCCTTAAGAACTATATGAATGATAACCCCAGGTGAACCCCAGTGTTGTACGAGTATAAGCCAAGGTGAAAGCGGCAGAACTGGCAGTATCTAGAGTAACTCTCATGTGCTAGCTGAGGGTGACATGATGAATGCTTGGAAGTTGGGGTATGGGTGGGGGGTGGGGTGATTAATGCTATCAGGAAGGTTTCTAATCACACCGCAGGGAACACAGTCTTTTTATCTTGAGGAAGGATTCTTTGGGTTTAATCCTGGTAGGGCAAACGTTTGCATCTCTCTCCCCTTTGGACTAAGAGTGTATCTCCCTCTGAACCCGTCACGGTGCTGTGGAGGCAGACGCAGTGATGGCCTTTCCTGTTTCAAAGCTTGCTTAAGGTGGTGGAATTGAGTTTAGAAATCAGTTACAATTTACCAAATTTACGGTTGAGATGAGGATGGTTTGTGCAGCTGTACCAATGTGGGAGTAATGATGGAAGATATATCTTGAAACTGGAGCAACTAGAGTGAACTGATACATAGACTTAAGGTTGAACATGGACATGGGTTAAGGATAATTACCCTGTGGGGATGGGGGCAAATGTTAGCACTGTTTAGCAAATGGTAAATGGGGAGACAAAACCTAACTGATTGCTTTACTTGCTTGAATGTAAATTTCTTTTTGAATCTTTTGAATGTAAACTACTTTCCTGCATCCTTAAGGTATTAAAGAATGTTTGCTCCACCTTCCTCAGTCCTGTGTGCAAAGTATGTGGTGTCTTAATAAATAATGACCTATCGTCAATCTGAGAGAAATCTCAATGCAACAACAAAAGCCTATATTGTTTGGGAGTCTCTTGAACTTTTCTGAACAACTGGAAGGGAGGGTTTCGCTCTTGGCATTGGATTTATTTTTGGTTTGTTTGTTGTCAGATAATTTATGTCTTGGGATCAGGGAGAGGGACATTCTTTCTGCATGTGGCATAGTTTCATTTAAACTATATATGTATGCACACATACAATATGTATTTTTTAAGTTGGCTTATACAATAATGTTTCTTTATGGCCTTTTCAAGTATCCTTAACGCTATTTCCCTCTCCTTTCTCTCTCTCCCTCTGTATTATCTGCATTTTGCTCCCTGCCTCTGCAGTTAAACTCTCTCTCACCTCATTTTTCTATTTCCCCATTGATAGATCTGTAAGTGACTGGAGAGCCTCTCCTCTGGGGACTAGCTCTCATAGCATTCAAAGGTGCTAGGTAAGCTGACAAGGGGGAACAAAAGCAAAAACACTTTCTACTTAGCTATCAATCCAGGAATATACAAGGACTAGCCAGGCAAGAGAGCCACAGTGGTGCAACAGCGTTGCTTTTAGCTTGGAGGTAATGAGAACACGTGTCTCACTGGCCTTAAGGTCCATCAACAGCAGGGAATTTACGCCTGGCACTCTAAACCTGGCCAATTACCCATGGCTGAAGAGATCGTAAACTCTAGGAAGCTCATGTATTTTAGTCCATGGAAACTTTCCAAATAGTCCAGGAAGTGGGTTGCATTATATAAAAAAAATGCTACTAGCTCAGTGTGGACAATATTGATGTTCAACAGAAACCCATCTGCAGAAGTGAGAATCACTGACACTTATGGAATGCCCACAGGTGTTTTCACACATGCAGCATAGCTTTATCCTCATCAACACTAGGCAGGACACCCTGTTGTCCTCATTTCTCAGGAAATACGTTTCCGTGAGGGCAAGCAATTTTCTCAGGGTCATAGCCATAGTTCTTGCACAGCACATGGCCTCCAGCAACAAATGATCTAGATGATTGTTTACCTTATGGAAAGCATAGTTTTCCTACTCCATATAGATGACAAATAAAGAGAGTTTAATTTTTAAATAGTGAAGTTTACACATATACACATATGTGTGTATAAACCCGATCTCAGGGATAAAAGGAAGAGTGTGAGAAAATTTTAAGGGGAAAAATCTTTCCTTCGAACTACTTAAAAGCAACATTTTTCAGGCAGTCAGAATTATCACTGCACTGGGCAAGGTAGCTTCTACCTGTAATCTGACTATCAGGCAGCTGAAGCAGGATGACTACTTGAGTTCAAGGTCAGCCTGGCTACAGAGTGAGTTCAAGGTCAACCTGGCTACAGATTGAGTTCAAGGTCAGCCTGGCTACAGAGTGAGACACTGTTTTTAAAAAAAATCAAGACAAAATAACAACAGGAATCAGTCAAGATCCCTTTGAAACTTGGGGACAAACATAATATAATGTATATACAAATGATAGGCACAAATCAGTCGATAAGTCAATAGCAAAATGAAGAGAAGACATAGTACGCAATTCAAAAAGAAATGTGTTAGTTATGTGCAAAAATAATTGCTAAAATTTACCTTAATGATCTGGAAGATTTCTTTTGTTTTCATTTTGTTTACAAAAATGGGAATTCTTTGACAAAGAACATGTTTCAGTAAGTTATCCAAAAGCAGAAGTCACAGGAAGCAGCGCTTTCCAACCTTGTTAGTGCAATGCAAATGGTGTCCTCTTTGTATAGGACAGTGTTTGAGGTATCAACAACCTGGAAAGTGTGCTGCATTTATTGATACAGTGATTTTATCTAATACATCAATTAGCATTTGCTTTATTTGTATGTATAATGGATAAAGATGTAGAAATCCAGCAGGTGCTTTCATTGACCTTCCTGAGGGCCATACTGTGATAGCACCGAGTAACCAATGAGACACAGTTGAGTCAACAGCTTCAGGACAGCAGTTCAGGTCAGGAAGACAACATAATATGTGCTAATTCTTATATATATTAAGACATGCAAAGGAAATATTAAACAGTGAAGTTGAGAAGCATTTATTAAGTCTATCTCTGGTCTTGAGGTAACTAGAATCCCTTCAGTGACCAATACTGCTGGTGCTCATGACCGTTTCCTATATTACAGTGTTGAGGCCAGTGAGGTGCTGGTTCCTATTATAAACAGACAATGGGAACTCTGGTATTCTGTTCTGTTTCTGCTTATTTTTGTTGTTCCCAACCCTTAAGAATCTAATCACCTCAGACACAAAGGAAGGAGAAAGTCTGAGCAGGCAGCTTGTGTTATGGTCTGAAGTGGGTCTCTGAGAAGTCACATGCTGAATTCTTAACAAGAGTTAAGAAAGGACTCAGTTGCAGAGGAAAGCACATAGTTACGAAGGAAAGAGTTGTGAGAACACACTAGAGACAGGTGGCTGCCTTTATTCACAAGGAAGAAGCCTCAGCAGGAACCAATCTGGCTGGCTCACCCATCGCAGACCCGAGTCTCCAGCATCTGAGAGAGCAGATTGCTGCAGGTGATCCAGAGTCTGGAGCAGTTCGGCGTGGGAGCTCTACAGTGCGTTGGATCTGTCGTTAGGTCATTGCTCTCGTCCATGCTCACCATGTCCATGCTCCCACTGCCTGCATGGAGCATCCCGAAGGATGGTTTGTACCCCCATCTTTCTAGTTTCCTTTTTTAGAAACAACGTATTTAACAATTAAAAGAGTTTGTTATATTCTAAAACAAAAACAGGTATTTCTGTAACAAAAATAATAGATCCCAAGTTTAAAATGTTTTACTGCCAACTTAAGTTTGCTTACCACAAACATACCTTTTGTGGGCTGGCAAAATGTAGATAGAGACATTTGCTGCCCAGCCTGTTGGCTCGAGTTTTATCCTCAGGACCCACATGGGAAGAAGAGAGCTACACTTGGAAGTTGTCTTCTGAGCTCCACATGTATGCCGTGACATGCACCCCACCTCCAGAAAAAAATGTTTAAAAAAATCCCAACAGAACAAAGTGAAATTAACTAAATCAACAGTTAAGTATTAGCACATGTTATATGGGTATGTATATACATGTGCATCTACATACCTATCTACCTACATAATATGTCAGAATGCAAAACATTCATATACTTTAACTGATGAGATATCTACAAATATGATATTTGTCAAATATGATAGAAATTATAATTCAGGCACAAACTGCATCATTTCACCACTGCCATATTTTTTTTTTTTTAGCTTTTCCTCATTCTAAATAGTCTAATAATGTTAACTTGTACCTTTTTTTTTTAAATGTATTTATTTATTTTATATGGGTACACTGTGGCTGTCTTCAGACAGACCAGAAGAGGGCACCGGATCCCATCACAGATGGTTGTGAGCCACCATGTGGTTGCTGGGAATTGAACTCAGGACCTCTGGAAGAGCAGTCAGTGCTCTTAACCGCTGAGCCATCTCTCCAGCCCTAACTTGTACCTTTTACAGACAGGGCCATGATTAGCTTTTATGATTTAGCTTCACTGCCATATAAATTGGTTGGTCAATGCTGAAAGACTTACAGAGACACTGAGAAAGGATTTCAGAGTAAGTAATCACAGAAGGGTTATGCTATGTAGCAGCACAGACCATTAGGGTAGCAAAGATGAGGTGACATGTCCTTGCTTATTGCAAAGCAAAACAACTGAGAACTGAAAATGACAATAAATTGCTTTGCCCTTCACCCATCAGCATCCTAGTATGCTATGCTTGTGTGGTAGAGAACTTGCTTTATAGCACAAAACTTTTGGAACTAGATAAACATTGAAAAAGACTTTTTAGACAAATTCTCATCCTGTGTGAACTTGAAATATTACACTGTCCATCAGAGATGCAAATTGATGCTCCATAGAAAACTAGACTTGGGTTATAAACATTCATTTAAGTGTGAATACGCTAGATCAGCTTAGCAATGCTAAGAGCACAATACTATTGATAATAGTAACTGTTGTGGCTTATTAGCTTATTAGGTATTTATACATGTTGTACACTTGCAAGAAAATTCTAGTAGTGACTCAATAGCATATACATTTATAAAAGGAAAAAAAAAAACCCTGAATGTTGTGGATGGTCCCAGTGCTGTTCTTGTGAACCAATGCCCTAATGAATAAAGAAGCCAATCACTAGGCGAGTCGTTGGGACTTCTGGGTTGGATGGAGGAAGAGAGGAAGCAGGAGAGTTACTTCCTTTTGTAGTCAGGATAGCAGAGGGGTAAGTTGTAGCGTTTCCTAGTATTATGGCAGATCCTTAGGGATCCGATTTTAATAAGGCTTTAGGTTATAGTTGTTGCACCCAGAGAATGGGTTACCATTGTTTCTTAACTAAGTTTGTGCTGGGTTTTCCTTCACTCCGCAGCTCATCTGGGTTCGAGAGAGAAAAGTACAGTGACCAACTGTGGGTTTGCCTGAGGTGCTCCACAAAGGCCACGGGGGATTTGAAGCACAGGATTGCATGGTAGCACCTCGCCAGTGGGAACCTAGAGAGCTGGGTGGAGAGGCTGTGGAGTTCAGCACCGGGGCAGAGGCACAAGCACAGGAATGTGCTGGTTCTACTATTTTAATTCCTCCCGCAGCACCGGAAAGTCCAAGGGCTCATATACTCTGTTTTGAATCTGAGGTCTGGCATGTGGTAAAGGCGGAATGTGACCTTGTTTGTGTGACTTATATTTTTCTTCTGTCTCATCTCAGAATCATTTATCTTACGGTCGTTGCATGCCTGTGACTTGAGCTTTATTTCTAATCCTTAGAAATACGGATACTAAACTCACCTCAAGTCTTGGCATTTAGTGCTCCTTTTGATCTTTTTAACCGAAGTTACTTATCCCCTTCGCTGCTTTGATCTTAATTTAGTCATATTCTTAGTACACCTTCTTGACTACCTATTTTTATTATGTTGTATTTGTGTGTGTGTATGTGTGTGTGTGTGTGTGTATGTGTATGTGTGTGCACGTGCACGCGTGCCTATGAGAATTTATAAACACAATAGATGTGAAGGAACCTGTGCAGGCCACAGGGCATTGGAGACCCCGGAACTGCATTTGTAGGCAGTTGTGTATCACATAATATGAATGCTGGGAACTGAACTTGAGTCCTCTGCAAGAGCAGTAACTGCTCCTGACCATTGAGACATCACTTCAAGCCTCTTAACTAACACTTAACATATTCTATTCTTTACACTAAACATTTTCCTTTTCTCTAGGACTTGTAGTTTCCTGTGTTTTATTTGAATATGATTATCTTTCCCTTGACTTGCCACTAAGAGTATGAGTTCTCACCCCCACCTCCACACACTTGGTACATGTGTTCAGTAGTTAGGAAAAAAGAAACAAGTGATTTGCACATAATCCACATAATGCTTTTATAGGACACCATGTCCTTACTTTTATTTACATCTTGGACTTTGCTGAAATTTGTAAGGGCAAAATATCTTCTCCCAGATTATAGAGTTACTATGTGACAGCAATAGCATTTAGAGGCCACTAAGTCTTCCCTGAAAACCATGCTTTAAGCAGAGAAGCATGCTTCCCTGGGGAAGCGTCATGCCAAGTTTCAGGAGCCTGTGTGGTTACAGTGTCTGCTTCAGGGACTTCTTTAGTATATTTAAAGTGACCTTGAAGGAAAGGGTGAAGATTCACAAGCACAAGGACACAAAGGGAAGGAGAAATCCATTATCACTCTTTAGGTTTAAAGTGTCAGGTGAATGAAGACAAACAGCAGCAAAATTCAAAAGGAATCCAACTACTGCTCTCAGCTTTAGGGCGGTTCAAAGACACTGCGTTTCAGAAGTTATTGGATAACTTGAAGCAAGATTTTCCACTCTGATGCTTACAGAGTACCTTCTACTGTGCCAGCGTGAGGGGAGTATTTTCAAAATCTTTATTTAAACTGGAATGATATGGAAAGAATGTTAGCAAAACTCCAAATAGTTTGATAATCAATGCCTCCTTATCATTTTGCTGTGTGGAAATCTTACCCATTTCCAAGAGGAATTACACTGAAAAAAAAGTACAAATCTCCCATGTGATCTTTGTCCAATTAGAAAGCTAATAGTGCCCAAATTCCAAAAAATGCAGAATACAATATTATTTTCAGGTTAGTGCATTCCTTCTGGCATACAAGGTTAGACATAGTTGTATTACTTTTCTTTCTCCTCAGGTCACATGAGGGCTATGTTACTAATGTATAGCTCAGCTCAAATTTACATTTTGAGTTTTGGACATATATCTGGAACCTTCCACAGTTACATAATAAATGTGAAAAAAAGTTCCATGTTCATTTAATTTTTCCAGGGGAGACATTCAAATTTGAAAAAGATGTTTAAAATAGATTTATTTAAAAACCACTTTATCAGTTGTTGTTCATGTTGTACTAACTAAACCCTGAACAAAATTATGGTGGCTCACAGTAGAGTTCAGTACTTTATAGCAAGAAGAGTGTGGTGAATTGAGATTCATGACATCATGGCCTAGAAACAGAAAGTGGGGTGCATTGTTGAGCTGATATTTTCTCCTTCCTCTTAATTCTCTGCACACCATCAATTTGATTACAGAATTTATCTTCTACATTCAGGGTATGTCTTTCCCTATCAGTAACTCAGTATCTCTGGAAGGATCCTTATAGACATTCCCAGAGGTATTTCTCAATGTCCCAGGTGACTCCAAATCCATTCAAGCTGACATTAAAGATTAATGGCCACAGTCATCATGTAGCGTACCATCCTTTCCCCCTTGAAGGTCAAATGGGAAAAGTTCCTATAGGCTCATATCTTTGAATACTTGGTCTCTAGGTGACGAAACGCTTTGGGGGATTGTGAAAGTTTTAGGAGGTGGAGCCTTGCTGGAGCAAGTGCATTATGGGGGGTTGGCTTTGAAAATGTATAGTCTTCCTTTCCTCCTCACCACCTGCTTCCTAAGTATTGATGCAATGGGACTGACCAGCTTGTTTTTATGCCACAATACCTTTCCTGCCTGTTGATATGATGGACTATATCCTCTGGTACTCGAAGCCAAAAAGCATCCTCTCTTCCCTAAATTGCTTTTGATAGAATATTTTACTTTTAACAACAGGAAAATAAGATAAAAAACTGGTATGAGAAGGGCTGGTACTGTGATGAGCCTGACAATATGGTTCTTAGACCTTAGGATTTGGTATGAGGGAGGAATGTAGAGGAATTTAGAATTTTGGATGAGAGAAACTCATGAAGGTTGTAAGCATGGTTTAATGGTTCATTCCGGTGGAGGTTTGGAAGATCAGAAGTTAGAGAGAAATATGGACTTTCAAGACTCATAAGGTTTCAGAAGGGAAGAAGGACTCTGCTAGGAACTGGAGTAGGAGTCAATCAGGTTCTATTCTGGCAAAGAGTATGTCTACATTCTGTCTGTGTCCTTGAACATGACTGAGGCTGAATTGAAAAGCAATAGACTATGCTTTTGGCAGAGAAAAGTCCAAGGCAGTTGACACTGTGACAATGTAAAAATTATTACACGCTGCCCTCACGCAGACCTACACTGAGATAGCAAAAGACAGAAAAAGTAATTTAAAAAGTATGAAGTGTATAAGCGAGATAGATTACAGTTGTGAACAGAAAGAATGTAGACAACAAAGTGGCTGTAACTGTTGAAGAGATTAAAGTCATTAAAGAGAAACCTACCTCTGTACAAGGGCAGTAAGAAAAGTGTCCTGAGTGCCAGAACCCACACATTCAAGGCCACAACTTGTAAAGATGAGAATTTAAGTAAAAGAGGAAATCGAAACCAGGAATACAGACAACAGGTTCCCTGCATCTCAAAAGCAACAGGCTAGGAGAGCGTTTCTCTAGTGTCAGAGAACACAGAAACTCATGCAGCTATGGTCCAGAAATGCTAGATCCCATCCTACACTAGCAACAGAACTTGTCAGTATTGCTCATGTGGCCCACATATTGAAGGCAGGGGAATTATAAGATGGGGGTGGTGTGTGTTGAAATGCATCTGAGGCTAAGCAATATGTCACAGAGTCAAAGTCCACCCAAAAAGGCCCTCAGAGGTCACTGTAAAGTTGTGAAGGCAAGGCACAAGGTGTAATGGAACCATCATGATACTGGAGATATCACGACCATGGATGTCTGCAAGGATGGCTGAAATTAGAAAATGGGGCCAGACCGAGAGAGAATCCATGCATGCTGCAAACAGTACAGTTAGAGTGGGGAGCTTCCATAGCCTTTTGGAGCCCAGATGACTACATTAGGAGTTCCAGGTACTGAGCATGAAGCTACAGAAGTTAGTTGTTGTTTGTCCTGCTAGATTGTGCGTGACCCTTCTTTGCCTAGTCTATGGGAATAAATATTCTGGGCCACTGTCTGGAGAGGGGAATATGTAATCTGTATTTTTATTTTTACAAGAGTTTAACTAGACCATTGCATTAGTCTTAGAAGAGACTTTGGACTTTAGACGTTTGAACAGTGCTAGGACTACTAAAAGCTATAGGGCCTTTTGAAGTTGATTAGATGCATTTTACATTAAGTGATTTCCATGAGCATATGGGAGCCAGTCTCAACATATTGCGTTCTAAAAATAAAATGTCTGCATAAGGTCATGTTTCTGAGTACTTGGTTCCCAGAGGGTGATGTCATTTGGCAAGGTGGTTGTAATGGGTAGCTTCATGCACCTGAGAAGAAAGGCTCCGAGAGATTATATACGTTGTATGCCTGTCTGTCCTGTGTGTGGAGGATTGCCTTCATTAAGTTAATTTCTGTGGAAAGACCCAGCCCACTGTGAGTGGCCCTAATTCTGAACTGTATAAAAGCACAAGCAAGCAGTAGAAAGAGTAAGCATGCTCTCATTTTCCAGTGCTTTTGGCTGTAGATTTGATGCAACTAGCTGGTTGAGCTCCTCCTGATAGACTTTTGTTAAAGGGCTTTATCTCAGTAACTGAAATGAAACTAGAACAGTTGTGTCACCTAAGAAGGCATGGACTTGCTGGCGGAAGTGGGTTGCTGGCAGTAACCCTTCGAGTTTTAGCCATACTTTCTGCTCACCATTTCCTTCTTCAAATGTGTGTGCAGTATGACCAGTTAACTTCCTGCTCCTGGAACCAGAACTCCCTGCCTGTTGCCATGTCTTTCCTAGGTCACGTCTTTCAGGATATCCTATAACAGCAATGAGAAAGTAAAATATGCCTTGATAATTATAATATCAAAGACCATATTCTAAGGTGAATATAAAAATAGGCAGAATAAAGCACATGGGAAGATGATTAAAAATCATAAATTAAACAATTTCTTGGTAACGTATTTATTAAGTCCATATACTCAAGATTATTTTTAATATTCTGATAATTTCTCCCAGCTGTAATAAATACACTCATATAATATGCACACCTAGTGTTGGCTTGTTGTACCACAGGCACAATTTTAAGTGATTTTATGAATTTAATCAAAATAATAACTTTATTAATTCAATTATAGGGATGTTTGATCTGAGGGAGACAGGTGGACAGAAAGAGCCACAATTACATATTAAACACAAGGTTATTATAACCTACATTCTCTGATTCCCAACATCAAGCTCCAAGCCATTGTCAATTATGCTTATTTTACACTAGTATCACTTAAAAGTTATTTTTTCTGGACATGTTATAGGAATAAAAATGCTTTGCCACCACCAAATGTCTCTACATAATAAACTGCCCTAGTGTGCTAACTTATTTCTGTATGTAGACCGTGAATTGAAGAATATTATTCTGAACAGGTTTATATACTTTCCTGACATCTTTGCTGGAATTAGAATATTTAAAGAATAATGTTGAACAAACTAAGGCTGATAGCAAAGGCCTGAATCTCAACTTCTAAGAGGGCTGGAGCAGGAGGATCCCAAGTTTGGATCTGCTTGGGCAGAGTGAGCTCAAGGTCAGTTGAGTAAGTTAGTAAGACTCTGAAGACAAAAGTAAGAAGAAGGGATAGAGCTACATACCTCCTTGTAGACTTGACAATGCACAAGGTGCTTTGTTCCCCAAAATAAAGAAGGATAAAAGAAGCGGAAGAGAAAGGTAATGTAGAGGAGGAGATAATGACTATCCTGCAATATTACTGAGCACTTTGGCTGTTAAATCTTGTTTTCTTTGTAATGGCTTGAGACCTGTTGACATGTATAATGCTATTTCACCTTTACAAGACACTGATGGTATTTTCCTTTTTTTTTTTTTCCTTCCTGAGGGATTGGGGACTATATCTCTTCTTTAGATAGTTTTTTGCATTCCTTAGCACAATTGTTAGTTTGCATGTGACTTATTCCTGCATTTTATTTCTTATTCTAATTCCAGAACATTTCCATTCCTGACTTGCTGCACCAATGCATCTGTGAAACATTAGGAAAAGTTATAGTGGAGATTTTAGCAATTTCATGTACAGGAAGGGAAAAGCCTCTCAGTGAGAACATGATTTATTTTGCTCTGAGCTAATAGCTCAGCACTGACTGCTTCTTCCCCCGCCATTAGGAAGAGATGCTTGTCAGTCACTCTCCATTGGCTTTCCATCTGAATGTAGGGGGCCCAGTCTTCCTGTAGACTGATTTGAATATGGGGACATCTCTCTTTTATTAAAATGTCCCAAACCGTGACTTAGAGCTCTATTTCTTCATTTATGAAATCAGGTCTTTTATTTTTCTTGCCAAATTTCTGGATAAAATTTCAAATAAAACAAAGTGTGGAATAGTGTCACATTTTTTCCCCAAGTCATCTGTCTTCCTCTTTTCTGTGGCATCACGAATGAAGACAGACTCTCAATTCAGGAGACTCGTTTGAGCTCCAGTTTTATAGTTGATAATTCATAGGAATTTTCACAGCACACACAATCCCTGAATCCGCAGATTTTATTTTCTGCTTACAGAAAAAAATAATTTTAAAATTCAAGGCTCATGCTAGGAAGGAGTATTTCCCTTTGGCTCTAGCTGTGGTCCTACTGCATGCCGACAGGTGAACACTTGTCCATCTGCTTAAGTCTTGACATGTGCACAGATGTCAGTCTACCCTCACGTGGGTCTCCTGCACGTCAGTCTCATTCCTTGGGGCGTGAACAACACGGTGAGACTGACTGTTTTGCAGAGCTACATTTGGAGGTAGTCACAGATACACCCAGGTCACAGTCTTGGCATTCTATGACCTTGGAAGTTTTCTCAAGTTTGACTGGGTAAAAGGAAAGGGCATTCAGAACTTTTCCCATTTTACATTCTCAAACATATAAAGTATTCTTTTTCTTTTATGGGGGGGAGATGGAGGTAGGATTTCTCTGTGTAGCCCTGGCTGTCCTGGAACTCACTCTGTAGACCAGGCTGGCCTCAAACTCATAGTTTAAAGGCGTGTACTACCACTGCCCAGCAATAGTTTTTGTCTGTTTTTTTCTTCTTTCTTCTTCTTCTTTTTTTATTATTTATTATATGTAAGTACACTGTAAATGTCTTCAGACACTCCAGAAGAGGGCATCAGATCTTGTTAGAGATGGTTGTGAGCCACCATGTGGTTGCTGGGATTTGAACTCATGACCTTCAGAAGAGCAGTCAGTGCTCTTAACCACTGAGCCATCTCTCCAGCCCTAAAGTATTCTTATATGTTTGGAAAATGAAGGTAAATGGGTCACCAGACCATTCAAGAGTCCTTAAGCCCTCATTTCTTTGACATCTCTTCCTTCTTCAAAATCTCTAAGGGGGAAAATAACATTTGACTAGTCAGAATCTTACCTGAAGCCAGGGAAGCAGGATCTGCTCCCCTGTACCTCTAACAATCCCCGACTGATATGGCAGAAGTTCTATCATTTCCAGCTTGAGGGGACAGGCTATGGAGCTAGAGTAGGTTATGCCAATGCAAACCACAAAGAAGAGATGATGTGTCGGTACAATAACAAAGGATAAGGGCAGCTATGATGGTAGGAAGCTTCTCAGCCCAGGAAACAGTCTATCTCACACAGATAGTGTAATAATTCTAATATAGAAACAGGCCTGATTTCCTGGAGTTTTCATTTTAGGTGGGCAGGAGAATTTTTCTTTTCATTCCAACCTTTTTTTTTTTATCTACCAGTTTCACCTCTATCATTTTGGCCTGTTCTTGATTTCATAGCCTGGCACTTCTTTGTTCTGATGTACACACAGATTTGTTTGTTTGCTTTAAAACTTATTTTTTTTATTTCATTTGTATGAGTTTCTTGGCCCAAATATATATATAAGTAGAACTGGAGTTGCAGATGGTTGTAAGTCAGCATGTGGGTGCAGGGAACCGAACCTGGGTCCCTGGGAGAATGGCTAGCGTTCCAAACTTCTGAACCATGTCTCCTCTTGAGCTATACTAGTTAAGATCAGTGTTTGCCTGACAAGGAAAAGATCTTTGGCTAACAGATAATCTCAGGGAGGCCGATGTACTGCAGAACATCTAACTCTCTCCCTCCTGGTCCTTATGTATGTCAGTTTAACAAGATAAATGAGAAGGTTTTCATAAAATGATGTTCAATTTAAATATGACCAATTCTTTTACAAGTATCTAATGATGAGGTACATCTTACACACCACACATGAGAAAATATTCTTTTAGAGAAATTTGTTGAAGGGAAAAAAGAAGAGTGGAGAAGTCTTCCAATTTCTTAGAAGGAACACTTTGCAATTGGAAGGCATGGCAGGGGGATGTGGGTGATGGGTGATCAGGCTCCTGATGCCCACGGCCAGGGCATCACTCCAGACTCAAAGCTGTATGGAAATACTTCATCAATGTCTGTGAAAGACTTAGAAAGCAATACTTTCAAAATCTACATTTAAAAAATTTCTATTCTGCAAAATTTGTGGATGTTATGGATGACAAATAAAGACAAGCCTACGGAAAAGTCTGCTTAAGTAGTTTGTAAAGTTCAGTCTGGCTTTATGCCGCTCTTTTGTCTCAAGAGGTTTTTGGTTTAGCTAATGTTTCCCTCACTCAGTTCTCGTCACTGTATGTGAGAGGCAGAGGAAAGAACTGCCGACATGACTGTTCCATAGTATGGGCAAGGTTAAGGGAAAGGTTTCTATTATTAATGAAAGAGAAAATTATCCAGAGGTATATGGAAGGGTCCATAGTAGAAAGAAAAGAGAATGGACTGGACATGACCCGGACTAGAGAAGTGGGAGATCGGGAGAGAGTAGTGGAAATAGTGAGACAGCAAGCGGAAGAGAGCAGAGCATAGCAAGCTAGAGAGAGAGGGGGGACAGCCAGAGCAGCAGAGAGTGTCTGGCGTGGACAGATCCTGTGGGTTATAAGGAGCAGCTGGCAGAGGGAAGGGTAGGATGCTAATGCAGACTTTGAAATGTGTAACAGGTACTGGTGATACTGAGGGAACCTGGAGGCCAGTTTTGACTCTCTCCTTTCAAATAGATTTCTATTTCCTGCGATGGAGCCTTTGATGAGTAGTGCCTTGTTTGGGGGGCATAATTACTATGGTTTCAGGGCAGAGCAGGATGCTTAATTTTAAAGGGATAGCCTCTTTCAACATGTGTCCTGGCTACAACTTTTAACAGGCATGAGTCCAAGTGACGTTGCTTATGGCAACTGCTCAAAGATTATCTAAGATCCCTCTTGGATCACCACCCCCAGAGCTATCATAATCTTAAAAACCTTTCACCTGGGTATATTTATTTAGCTATAGCATTTCCCTCCACATATACATTTAAGTCATGCTTGATGTCTCTCCTAAAACCTTTATAACCTATCCACTATGGATATGGGCTCATTTTAATTTAACGAATGTGACCTATGTCCGCATACTTCAGACCTCTTCCACTTCTGCTTTCTTTAGCTAAGATACCATTACATCCCCTGACGATTGTGAAAGATTACTAAGTAAGTTCCACAACATTTTTCTTCTACCAAACAGAATTCATTTTTGTGTAATTATCAAAATGAGCTTTAATATTTACCAATCCTTTAAAGATCCCACAAGGGTTTGTTACATACCTGAGATGAGAGGCGAGCTCCCGCGCCCTTCAGAGGTTTTCCAGACCGTCCATGGCCATTTTTGCTCTTATCTTCTTCTCTGCTCACAATTAAGCCCGCACCTGGTTTAGAGACACATGTAGCATTTATCATATAACATGTGGCAGCATCTCTGATCATTGTTGAATTCCTGTGACAAAGCCTAGCTCTTGAACATTTCAGGAAAACAAACCACAGAAAAAGTTAAAAAAAAAAAAAAGACAGATAAGGTTCTAAGGTGATTGCTTAAATGAATGCCAAGCCTTTGTGTGTATGTGTGTGTGTGTGTGTGTGTGTGTGTGTGTGTGTGTGTTTACATTTGGAGATAAACAATTGGAAGTCATCCTAATGTGCACTTAAAATCCAAGAATAAGTAAATTGGAACTAGATGCTTTTCTGACAAGCCACTAAAAGACAGGTTTTAGAAAATTAGTTAAAAAAAATAGCTCATTGGCAGCATGGCCCCAGACATACTCATGGCCCCAGGGCTCAGCACTGGCGCTCCCTCACTGCTGTCAGGTCTCCAGTTTGCCTCTCTTCATCCTGCATAAAGGGCTCACTTTTCTTTCTCTCCTATCTCTCTACCAGATACTTACACATGGTAGTGGTGCCCAATGGGCAGGCCTCGGGCAGGCTTCTACACACCCACCACCCTAGGAATATAATATTTTGGTATCACTTGTACAGTCTCATAGTTTTGTATCAGCAAGAGAAAACTTTCCAAGTCCTGTTTATTCTTTTTCTAAATTGAAAAAATTGAAACTAGATTATTTTATACGATGTATTCTGATCATGATTTCCTATTCCCCAAGTCCTGACAGATCCTCTCCACCTTCCCGCCCACTTAAATCCACCCCTTCTCTCTCTCTCTTTTGTTATTAAATATTAGGCTTCATAAATAAATAAATAGATAAATACATAATCCAAAGTAGGACAAAGCAAGCAAACAAACAGGAAAAAAGTCAATGAGGAAACATGTGAAACATACAAAAACAGACACATACTTTTGTACACACAGACAAAACCCCTTTTTAATGAATATTCATTTTGATCCATGCGAATTAAGTCGGAATGGTTTAGGGTAATGGAAATCCAAATTACTTAACTTTCAAGTCTCTATATTGAAATAATTGAAATTCAAAAGGTATTTTTTGCTGCTGTTTAGAGAACTGTGGGCTTATAGAGGGTTAAATTCATTTTTCACAGTCAGGCATAACATATGTATTCTATAACACTTAAGGTACTAGCAAAAAGAAAAAAAAATCCCAAAACTGTTCTGTAATGTTGAGACAAATAATGTGGCCATTCAGACTTTCTAACACTGAAAATATGAATAAGCTTTTCCCACTGCTAATGTGAAACAGCTGCTGCCTAACCCAAACCCATTTACAATTTTCTTCTGAATAGACTTTAACAAAATTACACGTGTGCTGTTTATTGTAGATGAAGCTGGGAAGTTTGAGGCAGAATATGTTAAGGAGAGACTGTGTTAATGCCGGGCACACATAGCTCAGATGGTGAGGACAGAGCCGGCTGATGAAACCCTGCAGTATCGCGATTCAGAAAAGCATGTGTTTGTCTCATCCCACCATGCTCAGAGTGAGCCCGTACCTGCTTCTCGGTTTGTCTATTGTATCTAACAATCTAACCACAGTGGTGTATTTTTATTGCTCTTAATTAATCTTCAAACATGACCCAGTTCTATATGAAAGACCTTAGTCTAGCCATAATGCAAATTCTGCAATATTGAAATTTGGAAAAAATAAACACCTTCTTACCTTTTGTTTTCCTTGCGTTGCTTTATTTCTCTGTGTATATTTTCTTTCTCAACTCAAAGACACAGAGAAAACTAGCGTGATGTGAGTGCACGGTGTGCTGCGGTGGCTTTCCTTGGCCTCCATTGTCTTTCTCCAGATCTGTGTACAACTCGTGCTTTTGCTTTGTCAGTATAGTAATAAATACCTTGGTCTTGATTCATACGCCTTTATTATGTTAGATCAGTTAAAATGACCAAGACACAAATTACAATGGAAAATTGCGTAACATCAAGCAGTCTTAGAAATTTAGATTGAACACTTTGAAAATTTAAACTGAAATGTTTTGAGGTTTTTAATGCAACAGAAAATAAAACCAAGATCATACTTTGGCTTTGGTGGATGATCGAGTTAAACTGAGAATGGGCTAAGACTGTATACTTTTGGTTTTGTCTTTTATTTATTTTTTTATTTTTCATACTCTAGATTTTATTCCCCACCCTGTCCAACCTCTGACTCTTCCACATTCCATACCTCCTCCCCACCCACTTGTCTCTACTAGGATGTCCCCACTGGCAACCCCCACCCAATCAGACCTCTAAACTCCCTAGTGCTTGCAGTCTCTTGAGGGCTAGATGCATCTTCTCTGACTGAACTCAGACCCGGCAGTCCTCTGCTGTATATGTGTTGGGGGCCTGATATCAGCTGGTGTATGCTGCCTGGTTGGTGATCCATTGTTTGAGAGATCTCAGGGGTCCGGGTTAATTGAGTCTGCTGGTTCTTCTACAGGGTCGCCCTCCTTCTCAGCTTCTTCCAGCTTTTCCCTAATTCAACCACAGGGGTCAGCAGCTTCTGTCCATTGGTTGGGTGCAAATATCTGCACCTGACTCTTTCAGCTGCTCATTGGGTCTTGTGGAGTGTAGTCATGCTAGGTCCCTTTTTGTGAGGGCTCCATAACCTCAGTAATGGTGTCAGGCCTTGGGGTGTCCCTTGAGCTGGATCCCACTTTGAGCCTGTTGCTGAACCTTCTTTTCCTCAGGCTCCTCGCCATTTCCATCCCTGCAGTTCTTTCAGACAGAAACAATTATGGGTCAGAGTTTTGACTGTAGGATGGCAACCACCTCCCTCTCTTGATACCCATCTTCCTACTGGAGGTTCCTCTCCACACTGTAGGGCATTTCATTTAAGGTCCCTCCCTTTGAGTTCCGAGAGTCTCTCACCTCCCAGTTCTCTGGTGTATTCTGGAGAGTTTTCCCAACTTCCTACCTCCCGAGGTTGCCTGTTTCCATTCTTTCTGTTTTTCCCTCACCCAATACCAGATTAGGTTCCCCTCTCCCCCACAATCCCTGTCCACTTTCCCTTCCAGGTCCCACCCTATCTCCCTACTTGTGATTGCTTTCTTCTCCCTCCCAAGTGGGACTAAGGCTCTCAATTGGGCCCATCAGCTTGTTGACCTTTTTGAGTTCTGTGGACTGTATCTTGGGTATTCTGTCCTCCCTCCCTCCCTCCCTCCCTCCCTCCGTCCCTCCCTCCGTCCCTCCCTCCCTCCGTCTCTCTCTCTCTTTCTTTCTTTCTTTCTTTCTTTCTTTCTTTCTTTCTTTCCCTTTGGAAAGGGAAATACAAAAGGACATACTACACATGTCCTTTGGGGTCTGAGTTATCTCACCCAGGATGATATTTTCTAGTAGAAAATTGGAAATAGATCTACCTGAAGACCTAGCAATACCTCTCTTGGGAATATACCCAAAAGATGCCCCACCATGCTACAGGAGCATGTGTTCCACTGTGCTCATAGTGGCTTTATTTGTGATAGCCAGAAGCTGGAAACAACCCAGATGTCACATGACAAAAGAATGGATACAGAAAATGTGGTTCATTTACACAATGGAATACTACTCAGCTATTAAGAATGAGGACCTCCTGAGTTTTACAGGCAAATGGATGGAACTAGAAAAAGGCCTGTATACTTATTCAGTCTTGGGTTTCATCCAGAATCCTCTCAGTATGTTGATCTATCTTGCCTGTATTCCAAGGTTCCAGAAGGAAGAATATGAATTATTTATCAACAGTTTAATAAAAACTCAGGATTACATATATAGAAAATGTTAAGGATTTTTTTTTTTGATATACAGATATTTGGACGAGCAAAATGGCTCTGCAGATAAAGGAGAAAGCCACTAAGCTTGGCAAACTGAGTTCTCTTTGTGGGATCCACAAAGTGGAAGGAGAGAACTGACTCCTTCAAGCTGTTTGCTCACCTCCATACACATCATGTGCTCCCCGAAATAAGCAGCTGTACATTAAATTAACAAATATTCAAACAAGTTTAGTCTTGTCTGGAAGAAGACATCCGAGAAGCAGCAGAGTCAAGGAGCCTTCCTTGCTGCCGATGCCACTCTGCAGCAGCTCTGGCTCCCAACCACACTACATCCTCCTCCTGCAGCAGTCAAGAACCAAAGTCCCAAGTGTGGAACCACCCTGGAGGAGGAACCAAAAAATTTAAGCAGAGTTTTCAAACAGTGTAAAACCCCCAAATGGTCATGGTGAAACTAGGTTGACAGAGGGACCGTGTGAAAGACAGAAACGATGCAGGAAAGGAGCAGGGTTGGTGGGTCTGGGCAAAGGAACGTTTACCAAAGCAATCCACAAGAATGATTCTGTTCTAAAAACAGATGTCAACTGAGTCTATTTTTCCCTGGTAATTTGAAGTGTTTTTTCTTCATTGAAGAAGTGGAATTGTGACCAATGTATCTTATCCATGTGCAGAAGGGTAACTGTGGCATTGATGTGTAGTACAGTTCCATGAGATTCTGACTTTGAAACACAGATACATTTCTAAGCATTGAATGCATGGCAATCCTTCAAATAAACAATGTAGAAAATCTGTTTATTGTATTTTCAGTGTATAACCTCAGACTTGTATAATAGAATGAAAATAGCATTTGTTGGCTTAAAATTTGATAAAATGAAAGTTATTTCCCATATTTAGGTCTCAGTGGGATCAGAAAAATTATGAGACTAATTCCAGAATGTTAGCCAGACCTAGTGATGCAGACATACATGATCTCACCTACTTGGAAGGCTTGGTGGGAGAGAAATACAATTTCTGTCAAGCTTAAGCAAGAGGATGCAAATTCAAATGCCATCTGGGTTCAAAGCAAGTTTAAGTCAAGCCTGAACAATTTTACAAGACTCTGCCTCTAAGTTAAAAATTAAAACTGGGTTAGTGATATATTTCAGAGGTAGAGCGGACTCTAAGATCATCCCCTCATACAAAAATATATAACAGAAAAACAGGAAGAATGGAAGGAAGAAAGGAATCCACAATGCTAGTCGTTTCTTCCTCCCTCTAGGCTTTAACACATGTGTATACATTCTAGACTCATATGTTAACATGGGTTAGCAACCAGCTAGCTATTTCCAGGACCCCAAGATTTTGTCAGCAGAAAAAAGATGTTTCTTCTTCTTCTTCTTCTTCTTCTTCTTCTTCTTCTTCTTCTTCTTCTTCTTCTTCTTCTTCTTCATCTTCTTCTTCCTATTAATTTGCATGTGTATATATACATAGACATGCATAAGTCAAAGTACAATTTGTGGGTGGCTCTCTCCTGCCTCATGGGTCCCTGATATCAAAATCAGGTCATTATGCTTGGAAGCAAATGCCTTTATCCTTTGAGCCATCTTGTCATTCCAAAGATCAGTTTTCAGCAAATGCTTTGTGAAACCAATTTTGGGGTGTGGTGAATGATCGATCAGTTATAAAGATAGGTGAAAGTGTTCATTGGAGCATATGTTCAAATGAGGTAAAGGCTGAACAAAGTTCAGAGCCATGCATCTGTCTTCTAAAGGTCTGGTGTACAGTCTGGAGAAAATATGACACCCCTAAACCACCCACATCCTTTAACATGCAATGTATTGCCTTCTTCAGCACTCTGTTCTCACTCAATGCAGCAAACAGCCAATTCTATCCCTGCTATCACTGATGCATTCTACCAATATATCGGTAGAACCTGAAGTGACACCTCCCATTTGTGATCTAGAAGCAGCACACCTCAGCTACACTGAAACTACACTGGAAGAACTTAGATCTACCTTAAACTAGAAGATGTCTTCAAGTATAGACATTATTCCAGAGGGGTATGGGACTGCTCAGATTATAGTTTGCCAAAGAAGAGGGGACTGTTCCCTTGGATCAACTTATTAATCTTCATAAATTACCACCATGAAACCTCCATCATCTCTGCAAATTACTTACAGTTTAAAATTAAGACCAGGGCTGGAGAGATGGCTCAGCGGTTAAGAGCACTGACTGCTCTTCCAGAGGTCCTGAGTTCAATTCCCAGCAACCACATGGTGGTTCATAACCATCCATAATGAGATCTGACTCCCTCTTCTGGTGTGTCTGAAGACAGCTACAGTGTACTCATATATAATAATAAATAAATAAATCTTTAAAATTAAGACCAAAGGCATCATGACTATTAAGGTTATTAGGTATTCACAATGATATCTTATAAGGAGTCTACTTTAAAAAAGCTTTCCAAACTGGCTAAAATTGTTTTCATCATTGCTTTGTTCATTAATGGAACAGGAGAATGAAACAAGCAACATCTAAGGATGTAGCCGTAGTTATTTTTCTATTGCTGTGATAACACACCATGACCAAGACAACTTAAAAAAGAAAGCACTTAGTTTGGGGTTTTTGGTTCCAGAAGATAGTAGAGTCTCTGAACATCATGGCAGGGAGCATGGAAGCAGGGATGCAGGCATCGTGCTGAGCAGTAGCTGAGAATTCATATGATGAGATGACAACAACTATGATGTACAGAGAGAGGGGATAAAGAGGGATGGAGAGAGAGGGAGGGAGAGGGAGGGAGATGGAGGGAGGAGACAGGGAGGGGGGAGTGAAATGTCAAAATATACACACCTTCAATAAGACCATACCTATTAATCCATCTCAAATTTGTTCCATCAACTTCAGTCGAATCATTAAAATATAAGAGCCCATGACGGCCATTTTCATTCAAACCACCACCTTCCATTTCCTGGCCCATATAGGCTCCTGGCCATATCATAAGGCAAAATGCACTTAATTCAATTTCAAAAAACCTATAGTCTTTCACAGTATCAACATAGTTTTAAAAGTCCAGATTTCTTTTGATACTTGAAGAAATCTCTTAATTGTAACTCTCTGTGAAATAGCAAAAGTAAATTATATACTTCCAACATACAATGGCACAGAATATATATTACCATTCCAAAAGGGAGGACTGGGGATAATGAGGAAATGCTGGACCAAAGTTACCTCTTCCCTTCCAGCTTTGTTGACTGCAACACAATTCTCTCTTGGGCTGGCTTCATCTGAAGACCTGTTTGGCAGGTATCCCACAGCTCTGGCTTCTCCAGCATCTGGGGTCTCCAACACAATCCAGGCTTTACTTTCACAGCTTAACACAACAGCACCTCTGGGCCTCCATGCAGGGACTCCCTTGCCACAAGACCTTTCCTTAACTATCAAGGAAGACACCACAACTGCTTTACTCTAGCATCCTTTTGAACTCTAAAGCTAGAACCACATGGCCTATGTTGGCTGCTTGGGAGGGAGTCTAAGTCCCTACTTGAATTACATCTGCATAAGTTTTGATTTGCTGATGTTTTTCTTTGTTGAATAAGCTTTCTTTTGCTTTAAGAGAGAATAAATTGTGGGTCTTTGGTATGTGTAGAAAAGTAAAACAGCTCTGAATTATTTTAGAATTGAATTTCCTTTGGTAGGATTATGCAAAGAAAAGAATTACATGTCGCAAACTTTCCAGAAAAGGATGTATATTAAAAAACCCATTCTTCCTTTTTATGACTAACTTCTGATGGCTTGCAGGGCCATGGAAGAAAAGTGTCTTGATCATGGGGAACAGGGGATGGAAATTTAAGGCTTGTCTTATCATGTGAGGAAGAAATGAGCACTCTTCCAAGACCTTGCAGTGGTCACAGCTAACACAGTGGCTTTGCAACTATTTGCGGCTTCTCAGTTTCTTCTGTTGCTCTCTTCATCTAAATCTTATTCCGTCTTCAAAGAGAAGTTCAGTTTCTCCTTTTTTGTGGTTTCTTTTAACCACAGGGATAGTTTCCATTTATGGACTCAGCACTTTGTGGTCACTTGTAGAGCAAATTATCTTGTTCCAGTGGCATCTAGTCTGATTTCAACTGACTTTTCATACCTTGTTTTGGTTTGTCTTTCCCACTGGGATCGTTGAGTCTCTTTGCATTTATTGTATTTGCTATGTATATTTCAATGACAAAAAGAATTTTTTTCCTTTTTCTCCACACTTCAAAAGGCAATTTGTAAGCAGTATGTAGTGATACACATCTTTAATCCTAGCATTTCAGAGGCAAAGCCAGGTCAGACCAGTCATCTATATAGTGTGTTCTAGGAAAATCAGAGCTACATAGTAAGAGCCTGTCTAGTGTAGAGAAAAGGCAACAACCAAAAAGACAAACAATAAACAATTTCAATATTGATTAAAATTTTAATAAATATTATGGGTTTAGCAAATGAACTAAGATTTAGCCTGTGTATGTGCTTTAAACACACATACACTACATACGTTAGTATGTATAATATATATAATATTAAGTTTTTATATGAATATTTTGTGTTCATTTATGTTTCTGTGCTCTGTATGTGCCTGGAGCCTTCAGATCTTTTGAAATTGTTGCGACAAATGGTTGTGAGCTTTTATGGGGACTCCAGTTCCCCTGGAAGAGGAACCAGTGCTCTTAACTGCTAAGTCATCTTCCTAGTCCTCTGTGCTTTACATTTAATGGTCGTAGTCTAAGACTCCATAAAGCCACAGGGTTAAGATTTCTGTGTTTCTTAACAAACCATCCCATCTCCTTCCCATTTGAAGTGATCACAGAACTCACCAGAAATATCCCAAGTCATAGAAGTCAGTTTCTATTTGCAAACATTAAGTGAAAATAGTCATAAGTATATTGCTTATAATTTTTCAGTAAGCATGCTTTTCTAGGCTTATTGTTATTATTTTTCTAATTCTTTTATAAGAGTACATAGAATGTCTTACTACATGTGACATTGGCTTTATATATCAAAACCTATAAAATATGCTTTGTGGTATAATCCAGAGGGTTGGAGTTCTTTCTTTTTTCTTTTATTTTTCTTTTTTTTAGGGTTGGAGTTCTTATGTTCTGAGCTAATGGCTGTATCTGGGGATTAAAGACTGAGCATTCTATTCTCTTGGCATGGAGATGTACATTTGAAGTTCAGGCCCCACCGGAACCTCTAAGTTTTCATACCTGCAAGGCTTTTGGTCTGTAGCCCAACAAGTATTTTATTTTCACACTTTCAGCTGAAATAAATGGCTCTACATTTTAATTTCCCATTTGTTAACTACACTTTAGGCTACAGAGTTAATCCGTTACTCTACACTTTGGGGACATGATAAATAGTTCAGTTGGATTTCCTTTCAGAAGAAATCATTTCTGCAAATATGAGACTGTGGAAATCTTGCCCAAGGGAGAGAATTAGGAAAGGGAAATATTTTTCTAGCAAAAGAATCAAAGTCTTATGACTGTGGCCCAAGAATGATGAGACAGAGAAAGTATGGCTTGTTTAAGACCACCCTGCTGAGTGAGACTCTTACTCCATCAGAGTCATTTCAGCAGAAAGAACGATGGGTAGAAAATTGTTTTCAGAACACTTTTGCTGCATCTACGGCTGTGTTAAATCTTCATTTTTTGCCATTTGTCTTGCAGAAGCCTGTACTTTAAAAGAAAAATGGCATAACTCTAAAACATGCCTTCTACTTAATTTATTCTCCCTGCAGGGCTCCTGTGGGCTCTGGCCTCCTTCTGCTGCTTCTAGCATGGAACTGGACACAAGATGCAACCGACACCAGCACAGCACTCGTTCTTATGTTCACCTTGTCTGAAATCTGGTGCAGCACCAACGAGAAGAGAAGTGATATCTGGGGATAAGGGTTTCAGAATTGGGAGTCGCGCATGTATAGACAAATGCTTCCTGGTTATAGATCTTGATTTACTTGTGGCTGAAATAAATTAAACTTATAAGTATTTAAAAGAAACATCCAATTGTATTAATATTTTAATTTTAATAACTCTACTGAAAATTAGTTGTGTCTTCTTGATGGAGATATAGAATGGGTATCCCATAGTTCTCAGCTCACAGAACTTTGTTTCAAGATGGGAAATATGCTTAAACATGAATAAAATTCATTTTTTGTACTAAAAGGAATTGTATGGCTTTCATTTCCAATATAATGAGTATTAGAAAGAAATTGAGACCAATTTAAAACAAACTTTATATTTCATAATTGAATGGCATTTAAAGATATGGTCTAAGTAACATTTCAACAAATATAGCTCCTAAGATATTGATATCCTTTAATTATCAAACATAAAAAATATTTTTAACTTATGTCCTTATATCTGCAACTTTTGGAATCTGTAGACTACATAGTGACTGATTTTATCCATGAAATCAGAGCTCTCAAATCAACCATAGTTTAGTGGCACTTTTAACATGAAATTTAATGTACTTATAAAATATAATTAACAATAGTTTTGGGGGGCAGGTGTGGTGTTGCATGTCTTTACTCTCAGCACTAGGGAAGTAGAGGCAGGCAGATCTCTTTGAGTTCGAGACCAACTTGGTTTACATTGTGAGTACTAGAACAACCAGTGCTACATAGAGAGACACTGTCTCAAAAAGCTAAACAAAACAAAATAAATCCACCAAAATAATAGTCCTTTAGAAACATAAAAAAAATATCATTAGGAAACATTAACCAGCTGTTTGTTTTAGGCCCAGTAACAAATTGTTTGGACACACATGCAAGTTTTATATGCTATTACATGGCCAAACACCATTTCTGTGTTCCTCTTTATTTCTATTGGGCTAGGAAATTCAGTCACGACAATAGAGAGCCATTCACAGTAGAGAATGAGGATAAGTTACTCAAGTGGGTTCTAAGCATATTTTAGTTACTAGAGTCCCGTATCAGGTAGTTTCTATTCAGATTTTGGCATATAGCAACTGTTTAGGATATTTATTAATTCTTGTTATAATTTTTCTTCTCTTGTTAGGTCAAGACCAATGTTGATCATGAATAGAAGTGGCCTACTTTATCAGTGTTTTGTAATCCATATTCATTCTAGTTGGTCAGGCCATAGTAGTTGTTGAAGGTATATGTTCTACTGGGGGCAGAAGCCACTGCTAGGTAAGGGCTCTGCTACCAAGCCACATCCACAGACTCTGTTAAATATGTTTAAATACTATCTTTGGAAAATTCCTGCATATTCACATTGATAAACTATAATGAAACAGTTATTATGAAATGATATTACATACTGTTGGGTTGGTCTGGTAATGCTATGTATTTAAATTCTAAATACTGGCCCCAAGATCTGGTTATCCCTGATGTACATGTACACCTCATGCACACCAAGTGACATTATATAAACCTTACTCCGCAATTTAAAACTACTGGTGAAATAAGGGTAGCTACAGCCAATTACTGGAGAGAATAGAAGAGGTGGAGTTTGAGTTACCCTATTGGGAATCATAGGTTGGGATCACAAGGAAAGAGGAGAAGGTAAAAGGAAGAAGATGGAGAGAACAGGAGGTTTCCATTAGACATGCTGAACAAAGTGACCCCCTCCCCCATCCATAACAACTTTGTCTGCTCCTGAACCGACAGCTTTCCTCTGTCATCACTAATGGTCCGTCTCTTTTTTTGGCGGGGGGGATAGAAACATCTTATGGCAAAATCAAAGATTTATGTGGAAAATATTTCTGATAAAATTGTAGAAAAACATGTTAGAATTGAAGATTATCTTGGAAAAGTTTATAATAATGGTAGGTATAAAAGTATTCTTAAGTTGATTAAAAATGGAATTTTAAACATTTTCTGATAAACTTGAAGATTTACATGGAAACTATTTTTGATCAAATTGCAGAAATATATAGAAAAACATGTTAAAATTAAAGATTATCATGGAAATTATATAGATAAAACAATAGGCATAAAGATAATTCTAAGTTGATTGAAGGTAGAATTATAAACATTTTCAGATAACATTGAAGATTTACATGGAAAGTATTTCTGGTAACATTCAAGAAATAAATAGACAAACACATTAAAATGACTATTTCATGGAAAATTTTACATAAAAAATGGTTGATGTAAAAACTTTTTAAATTAATTGAACAAGAAATTAGAAACATTTGTGATAAAATCAAAGATTTACATTGAAAACATTTCTGATAAAATGGAGGAAGTATATAGAAAGACATATTAAAATGGAAGATTATCATGAAAATAATGCAGATAAAATGGTAGACATAAAAAGAAATTACTAAATTAATTAAAAGGGAAATTATAAACATTTTCTGATAAAATTTAAGATTTACATGAGAAATATTTTGTTAGTCTATGTCTTTTTATTGGGGAGTTGAGTCCATTGTTGTTAAGAGATAAGGAATAGTGATTGTTGCTTCCTGCTTCCTGTTATTTTTTATGTTACTTTTATGTTTGTGTGGGTATCTTCTTTTGGGCTTGTTGGAAGATTACTTTCTTGCTTTTTCTAAGGTGTAGTTTCCCTCCTTGTGCTGGCATTTTTGAACAGTTATCCTTTGTAGGGCTGGATTGGTGGACAGATATTGTGCAAATTGGGTTTTATCATGGAATATCTTTGTTTCTCCATCTATGACGATTGAGAGTTTTTCTGGGTATAGTAGCCTGGGCTGGCATTTGTGTTCTCTTAGGGTCTGTATGAGGTCTGCTCATGATCTTCTAGTTTTCATCATCTCTGGTGAGAAGTCTGGTGTGATTCTGATAGGTCTGCCTTTATAAGTTACTTGCCCCTTTTCCCTTACTGCTTTTAATATTCTTTCTTTGTTTAGTGAATTTGGTGTTTTGATTATTATGTGCTGGGAGGATTTTCTGTTCTGGTCTAGTCTATTTGGAGTTCTGAAGGCTTCTTGTATGTTCATGGGCATCTCTTTCTCTAGGTTAGGGAAGTTTTCTTCTACAATTTTGTTGAAGATATTTACTGGGCCTTTAAGATGTAAATCTTTACTCTCTTCTATACCTATAATCCTTAGCTTTGGTCTTCCCATACTTTCTTGACTCACAGCCATAATTGCTCTTTCCCTTGCTATTGCTTGACCCTGTTTCCTGGGAAATGTGAATAAATGTTTCCTCACCCACATAGAGAATATGCAATAGACCAAAGTAAGGATACCACCAAAGTCCAACTTGGTGAAACAATGAGTTTTAATTGGGTTACTTATAGGCTATTGATGAGAGATTACTTTTGGGAGCAGAAATGGCTTGGGGACAGTTGCATCACCAAAAGCTCAGCCTAGTTTTTTCTCATGAAAGCTGGAAACTTGAAGCTCAATATACCACCCACAGGCAGTTTGAGAGGTGGAGAATAAGTCTTCCAGACAGCTTAAGTCTGAGAGTGTTTTTTAGTTATAGCTTATACAGGGGGCAGCTTGGGGAAAGAGGAACTAGATTATCTGGTCAGTTTCCAGTACTTCTTGAAACTTTGAAGTTATTTACTTCCTGAGGTTTATTTAAGGAGTTTCCTTGCACAATGGAATATGGCATGTTTCACCCCTCTTTAGGGAAGTTTACATTTTAATAAGCTACCCTCTAGGTTGGAAGGTTTTGTCTGGGAAGAAATTGCTGCTTCGCAGTGCTGAGATTTACACTGTGAGAAGATGTATAGATGAAAGGATGCCATGAATCTGCTTATCATACTCCTATTTGGAGATAAGCAGTGTCATTGACGCCAGGGATGCATGGTGCTGCTGTCCTCTGGGTCCTTAACTCTTCATCAGAACTCAGCTGCTTATCCAAAATGCTCTTCTCTTTGTAGCTACCAGGCATTTTGGATCTTTTTCCTTTTGTCACAACACTGTTGTCCATATATGGAAAGACAGCTGGCAGAGGCAAAGTGTCTTCTGCTTCTGGGGAAAGAATTGGGCTAAAAATACCAGCTTCTGTGTTAGCCCTGAACTCTCATGGTGGTTCTCAATGACCTTCTGCATTCAGTTTTCTTCTTTTGTCTTCACTTGCAAGTCATGCTTTCTGTTCTGAAGGGCTGGGATCCGAGCGTCCTAAACCAAAGTCAAATTCTCATGCATCATGAAAGGAGATACTTTTATTCTTTGATACTAACTAAGCTGCAAGCTCTCTGGAGTCAGGAGGCTCCCATTCCTGTGGTACTTATGCTCTTGGTAGCAGCCCCAACAAAAATAATTTTTCTGATGTTTGCTCAAGGTAACCACAATCTTTTGATGCTCTCAACTAGACTTTGGCTTTTCCCATTGAACACTGAACTTCGTGGGAAAGCCATCGGCTTTTGGCTCTGCCTCAGTTCTCTGAAATATTCCTAACTGAAAATAGAGAGAATGAAAGAAGAATAAAGGAGTGGAGGCGGAGAATTTGTCATAGCTATATTATAGAAGAGAAATAATAAATAGTATTTAAAATACATATTTAGGCAAACATTATATGATTCTTAAATAAAGAACTTTCTTTAAAAGTACATAACTTGAAACTTACCCCATCCAATAGGCAAAACCTTAAGTATGTCTTGGGAGAGTATAAATATGGCATATAATTAACATTTGTGGTTTTACTAACACTAACCAGTGATTATGTGCTAGGCAAGCTCAGCATGCAGTCTGACTGAAACTAGTTAATACCATGGCCATAGTATTAAGTATCTGAGAATAATAAGCATCATGGTATTAAGTGGTTCAGAATCATGCCCATCATAGTATTAAATGAACCAGAATTATACCTAAATGTTTGTCTTAAATTAATAAGTGAGTCCATTTCCTCTGAGCACACATCTCCCTACATTCTTTTAAATTCAGCTTCCTTCTCAGCTTGACATCTTAGCTTGGCATTTGAGCAATGCTAGTTCAGATTTGTCAGCCAACCTTCAGACAAATGGAGCAAACCCACTCTTGCCACATGGGTACCGGAGTTTCACAGGTACAGTGGGTGGAAGGGTAAACACGGAGAAAGAAACTATTCAAAATGGAACCATTAACACCAAAAATGTTTAAAGAATTTCTAAATCCAGCAAAGTCTACAATACTTACGTACTTTAAAAATGCAGGAAGATGATCAGCATTTATTATTTGTGAAGGTACTATTTCTAACCTTTTCTTATGCATTAGCTTGATTGACCTAAAGGCCAAGAGATGAATATCTATATGTTCAAATACACGAAGCCTGGAGCCCTGTTCCCAGCACATTTAAAAAGTCCAAATGGGTAAAAAGATGGTATTTCTGGGCTGGGGAGGAACTCAGTAGTTAACAACACTGGCTGCTCTTCCATAGGAACCAAAGTTTAATTCCCAGCACAACATGGTGGCTCACAGCTCTGCAACTACAGTTCTAGGGAATTCAATGGTCTCTCCAGTTTCTGAATAAATTGGTCTCTAGTATAGTTAGAGTCCCCTCAAAATTAGGCTCTAATGTCAGTGAAGAAAGAAAGTTGCCAGCAAGAGTGAGATAAAGCAGGCAAAGAACACGAACTTCCTTCATCCATGCCCTCTATACAGGTTGCCACCAGAAGGTACAGCCCAGAGTAAAGGTGTATTTTCTTTCCACCTCAAAAGATATGGATTAAATGTATCATTTCCCAAGTTCAAATGATTTAATTAAGAACCACCTCACAGGTGTACCCAGCAGCTTGGGTTTTAGTAAATCCCTGATATACCAAGGTGACACCCAAGAATTACCATCACTATCTTCCTATCAAATGATCTGGATTTAGAGTGGATCTTCCCACTTCATATGAGCCAATGAAGAAAAATCCCTTACAGGTATGCCCAATTACTTAGGTGTTTAGTTAGTTTTAGATGCTGACAAGTTGACACTCAAGAATAACCATTACGAAGGGGGTACTTATCCATTGCTGTGGTGGGTAGATGTGCAAACTGGTATAGTAATTATGAAAATTAGGTAGAGATTGTTCCAAAAACTGAAGGTTAATCTACTACAACATCCTGCTGTACTACTCTTTTTTTTTTTCATTTGGGGCTTCATCTACCCCATTATCTGCCAATATTTATTTATTTATTTATTTATTTATTTATTTATCTATCTATCTATCTATCTATTTATTTATTTATTTATTATTTTTGATATATACTTTATTTACATTTCAAATGATTTCCCCTTTCCTGGATTCCCCCCCTCCCTGAAAGTCCCATAAGTCTTCTTCCCTCCCCCTGTTCCCCAATACACCCCTTCCCACTCCCCTGTTCTGGTATTCCCTTACACTGCTGCACTGAGCCTTTCCAGAACCAGGGGCCACTCCTTCCTTCTTCATGGGCATCATTTGATATGTGAATTGTATCTTGGGTATTCCAAGCTTCTAGGATAACATCTACTTATCAGTGAGTGCATACCATGAGTGTTCTTTTGAGACTGGGTTACCTCACTTAGGATGATATTCTCCAGCTCCATCCATTTGTCTAAGAATTTAATGAATTCATTGTTTCTAATGGCTGAATAGTACTCCATTGTGTATACATATATATATACACAATGTATATATATATATATAGCATATTGTATCCATTCCTCTGTTGAGGGACATCTGGGTTCTTTCCAGTTTCTGGCTATTATAAATAGGGATGCTATGAAGCTAGAGGAACATGTATCCTTATTACATGCTGGAGAATCCTCTGTGTATATGCCCAGAAGTGGTATAGCGGGGTCCTCCAGAAGAATCATTCCGGGTTTTCTGAGGAATCGCCAGACTGATTTCCAGAGTGGTAGCACCAGCTTGCAACCCTACCAGCAGTGGAGGAGTGTTCCTCATTTTCCACATCCTCTCCAACAACTGTTTTCTCCTGTTTTTGCTCCTCTGCTGTACTACTCTTAGGCATATACCCAAAGAACTCTACATCATATAGAGAGATACTATATTCATTGATACTCTATTCATAACAGCCAGAAATTGGAGCCATTCTAGATTTCCATGAAATGATGAATGTGTGATGAAAATATGCTGCATTTATGCAATGTAATAATATCCAGCAGTTAATAAAAATAAAATTATGAAAATGTCAATAAATGATTAGCACTAGAAACAATCATCCTGAGTGAGGTAAAATCTTCCTAAAATATATTTATAAAAGTAATTTCATCATTAGTCATTAGGGAAATGCAAATTAAAACAACCCTGAGATTTCACCTCACAACAGTCAGAATGGCTAAGATTAAAAACTCAGAAGACATCAGGTGTTGGCAAGGATGTGGAGAAAGAGGAACACTCCTCCACTGCTGGTGGGAATGCAAGCTGGTACAACCACTCTGGAAATCAGTATGGCGGTTCCTCAGAAAACTGGACGTGATACTTCCGGAGGACCCAGCCATACCACTCCTGGGAATATGCCCAGAAGATTCCCCAGCATGAAATAAGGATACATGCTCCACTATGTTCATATCAGCCTTATATATAATAGCCAGAAGCTGGAAAGAACCCAGATGTCCCTCAACAGAAGAATGGATACAAAAAATGTGGTATATATACACAATGGAGTACTATTCAGACATTAGAAACAATGAATTCATGAAATTCTTAGAGAAATGGATGGAGCTGGAGAATGTCATACTAAGTGAGGTGACCCAGTCTCAAAAGAATACCCATGGTATACAGTCACTGATAAGTGGATATTAGCCTAGAAGCTTGGAACACCAAAGACATAAATCACATATCAAGTGATGTCTCACAAGAAGAAAGGAATGGACACTGGTGCTAGAATGGACCAAAACATCATTGTGGGGGAGTACAAGAACAGTGAGGTGGGAGGGGGTGGATGAGGGAGCAGGGGGAGGGAAAAGGGCATGTGGGACATTTGGGGGTGGGGAACCAGAAAAAGGGAAATGAAATGTAAATATAGAATATATCCAATAAATAAAAAAAATAAGTAAAAAGAAAGTGGAGACATTTTCAGGTAAAACTGAAGTTTTTTGTATAACATTTCTGAATAAATTATGGAAATTCATGTGACAATTGAAAAAAAAAGTAATTTAAATGGATTAACCAAATAATGGAGTAGACAATGCCACAGCTAGATACTGATGCCACCATACTTGGTGCACTGGAATTCCAGGGCCTGGAATGGATTATATCCTTGTGAATCATTGAACAAGGGGTCCCATAAATCACCAAATATTACAGGCTGTAGACAAGGCTATTGTTTAGCTTAATGGTAAGCCCATATGGCTGAAGAGAACAATTATTTATGTCATGGAATACATAGAATTTGTGCTAGTGCCCAACGATAAACTTCACCCACCCTACCTAACATTCATGCTACTTTGTATGCTACCAAACCAGACATGTAATCACCCATATCACCCAGTTACAAAATCCACAGCCTACAATAATAGCCTATACATAAAACCTATGGGTGCAATGGTGGCACAATGTTATGCATGTACTCAACACTTTTTTGGTTGGATTTAAGGCATACTATATGAGATGGAATCCATGTCTGACACTGCTTGGTGGCCAAGACCCGTAGACCATGGGTCTCCGGGAAATCCTAATTCGACTCTTGAACTTTAGCTTAGAACAGAGCTTTGCTTTTCTCTTCCTCATCTTTCATGCTCCTTTCTTCTTATTTTCCTCATACTTTCTTTCTCTTTCTCTTTATTTTCTTCTATCTTTCTAATCCTTCTGTCCTTCCTTGCCTTCCCTTTCTTCATCCCTTGTCCCCTCCTTACTTTCTTCCCTTTTCCTCTCTTTCCTTCCTTCTTACTTTCTTCCTACCTTTTTCTCTTTCTCTTTCTCTCTCTCTCTCTCTTTCTTTCTTTCTTTCTTTCTTTCTTTCTTTCTTTCTTTCTTTCTCTCTCTATTTCCTTTCTCTCTTTCCTCTCCCTCCCTCCCTGCCCCTCTTTCCTTCTTCCTTCCTTCCTTCTTTCTTTCTTTCTTTCTTTCTTTCTTTCTTTCTTTCTTTCTTTCTTTCTTTAACTTTCTCTCCTCTCTTTACACTTCTTTCTTTTCTTCTTTTACCCTTATTCACTAAAAAAAGTACCCTTTTAGCCAAAACTCCTAATGTTAAATTAAGCAGTATGTGTAAATTTTTTGTATACTGCTTGGAACATTTAAATTTGGATTAGTTCACTTTGAATTAAGATATCATGAATTTGGATTATGTGTGATACAAAAGTATAGAAAAGCTTTAGATTACAGGCTATTCAGCTAGACTCCTTCCAGGGACCTAGCAAGGGATTATATCATCTCCTGTCACCATCATCTACCTCTGCCTGCTGCAGATGGAATATAAAAGCTCTGTTTACCACTCCACTTCTCTCTCTTCTTCTCTGTTCCCACGTGCTCCCAACAAGTCTCTTTCTCCCTGTTTCTGTCCTTCTCTATCCTACTTCTCTTCCCTCATGGTTCTGCTGCTGTCTGTATGCTACTAGCCTTTGTCCAGGCCCTCGTTCCCTCTTCCCCCAAATAAACCTTCTTTATATCAGATAGGTCTGTCAGATTGCTCAGGGGACCCATCAGGTATTCCCACCCTCATAAAAAGCCATTATATTTCATAACAGATGCTAATTGCAGGGAGGAAGGTGATACCCTAGAGATCCAAAGGAATTCAGAGTATAATAAATTCGAACAATGTATGTTGCCTACTTAAGAAATATCTACAATTATATCTATTGCTTTGTTTATTAACTTAAAGATATTAATAAACAAGGAGCTGAAGGGGTTTGCAGCGTCATGGGAGGAATAACAAGACGAGTCACCCAGTACTCCCGGAGATCCCAGGGACAAAACCATCAACCAAAGAGTACATATGGAGTAACCCATGGCTCCAGACACATAGGCACAAAGGATGGTCTTGTTAGAAACCAAAGGGAGGAGAGGTCCTTGGTCCTGGAATGACTTGTTGCCATAGTGTAGAGGAATACCAGGACAGGGAAGTAGGGGAGGGATAGCTGGAGAAGGGGAGATGGCTTATGGGATTTTGGGGGGAGGAGGGAACCAGGAAGGGGGACGACATTTGAAATGTAAATAAAGAATACATCTAATAAAAATAAAAATAAAAAATATTAATAACAAGATGTCATTCATGAAAGATTTTCAGCAGTAATTCCATACTGTATTCTATAGGAATTACTTTCAAAACTAATTAAGAAGCCAATACTATTGTACTGGCTAGTTTTATGTCAACTTCACATAGCTGGAGTCATTGGAGAGGACAAACTTCAAATGAGAAAATATCTCCAGAAGTTTGGGCTAAAAGTAGACAAGCCTGTAGGAATTGATAGGGGAGGGATAAGTGCATTGTGAGCGGAGTCATCCCTTGGCTTGTGGTCCTGGGTTCTATATGTAGGTAAGCTGAGTAAGCCTTAAGGAGCAAACCAGTAAGCAGCACCCCTCTGTAGCCTCTGCATCAGCTCCTGCCTCTATGTTCCTTCCCTGTTTGGGTTCCTGCCTTGGCTTTCCATAATGAACTGTGTGAGTCAAGCTAAATAAACCCATTCTTCAAGCTGCTTTGGTCATGGTATTTCATCACAGGACTAGAAACCCTAACTAAGCAACTATCCAGTGTATGTGCAGCTTGTGACAGTGTCTTCAGAAGGAGGCAGTAACCCAACCCTTGAACCAGGAACTCACAAATTTGAAGCTGAAAGTTGAAGAGGTTGACTGTTTTTTGGATAGATGAGGTTAAAGGCTCGACAGAACCTCATATGCTCATATGCTCATATGCTCTTTGTATAACTTTACTTACTCAATCTCTTTAACCTTTGGTTCTTTATCTGCAATATAAGCATCAGCAGCCCTTGGTGGAGTGAAGCATGGACAGAATGTTGAGTGACAGGTGAATAAGTTAGTCCGACAGGGGAAGCACTGCATGACACAAAACTATATTCTGTCTGCACTCTGTCTTCTATCCAGTATGCTTCTGCTTTTTCAAGTTATAGACTTTAGGAAGTAAAATCTATGAACTCATATGAAACACAAGCAACATCTTCAGAGCCAATCAAAGATCAGTATTATTAACAATAACATATAAATCTTCCTTCCCAAACCAATTTATTTCACGCAAACACACAATTGTTGCAGCAATCAGTCTCCTGGTGTGGATTTCATTCTATTAAAACACATTGTTACCAAATCCTCCAACTTAGAAGATGCTTTGCTTAGTTCCAGGTTGTGAATTTAACAATTTCCCGTTGTCATTGTTTTGTTGCTGCACTTTTCATACCTTTAGGGTATGTTCTTTGCCACATTTCCTGTTTTGGTTTTCCTAGGAATTCAATCAGATTCATGAAGCTCAATGCCATTCATTCACTCAACGTTGTTTCGGAAAACAACGTATGTATGTGCTGACAAATGTGGTATAAGCACCTCACAATCTGATGACATTCTCAACTTTTACTCAGTATTTATCAGACAGTACAATTAACGCAGCCATGCAACACAGATTTCAATAAGATAAAAATTCACACAAATGGAATCAGTAGAGAGCTGATGTTGATACTTCCACTCCAGCAGGACCATGACTAATGCCAGAGAAATGAGACAAACTTTTTGAAGAAGTAATTTTCTGGCTCTTTTCATTGGCTGACTAACATGATATGAACTAGAGTCCCAAAGCCCATGTGCTTCTTTAACATGTGGCAAATTATAGCTTTACATTTATCATCTATAAATAGGGATTAATAATACATACAGTGTGGCCTATTGAAAATGCTAAATAAAATAGCTATATTGTCAAGAAGTAAGTGCTCATTATGCACACATTAGCTGTTATTTCTGAGAACCCAAAAGAGAACATGTCTGCCTTTGAGAAAATAATGCTAAAATAATCCTCTAGTTCATTTGGAGGGGGCTTGGTAGCCAATATTTTCAGGACAGGGATAAGCATGAGTTTAGTGATTAAGAGAAGTGCTAGTAGTGGACACCTCTAAAATTAATAGCAAATTTAGTAATTTTCTGAAGTTGAATACTTCAAATCTCTAGTCACTAATTTCTTCCTTCAGTTACTAAATCACAAACTAAAGTGATATACATTAGGTGGTGAGAACCAGCCAAGCATTGGCTGATGATTTTCAGAGTCTGCTCACATGGACAAGTGCTTCATAGAATATGTGAAGGGTGAAGGCTAGGAATTCACTAATGTCCAGAAAGGAATCAAATTGCTATTGAGAAGAACTATTATTGTGCATATATTTCAGGACAAACAACATCCCAGAATTAAACACCATTATTGTTCATAATCAAGGTGAAACCATCCTGCGCTGACAGAATCTTGCTCTTGCAGCCTTCATTGGTACCTAGAAGGCTTTGCACAAGTCTGTGCAGGGTGAGCCATAGCAGCCTTCATGCAGCAGTCTTAACAGGGACACCCCAAAGCCAGAGCAAAAAGGAGGGAAGAAGGGAAAAAGAAAAAAGGAAAAGAAATCATTCAATCTAGCAATTTCACTTATAGATTATTTTAGCACGAAGCCAGGGAGATAGCACCCCCTATCCCTAAGTATACAACTGCATTAGCAAGCACATTGAAAAAGTAGGTACAACAATTTTAATGTGCTTCACTTAAAATTATATAGGTAATATTGTAAATTTAAAAATATGTAATTATTTCACAAATGTGACTATATTTACAATTCACGTTATTACTTGCTTTTAAATTTTGCTACAGATAAAGATATATATCTAAAATTCTTTATATTGTTTAAAACAACCACCCTGAATACCAAAATATGGCTATCAGAGTGATACCAGTTAATGATAATTTTGTTCCATTATTCATTCTAGATGACAGCTCCTGTGCATTCCTGGAAAAATCTTTGCACACTGCACATTATGTTCAAGCAAAGGGATATGTCAAGTGATAGAAATTCCTCTGGGAACCATAATCTTAGTTGCTATTTGAATGTTTGGTCAGTATTACTTAGATTTTATCTGTTTCTCAATATCCATGAGACATCTTTATGTTCAATGACAAGTCATTGAATCTTCCCATTCCACTAGTCCAAAATAAATTGTTAAAGTAAATTGTATCTCCAGTGTTTGCATAATGTCACCCCTCCTTTCTTTCATCCAGATTGGCCCTGATCTCAAATTCACTATGGTTAATTCTTATACAACATTAAAAAAAAGGCTTTTGGATCTTAGGTTTCTGCCCAAGAGAAATTTACTATTATTTAGGAGTTGATTAATGAGGTTATTTTCATACCTTTATGTGCCTCATGTATCACTAGCTGTGCTTTACAACTGACCCTCTCTCTGATCTGCATTAGAAGAGATGTAGACAAGCCCACACCTTGCTCTCTATTTTCCTGCCAATGACTTTTCATAATAAAAACAAATCTCTCTACTATCACAGTCTCTCTACTATCATTGTTTTAAAATTCTTATCGTAAAAGAAAACAGAACTCCAAAAACAGAAAAAAAAATGGGTGAAAGAAAATTTTCCAATGAGAAGTGGAATTTTCTGTTGAAGCAAATAGAATGACACCCTGCTTTGCTTGTAGAGACTTAGTGCATAGTTTCAAAGGCTTTAATTTGAAAAGAAACTATATGTAAAATTATGTTTCCAAATCAAATGTGGATCAAGAATTATGTCAGGAAGACAAAAATTCTGTCTTCGAAACAGCAACAAATTTAAAGTTCAAACTCAGGTGTATTCTACTATAAAATGTGGTAGCATATTTCATAGCAAAAAAGCCAAACTAATTACTTTTGTTGAGTTTATTAAAAATGTGTGGGGATTGTGGGAGTTATAACATGGCCTTAAAATGATGATAAGGTATTTATAAAATCATTTTCTCTTTTCAGAGTATAGCCAGACAAACTGAAGAAATTAGAAAATAATAAAAAAAAATTGAACAACAGTGCCACTAACTTGTGATTTTATGCTTTGGCAATGGATGGTAACACAGATGCCAGAGTATGGCTTCTTGCACAGCTCTGTCAGGGTGCTGGAAAGAGCAACAGGTCACTGCAGAGAGAACTTCAGACTCAGCTGTTTAGAGTATTTGTGGCTCTTTCAGGGGACCTGGGTTTGACCATGACACATACACGGAGGTTCACAGTCATCCATAACTCTATTCCAAAGAGCTCAACAGCCTCTCGGCCCTCATAGGCACCAAGCATGCATGTGGTGCACATACACACAGGCGGGCATGATGCTCGTACATATAAAACAAATCTTAAAAAATAACTTTTTCGGTGTCATTAAAAGACACAACTAAATCAAGAGGTTTAGACAAAACATTAAACAAATGTTAAAGTGATTTTATGACTACTGAGAAAATATCAAAATATCCCAGTTCTTTGAACACCATGTCGACCCGTGTGCCACCATGTTTTCTACCATGACAGTGAACTAAACCTCTGAATCTGTAAGCAAGCTCCACTTAGATACTTTCTTATTTTAATTTTTATTTCTATATTCTTTGTTTACATTCCAAAGGCTTTCCCCTTTCCCAGTTCCCCCCTCACCATATGTCCCATAAGTCCTCTCCCCCCCATTCCCCAATCACCCCCCCCACCATTTCTCTGTTCTGGTACTCTCCTATAAAACTGGATCCTGTCTTTTCAGGACCAGGGTCCTGTCCTTCCTTCACCTTGGGAATCTTTTGATTTGCTAATGGTGCCTTGAGTACTCAGAGCTTCTGGGCTCATTAATATCCACTTACTAGTGATTGCATTTCATGTGCATTCTTTTGTGATTGGGTTAACTCACTTAGGATGATATTTCCCAGATCCAGCCATTTGCTTGCAAATTGCATGAATTCATTATTTTTAATTGCTGAATAGTATTCCATTGTATAAATATACATTCCTCTTTTGAGGGAGATCTGGGCTCCTTCCAACTTCTGGCTATTATAAATAAGGCTGCTATGAACATGGTGGAGCTTGTGTCTTTATTGCATGCAGGGGAATCCTCTGGGTATATGCCTCTGGAAGTGTCATGCCCAATTTTCTGAGGAACCGCCAGACTGATTTCCAGAGCGGTTGTACCATCTTGTAACCCCACCAACAGTGGAGGAGTGTTCCTCTTTTTCTACATCCTCGCCAACACCTGTTGTCTCTTGAGTTTTTAATCTTAGCCATTCTGACTGGTGTGAGGTGGAATCTCAGGGTTGTTTTGATTTGCATTTCCCTGATGACTAATATTCTCAGCCATCCAAATTTCTTCAGGTGAAAAGTCTTTGTTTAGCTCTGTACCCCATTTTTAATGGGGTTATTTGGTTCTTTGGGGTCTAACTTCTTGAGTTCTTTGTATATATTGGATATTAGCCCTCTGTCAGATGTGGGGTTGGTGAAGATCTTTTCCCAATTTGTTGGTTGCCATTTTGTCCTTCTGAAGGTGTCCTTTGCCTTACAGAAACTTTGTAATTTTATGAGGTCCCATTTGTCAATTCTTGATCTTAGAGCATAAGCTATTGGTGTTCTGTTCAGGAACTTTCCCCCTGTGCCCATGTCCTCCAGGGTCTTCCCCAGTTTCTTTTCTGTTAGTTTCAGTGTGTCTGGTTTTATGTGGAGGTCCTTGATCCACTTGCAGTTGATCTTAGTACAAGGAGATAAGAGTCGGTCGATTGGCATTCTTCTGCATGTTGACCTCCAGTTGAACCAGCACCATTTGTTGAAAAGGCTATCTTTTTTTCCACTGGATGGTTGTAGCTCCTTTATCAAAGATCAAGTGACCATAACTCTGTGGGTTCATTTCTGAGTCTTCAATTCTTTTCCATTGATCTACTTGCCTCTTGCTGTACAAATACCATGCAGTTTTTAACACAATTGCTCTGTAGTACTGCTCGAGGTCAGGGATATCGATTCCCCCAGAAGTCCTTTTATTGTTGAGAATAGTTTTAGCTATCCTGGATTTTTTGTTACTCCAGATGAATTTGAGAATTTCTCATTCTATCAACTCAAGCAAATCAGTAGCCTTCCTGTACTCAAAGGACAAGCAGGCTGAGAAAGAAGTTAGGGAAATAACACCCTTCACAATAGCCACAAACAATATAAAGTATCTTGGTGTAACTCTAACCAAATAAGTTAAAGATCTGTATGACAGGAACTTCAAGTCCTTGAAGAAAGAAATTGATGAAGACCTCAGAAGATGGAAAACATTTTATGCTCTTGGATTGGCAGGATCAATATAGTAAAAATGGCCATCTTGCCAAAAGCAATCTACAGATTCAATGCAATCCCCATCAGAATCCCAAATCAATTCTTCATAGATACTTTCTTTTATACAAGTTCCCATAGTTATGGTATCTCTTCACAGCAATAGGACATTAACTAAGACATTGGCCCAAGCAAATTCTTCTTCATACAATGATGATGCCTCAAGAAGTCAAGAGGCTGGGCACCTTTGTCTCAAAGATTAGTGTGCAGCATTCTGTATTCATCTGTCTTTCTTCTAACAAACTCTGGCTTGACTCAAATCCTACTACAAACACAGGAAGGACCTACAGTGTCTACTTATTTTTTTTTACTTCTTTAAAAAATTCATTTTCTACATTCTTTGTTTACATTCCAAATGATTTCCCCCTTCCCAGTTCCCCCCTCCCCATAAGTCCCATAAGCCCTCTTCCCTCCGCCCATTCCCCAATCAACCCCCTCCCACTTCTCTGTCCTGGTATTCCCCTACAATGCTTTCCAGGACCAGGGCCCTCTCCTTCCTTCTTGTTGGGAATGATTTGATATGTTAATTGTGTTTTGGGTATTCAGAGCTTCTGGGCTAATATCCACTTATCAATGACTGCATTCCATGTGTATTCTTTTGTGAATGAGTTACCTCACTTAGGATGATATTTTCCAGTTCCAACCATTTGCCTAAGAATTTCATGATTTCATTGTTTTTAATTGCTGAGTAGTATTCCATTATGTAAATATAATACATTTTCTGTATCCACTCCTCCATTGAAGAACATCTGGGTTCTTTCTAGCTTCTGGCTATTATAAATAAAGCTGATATGAACATAGTGGAGCATGTGTCCTTTTGCATGCCAGGGAATCCTCTGGGTATATGCCCAGGAGTGTTATAGCAGGGTCCTCCAGAAGTGTCATGCCCAGTTTTCTGAGGAACCGCCAGACTGATTTTCTGAGTGGTTGTACCAGCTTGCAATCCCACCAACAGTGGAGGAGTGTTCCTCTTTCTCCACATCCTTGCCAACACTTACTGTCTCCTGAGTTTTTAATCGTAGCCATTCTGATTGGTGTGAGGTGAAATCTCAGGGTTGTTTTGATTGGCATTTCCCTAATGACTTATGATGTTGAACATATCTTAAGGTGCTTCTCAGCCATTCGAAATTCTTCAGGGGAAAATTATTTGTTTAGCTCTGTACCCCATTTTTAATAGGGCTATTTGGCTCTCTGGTGTCTAACTTCTTGAGTTCTTTGTATATATTGGATAGTAGCCCTCTGTTGGATATAGGGTTGGTGAAGATCTTTTCCCAATTTGTTGGTTGCTCTTTTGTCTGATTGACAGTGTCTTTTGTCTTACAGAAACTTTGTAATTTTCTGAGGTCCCACTTTTTTTGATTCTCCTCCTGACCAGTGGTCATCCTTTTTCTATTGCACTCCAGTTCTTGTTATTCCTAGGGACCTGAGTTGGCATAACCATGTGTCTATTAATGGGTCATATGAGAAATACCCTAAGCATTGTTTCCCATTGGCTCAAGACTTGGTGAAGCAAGGGAGTTAGAGTCCTCAGTTCTCAACTTCTAGTGCATTTAGATCGATCACGTCCACCCCATAACCCACATCTTTCACTGCTTCTTTCAAAGCCTTTCAAATTCAAACAGTTCAGGTGCTGAGTATTCCCTGACTCACATAGTTTATTACATCAGGCTATTCTTAAGGTCTCTGACTGCAGGTTGAGTCTTGGATTTTCCCATTTGTGTTAGAGGTCAGGCCTTAGGGGGCGTATCTTCTTTCACCTCACCAAGTTCTCTTCCTCCAGACTCTCCAGTTCTTCCCATGGGTACCATGGTTTTGGATCCCAGGAAGGGCTCTTAGGCACAAATCTAATTTTCACTCTGTTTCCCTTATGCCCTGCCAACTGTAAGAACACAGCAAGCCAGAGCCTCCATCTCATCCTCTTTTTCCACATTTCTTGCCAAATCAGGGGCTAAGGCACTGAGCAGCATCTGTATGTCCTTTCCCCGCTGTAATTCCTCCCTTATGCAGGCAGGCAATTTCTTTCTAGGAACAGAGCCAAGTTTCAGTTGCATGTCTTATTGCCCACAACAAAGGCCACGCAACTGCCACCACAGCCTGCCTATAATCCCATCCCCTCTGTGATACATTCAGGGATTGCAACATATTCTTTAGCTCCTTGGTCATTCGAGGTACATGTCCACACACACATGGCAGCCCCTCTTAAACAAGAAGTCATGTCACCCCACCTCATATAGAAGAAGGCATTCACCCTAGGCTTTCCTTCTCAGATGCTCTACTATGAGAGACTGGCCTTGGGTGCCTGTCCTGTCACCTACCTCATAAGACATACAACTACCACTAAGAAAAGTGTACACTATTTGGTACCACATGACAGAAAGTAGCCATATTGGGTTTGTCCCTGCAGATGGTTCATACACAGATTAGCCTCAGTGGCATACCTCACAATCTATGGTGGGAGCAATGCAATTGCTTGTCCTTATCATCTTGGTTCTGTTCCTTCTGTTTAGCTGTAAGTTGTATTTTATGACTTTTCCCGGGGTCACATGCTCTAATATCAGTTCACTCCCAGATAAGGCACTGATAATAGGCCATAGAAATGATTCTATCCAAGTCTAGCTTAGTGAACCAGTGAATTTATTGGGGTCTCTGACAGCCACATTGGTGGCTTGGAGGAAAACTGCTGCAGTGTGGGTGATGGTTCATGGAGACTCCACCCCTTGACTCTGCACAGCTCGAAGGCAGCTTCGCCATCCTTCCTGCACAGGGGCCACTTCTGAAATCATGAATAGGGTCGCTGCAAATCTCCTAAAGTTTAGAGAGCTGCCCAAGTGTCCTGAGGTTTGTTCACTTCTGGAGTGTTATGATCCTCTCCTTTTCCTCCAAGAGAGAATGTTTCAGTTTAGAGTCAATAAGTCCACAGCACTCTCATGTAGACATGGGCAGACTTTATAGCTCCTACAAATCCACTGAAGAGACCAGAGCTCTTTGAAAAGCTAAAAGAGAGCTACAGTGCCTCAGGAGGCAGACCAGGACTATGATAGGAGCCTGGGAAGAGAATTGGAAACTAAATCATGTGGCTGTTCTTGGAACCTATTAAGGAGGTTTTATTTTTTTCTTTTACAAACATCAGAAAGTCTTTTTTGAGTTTTAGACTGAGGGTTTGAAGAATGATGGATATCAGAACATCATTTCACAAACTTTATAATATTTACAAATCAAACTTTTTTATGAAGAAATTTGAATGGAATATCTGGGTATTAATTCATAGTGAATATATCTGACCTATGTTTATAAAGTAGATGATGAAATACAGTGAAATATTTGGTATAACATGTGAGGAATCAGGTCATATCAGAATAATGGTAGAACTTATTTTTAAGTGGGAAATCACAAGTATAAAGTGCCTAGAACTCAGGAGAGAGAATAAGTCTGGCAATTTATTTGCATTATAATATCAGATACATATGAAATGCTATCCTATGAATGCTGAATGGCTCCAGAGGCCCATGAGTTAAATGCTTGGCCTTCATCTTAAAATATGATGGAACCTGTGGAAATTGCGGCCTATTGGGAGTCCTCGTGGCATTGGAGGCATGTCCATAATGGGGATTAGAGGCCTTGCTTCCTCACTCTTTATCTCCCTGGTCCTGTGTGGCAAATTTGCTTTGCTGTACAGTCCCACCCTGATGTGCTACACAGGCACTGGCCCCATGGCTGCCCAGTGGTAGATTGGCACCATGGAAACTATGAGTCAAACTCTGTCTTTTTATCAGTCCATTTTCTTAGGTATTTTTAATAATGACAGAATGTTCTTTAACATAGATGGTTAGTGAAGCTGTTGTAGTTGGTGTGATTGTCTAATGAGTGAATATGAAGGGCATATGGGAAGCTGCTTGGGCTGAGTGTTAAGGATCCTCAACATTTAATATTGTCTGGAAAAAACATCATCAGGAGAGTGATACAGGTTCTTAATTATTTATGTGTTGACTATTGATCAAGATTATATATATATATATGGGCCACATCTATGCTTAGGAGCAAGAGGGGACAATTGAACTATTAAGCAGCTGGAGATATTGTAGCATAGTAGCAATGGTGCTAATGGTTACTTCTGGGTTCGATTTTCTTCATTATTTAATGTAACATCCTTTTAATATTTTCTGTGTCTAGCTTGTGCTGTTTGATACTCCTTCTCTTATGCTTGTCATCCCTGTGTTTGGAACAGTTAAGCAAAGAGCTCCTGCCTCCTTCAGGAGGCAAATCGCACAGCAGTCCATCTCTTCGGAAACAAGCTGGAATGACTTGGACCACACTCTAGCAGACATAACTGGCCTTTAAGCAAGATAATTCCCAATAACCTCCAGATGACTCCACACGGACTTTCATACAGCTTAGATGGGGTACTTTCCTTGGTGATTCATTGAAGGACTGTGGCTATTGAAGATTCAAATTCTTCATTTACATGAAGAGCTGTGCAGTTTATCTCCATACAAACTTGATTGGCACTTACCCGCAGCTGTTCCAGGTGCTCACTGTGGCTGCCCACTCTCAGGTCGCCTCACCCACATCTCGGGTAGCTCAAGAGAGCTCTTTTATCTGGTTCTGCAGCATTACACTTCAGTAAAGACTTTCTCCTCGATGGCCTCCAGGTGTGCTCTGATTCATGGGCTAACCTAGTGACACAAGGAAGGAGCAGTGGTGATGTACTAGCATGTGTATCAGTGACGGAGGCAATATTAGGAGGAACAACAAAAGTCTCTTTATTGAAAGAATGATGGTTCTGTGCTGAAGAGTACTGTCTGCTTTTCCAGAAGTTCTTGTGAGATTCCCAGGAGTAAAGGGAACCCACGCCTCACAACCTTCTTAAATTCCAGACTAAGACCATGCTACACACTTAGCTGGCCTTGGTGGGCACTGAATTGTAGATGGTACACTTATATATTCATGAACACCAAGCATTCGTACATATAAAAGCAAATAAACAGATAAATAAATAACTGGGTGAACACACATCTAAAATACTGCATATTTAATAATAAAATTTGAGTGAGGGCTCATATATTTCTCATGCCTTATGGTTTCCTACAATGAATGTATGGTTTGTGAACTGTTGTATTAAAGTTAAGCTGGGTTTTGGAACATGTGCTTACTTAAATTTCTGTAGACTGTTATTTTAACTGATCAAAATATTATTTTTTTAATAAAGTGTACTAATTCTTATAACATTCTAAGGAGGTTTAGGATTATTATTTAAAGAACTGAAAAAAAAAGAAGCCAAGATTTATTTAGTTCAAATAACAGTATAAAATTAATTTGGAAATGAGAGGGCACTCTATCATGTAATGAAGAAATTTATGTGTTTGAGTAATAACAATTTGTAGTGTTGAGTATATTTTTTCTTCATTCCAGAAATATATGCAGGATAGAAGCTCTATAAGTTTGACATTTTGTGAGATTTACGTTTGTATCAGACAATTAGATTTTATTCTGTGCATTGTATACTAGCTGTATAGGAGGTATACTAGATCATAGGTAAGATTTATCTTGGAAGAAAAAAAACCCATATTTTATGTATGCTCATTTGTCAACAAATTTTGTAATTGATTTAGAGAGCATATGCCAAATACATTAAAAGTTGTTAATAATAAATTTGTTATTATCTAGCCCTACTTTCAAAAATTTAAATAATCAATTTAATATTATCTAGTACTATGTTCAAATATTTAAATTAAAAATTCTAACTTACTTTTCCCCCTTGGGGAAAAAATTCTGTGGAAAAAATTCCCCGTGAGTTCTAGGGTTAGAAAGACAAGCCTCTCCAGGGTCCTGATTTGGGACTTGACAGTGAAATCACTCATGGGCAACTTCCTGATCATCCTGTGGCCTTCCTGTGACCCTACCAGAAGCACCCTGTTAATCTACTTTATCATAAAGATCAGTAACGGAGGGACTTGGCCTTCTATCAGACACAGCTGCTCCTAGTTTTACCTTGACATGTCTGTTCTACACAGAACATCTGTTCCTCAGTAGGCACAAATGACTCTGGGTTAGAAAAGGGGTCACTTCTATCTTTTTATATTATACACAAGTTTGAAAACACAAATAATCATATTTTATACTTTTTGATATTATAACTACTTCTGATCACATAAAATATTTGCATTTGTTCATAGTATTCAGCACAGACTGCACACTGTTCTGAGAAAGGTCTATGTACCTTGGCCTCATTTTATCATAATGATCAACTCTTTAAAATGTCGGCTATCCACCAGTGAGCAACTCTTTTATTGTTTTAAATCAATAGATGAATTATTCTTTCCAGTGGGAAGATCAATGAGGTATTACATAAATGAGTCATGATGACGTCAGTCTCCTTATCTCTTATTCAGACACATGTAAGGAAGGAGGAAGTTTCCTTGACCTGGTTAATGGAGTGTCTCACCATTTCCATATCTTGCTCAAGCTAAGATTGTGTTGTAAGAAGAAAGGAAGGGTCATCGCAATAGCCCTCCTCACAGGTTGCATCTGGGCATTGCACAGGAAGGAGGCTCCATCCTGCCTTCACTCTCTCTGGTAAATAACTAGTGTTCACTGGGCACAACGCTGGCCATCTTCACTAGAGGTGCAAATACACCAAAACCCTACCCACATCAACCTATGATCACTTCTTTCCTTTTTCTTTGTTGTTTTTTCAAGACATGGGTTCTCTGTGTAGCCCTGGCTGTCCTGGAACTCACTCTGTAGACCAGGCTAACCTTGAACTCAGAAATCTTCCAGCCTCTGTCTCCCAAGTGCTGGAATTAAAGGTGTGCGCCACCACCACTTAGCCTATGATCACTTCTGAACAATTACCTGTGAAGCTTAATTCCTCTAATTATTTTCATTATTTCATACACTGATTGAATCAAATACTATTTACTTATTTGTTTTATTTTCTATATTCTTTGTTTACATTTCAAATGATTTCCCAGTTTCCCCCTCCCCATAAGTCCCATAAGCCCTCTTCCCTCCGCCCATTCCCCAATCAACCCCCCCCTTCTCTGTCCTGGTAATTCTCTACAAAGCTACATCAAGCCTTTCCAGGACCAGGGCCCTCTCCTTCCTTCTTCTTGGGAATGATATGTGAATTGTGTCTTGGGTATTCAGAGCTTCTGGGATAATATCCACTTATCAGTGACTGCATTCCATGTGTGTTCTTTTGTGATTGAGTTACCTCACTTAGGATGATATTTTCCAGTTCCAACCATTTGCCTAAGAATTTCATGAATTTATTGTTTTTAATTGTTGAGTAGTATTCCATTGTGTAAATATACCACATTTTCTGTATCCATTCCTCCATTGAGGGACATCTGGGTTCTTTCCAGCTTCTGGCTATTATAAATGAGGCTGCTATGAACATAGTAGAGCATGTGTCCTTATTGCATGCTGGGGAATCCTCTGGGTATATGCCCAGGAGTGGTATAGCAGGGTCCTCCGGAAGTGTCATGCCAAGTTTTCTGAGGAGCCACCACACTGATTTCCAGAGTGGTTGTAGCAGCTTGCAATCCCACCAGCAGTGGAGGAGTGTTCCTCTTTCTCCACATCCTCGCCAACACCTGCTGTTTCCTGAGTTTTTAATCTTAGACATTCTGACTGGTGTGAGGTGAAATCTCAGGGTTGTTTTGATTTGCATTTCCCTAATGACTATTGATTTTGAACATTTCTTATGGTTCTTCTCAGCCATTCAAAATTCTTCAGGTAAAATTTCTTTGTTTAGCTCTGTACCCCATTAACACATTTGTTTCCAGATGTAGCAATGGTATTTTTAAGAAGGAGGAAATCTCCAGAAAATACAAATACATGGTCAGATTTTCAGATAGAAATAGTTAAAATAAGATGACAACCGAAGTGCTGGAGGCTTCTTTGCCAAGCAATTCGACCAATATTTGAGATTTTTATATAAAAACAACACCTGTGTTAGGATGCTTCTCTTTACAATTTTTCAGGTTTGCAATGGTAAATAAGTGTTCACATTCAATCAGACCACAGTTCCAGTTCTGCATTTTAATCGCTTCCTCGGCCAATGATGCATGGTTGTCATACTGCACCATTCTCTGTGGAGCAGTGGTAGCTCCTTCACAGCCATGAGCTAACAAATACTCTCCAGTGTACCATGCTGCCAAACTGCCATTTTCATTTTTTAATTGTATATATTCTATACTTACATTTCATTTCCCTTTTTCTGGTTTCCTGCCCCCCAAACGTCCCACATGCCCTTTTCCCTCCCCCTGCTTCCTCATCTACCCCTTCCCACTTCTCTGTTCTGGTATTCCCCTACACTGATGCTTTGATCCTTTCCAGCACCAGTGTCCACTGCTTTCTTCTTGTTGGACATCATTTGGTATGTGAATTGTGTCTTTGGTGTCCCAAGATTCTAGGCTAATATCCACTTATCAGTGACTGCATATCATGGGAATTCTTTTGAGACTGGGTTACCTCACTTAGTATGATGTTCTCCAGCTCCATCCATTTCTCTAAGAATTTCATGAATGCATTGTTTCTAATGGCTGAATAGTATTCCATTGTGTATATACACCACATTTTTTTGTATCCATTCCTCCGTTGAGGGACATCTGGGTTCTTTCCAGCTTCTGGCTACTATAAATAAGACTGCTATGAACATAGTGGAGCATGTATCCTTATTGCATGCTGGGGAATCTTCTGGGTATATTCCCAGGAGTGGTATGGCTGGGTCCTCCGGAAGTATCATGTCCAGTTTTCTGAGGAACTGCCAGACTGATTTCCAGAGTGGTTGTACCAGCTTGCAGTCCCACCAGCAGTGGAGGAGTATTCCTCTTTCTCCACATCCTTGCCAACACCTGATGTCTCCTGAGTTTTTAATCTTAGACATTCTGACTGGTGTGAGGTGAAATCTCAGAGTTGTTTTGATTTGCATTTCTCTAATGACTAATGATGTTGAACATTTTTTAAGGTGTTTCTCAGCCATCCGAATTTCTTCAGGAAATCAGGAATATCAAACATTGATATATGACTTATGACTTTTTTTTATTCATTGTGGGTTTATAACTGCAACTTAAGGTGAATCTGAGTGTGTTAAGATCTATGAATATAAATACATTTATGTGTGTGTGTATGTGTGTACACTTATGGACAAATACAATGTATATATGCATATGTGGATGTATATAAATGAATTCTTATATACTATAAAACATCAACTACAAAGTGGCCTTTGTTTCTTTTAGTGGACAGTAATCAATAACATCCTACCTATAAAGCTAATGGGCCCTTTTATACATGTGCACACTTATGCCAAAGACATCAATATATGCACTCATTTTCTGTAGAGCAAGGCAGGCTCACAAACGAAAATTGTTTAAGGTTCATTGAGTTGTAACACTTTGATAAATGGAGATAAATGATTAAAGCTCTTCAGTTTTTCCAGCTCTAGCAAAACATACGTGTGTCCAAAGAATGATGTTTGCTCTTACAGTGGCTGTCGAGAACCGGACCCCTCCCTGGGGAGGTCTGCTGATGCACCTGCGATGAGGGAGTTCCACAGCTGTGGGAGATTTGGATCCCTTTAAACTACTGCTTGAGTGACAGCAAAGCAGAACTCTTCAAGAAAAGGGAGGGAGACCACAAGGCAATCAGAAGCCTCCCGTTCCAGCCGAGGGCAGCCTACCTGTCAAGGCGCCACTGAAAACTCACCTGAATGCTGTCAGCTGACCTTGTCCAAGACGTCATTCTGAATGACAAACAGATCCATGTCTTTTATATGTTGCCATAGTCAAAGGACAGTAAAGCGACAGGAGAGGATGGCAGGCCCTATTCCAGAAGCAGGGTGTGAGGGGAATGGTAAGGGAAAGGAAGAATGACCCTGAATGACTCCTAAGAACTGGCAGTCTTGTGTTTGTGTTCCATAGCCTGCTCTGTGGAGGGTACAGCCCTCTGTGCTGAGGAAGGGAGGGAAACAGCCAGGCAGAAGTCTACCTGTATCCACTGTACCGTATACAATCATTGAGACAACCAGCACTCACATTTCCATTTCTGGAATGATTTTCCAAAGACAGAAGCGGGTATGTTGACTAGACAATGTGGCTATATGAGTAGTTTGCAGCTTCACATTCACAATGACAGGAGTCAGCAAGAGCGCTGCGGTGCAGGCGGTCAGCAGGAATAGATCCTTTCCTCCAGAAAGTTACACACATCTACTCTGGATTGATTGATCTGGATTGATCTGGACTGTTCTGGATTAATGAGCTCATATTTCTCTCTCTCTCTCTCTCTGTGTGTGTGTGTGTGTGTGTGTGTGTGTGTGTGTGTGTGAATATTCCCATACAGGTGCTCATGTTTGGCTATATATGAGGTCTAAAGTTAATAATCATTCTATAGCAGCCTTGTTTATAATAGCCAGAAATTGGAAGGAGCCCAAATATCCCTCAAAGGAGGAATGGATACAGAAAATGTGGTATATTTATACAATGGAATACTATTCAGCAATTAAAAATAATGAATTCATACAATTTGTAGCTAAATGGTTAGATCTGGAAAATATCATCCTAAGTGAGTTAACCCAATCACAAAGAATACACATGAAATGCAATCACTGATAAGTGGATATTAATGAGCCCAGAAGCCCTAAATACCCAAGATACAATTAGCAAGTCAAATGATTCCCAAGAAGAAGAAAGGAGAGGACCCTGGGCCTGTAAAGATTGGGTCCAGTTTTGTAGACCCAGAACAGAGAAATCATGGGGGGGGATGATTGTGGAATGGTTGGGGGGGAGAGGAATTATGGGACATATGGTGGGGGGGGGTAACTGGGAAAGGGGAAAGCCTTTGGAATGTAAACATAGAATATAGAAAATAAAAATTAAAAAAATAATCATTCTCCATGTTCTTTACTGGGACAGGATCTTGCCGATCCAGAGCTCACCACTTCTGGTCGGTCTAGAGGCCCCTCTCTGCCTCCCACTGCTTGCATCACAGTCTGCCAACAAGCCTCTCCAGCATTCACACAGATTCTCGGGATCTGAGCTAAAGTCCTCCTAATTGACAGTAAGTGCATTATCCACCAAACATTTTCCCGGGCCAAGATCTCTTTATTTTTTTCATATTTAAATAAATTTTATTTCAAGTTTTGATATGTACTACAAATAATTAGAATTTTTCCATCAAACAGATACTTATTTATTTATTTATTTTTTTGAGACAAAATTTCTCTTTATAGCCCTAACTGTTCTGGAACTTGCTCTGAAAGCTAAGTTGTGTTCAAACTCAGAGATCTGCCTGCCTTTGCCTCCCAAATGCTGTGATCAAAGGCACGTGCCATATCTAGATATGTTTTTTTAATTAACCATTGTATTTGTTTGCATTTCAAATGAGATCCCCCTTCTGATTTCCCCACTAACCCCCATCCCATGTCCTCTTCCCCCTCCCTTTGCCTCTATAAGGGTACTCTTCCATCCACTCACCCTCCCCCACCTCACTGCTCTAATATCCTCCTATGCGAGCATCAAGGATGTCAGATAAGGCCATCCTCTGCTACATTGTGTATCTGGAGCCATGGATCCTACCATGTATACTCTTGGGTTGGTAGTTTAGTCTCTGGGAGCTCTGGATGGTCTGGTTAATTGATATTGACCTTTCTATTGCAACCGCCTTTCAGCTCCTAGAGTCCTTTCCCTAGCTCTTCCATTGGGGTCCCCAGGCTCAGTCCAATGGTTGACTGTGAGTATCTGCATCTGTCTTGGTCAGGTGCTGGTTGAAGCTCTCAGGGAACAGCCATACCAGGTTCCTGTCAACAAGTGCTTCTTAGCATCAGCAATAGTGTCAGGATTTGATGTCTGCAAATGGGATGAATCCCTAGGTGGGACAGTCTCTGGGTGGCCTTTCCTTCAGTCCCTCTCCTATTTTTTTGTCCCTGTCTTTCTTTTGGACAAGAACACTTTTGAGTTAACAATTTTGAAATGGGTGTGTGGCCCCATCAACTATGGCCCATGCCTATCTAGTAGAGGTGGTCTTCTATCTCCCCTTTGTTGCACATTGTATTTCAGCTAAAGTCATCCTCATTGGGTCCTAGGAGTCTCTCATTTCCCTGGGATCTGGGACTTTCTAGTGGCTACCCCAGTTCCCCATCTTCCACTGCTACGTATTTCTATTTGACTTCCTGACCATCTGTACTTTCTTCCTGTCCCTTCCAATACCTCATCCTGCCCCATTTTTTCCTCCACCTCCACCCTACCTCCTGTGATTATTTTGTCCTCCATTCTATGTAGGATTGGAGCAGCCACACTTTTGTCTTCTTTCTTCTTATGCTCCATATGGTTTGTGGGTTGTATCGTGGATATTCCGAGCTTTTGAGCTAATATTCACATATCGGTGAATACATACCATGTGTGTTCTTTTGTGTCTGGGTTACCTCACTCAGGATGATATTTTCTAGTTCCATTCATTTGCATTCGAATTTCATGAAGTCATTGTTTTTAGAGAAATGGATGGAGCTGGAGAACATCATACTAAGTGAGGTAACCCAGTCTCAAAAGAATACCCATGGTATGTAGTCACTGATAAGTGGATATTAGCCTAGAATCTTGGGACACCAAAGACACAATTCACATACCAAATGATGTCTGACAAGAAGAAAGGAGTGGACACTGGTGCTGGAAAGGATCAAAGCATCAGTGTAGGGGAATACCAGAACAGGGAAGTGGGAAGGGGTGGATGAGGAAGCAGGGGGAGGGAAAAGGGCACGTGGGACCTTTGGGGGGTGGGGAACCAGAAAAAGGGAAATGAATTGTAAATATAGAATATATCCAATAAAAAAATTTAAAAAATAGTTGAGTAGTACTCCATTGTGTAAATGTACCACATTTTCTGTTGCCATTCTTCTGTTTAAGTACATCCGGGTTGTTTCCAGCTTCAGACTTTTATAAATAAGGTTGCTATAAACATAGTGTAATATGTGTCCTTGTTATATGTTGGAGCATCTTTTGGGTATACGACCAGGAGCGGTATAGCTGCGTCCTCAGATAGTACTATGTCCAGTTTTCTGAGGAACTGCTAGACTAATTTCCAGAGTGGTTGTACCAGCTTGCAATCCCACCAGCAATAGAGGAGTGTTCCTCTTTCTCCACATCCTCACCAGCATTTGCTGTCACCTGAGTTTGTGATCTTAACCATTCTGACAGGTATGAGGTGGAATATCAGAGTTATTTTGCTTTGCATTTCCCTGATGACTAAGAATGTTGAACATTTCTTTAAGTGCTTCTCAGTTATTCAAGATTCCTCAGTTGAGAATTCTTTGTTTAGCTCTGTACTCCATTTTTAATAGGGTTATTTGTTTCTCTGGGGTCTAACTTTTTGAGTTCTTTGCATATTTTGGATATTATCCCTCTATCAGATGTATATAGGGTTAGAAATATCTTTTCCTAATCTGTGGGTCGCTGCTTTGACATATTAACAGTGTCCTTTGCCTTACAGAAACTATTCAATTTTATGAGGTTCCATTTGTCAATTGTTGATATTAGCACATAAGCCATCGGTGTTCTGTTCAGGAAAATTTCTCCTGTGCCAATGTGTTCAAGGCTCTTCCCCACTTTCTCTTCTATTAGATTTAGCATATCTGCTTTTATGTGAACACCCTCCACAATCTCATTTTTTAATGAAAATCAAAAGTCCTTTCCAAACTAGTATTAGAAGTTTTTCTTTTTTCTTTTATATTTTACTGAGGAATATTGTGTAAAATGATTAAATTTTAAGTAAGAATTCAGCTCAATTTGTTACACCAATGTTCTGCTTCAGCATAACATAACACATTCATTCACTAATACAACATAAATACATCAGTCTGTGTTCTGAGTGCCAGGGGGCTGGCTCTTCCACTGCTGGGCAGGAATTCTAATTCTAATTCTGGCCGCATTCTAATTTGGATTGCAAGGTCATGCATGTTAATTCAGATTCATGGAAGAATCTTTTTGTGTCATGGTGTAGTTCAGATCCATTTTTAACATCTTCAAACCTGGCCCTAGGGACTCTTCCTCCCACTGAATTCCTCCTACTTTTAAAGTCAAGTCTCCCACATTGCCTCATCAAAGAGTGAAGACGTGTTCTCAGGAAGCAAGGAAGTAGATCATAATCTTGTGGCTATTGTATTTTTTCTACCACTTCTGCATGAATAAGTGGATTTAGTAGAAGCTTCTGGACCATATTATTGGTTTGTAAGCATTCATTATACATTTCCGATAGGAGTAATTTTTCAGAATTTAGCACTCTTGTCCCAATCTCTAACATGCCCTTTACTTTTTCTCATAGTAGTGTTGATGAACAAAAACTTTTAGTGTTTCTAAGAAATAAACTTCATTTGTCCTTAACTAGGTGAATTAAACTTGATTGTTCTTAGTGTTATTAACGACAGAGGGCTAATTTCCAATGTATACAAAGAACTCAAGAGGTTAGACCCCAGAAAACCAAATAACCCTATCCAAAAATGGGGTACAGAGCTAACCAGAGACTTTTCACCTGAAGAAATTCGGATGGCTGAGAAACACCTTAAAAAATGTTCAACATCATTAGTCATTAGGGAAATGCAAATTAAAACAACCCTGAGATTTCACCTCACACCAGTCAGAATGGCTAAGATTAAAAACTCAGAAGACATCAGGTTTTGGCTAGGATGTGGAGAAAGGGGAACACTCCTCCACTGCTGGTGGGAATGCAAGCTGGTACAACCACTCTGGAAATCAGTATGGCGGTTCCTCAGAAAACTGGATGTGATACTTCCGGAGGACCCAGCCATACCACTCCTGGGAATATACCCAGAAGATTCCCCAGCATGCAATAAGGATACATGCTCTACTATGTTCATAGCAGCCTTATATATAATAGCCAGAAGCTGGAAAGAACCCAGATGTCCCTCAACAGAGGAATGGATACAAAAAAATGTGGTATATATACACAATGGAGTACTATTCAGCCATTAGAAACAATGCATTCATGAAATTCTTAGAGAAATAGATGGAGCTGGAGAATGTCATACTAAGTGAGGTGACCCAGTCTCAAAAGAATACCCATGGTATACAGTCACTGATAAGTGGATATTAGCCTAGAAGCTTGGAACACCAAAGACATAAATCACATATCAAGTGATGTCTCACAAGAAGAAAGAGTGGACACTGGTGCTAGAATGGACCAAAACATCATTGTGGGGGAGTACAAGAACAGTGAGGTGGGAGGGGGTGGATGAGGGAGCAGGGGGAGGGAAAAAGGCATGTGGGACCTTTGGGGGTGGGGAACCAGAAAAAGGGAAATGAATTGTAAATATAGAGTATATCCAATAAAAAAAAAAACATTGGTTTTCACGTTTACCTCTTGGCTATCTTACATTTTACTTATTTATTTTTCTATGGACTTTTTCTTATAACATCTCATATTCTTTTCTTATTTGTACTGGGGATAAAACTCGAGGCTTAGTACACATTAAGAAAATACTTTACTTTCTTTCTACTGTAGCCATTGTAGTGTAAGGTAAAGGTCAGGAAGTGCTGGGTAAAGGTCTTGTTTGCTTCATAGTCCATACTTAAAAAATGAATTATTAATTATCTTGTTTATCTAATATAGATGATGCCAAAGGGCTCTGGAACTATATATCATGTACCATGTTTGCTTCATTCTGGAGTAGCACTGTGTTTCCCTCATTAGAGTTACTTAAAGATAGTAATCTGTTGCCTGGGCATTTTTGCCTGTCTAGAGCACTGGGTGGTATCTCTTATGTACCTATTATAATATGTTGTCAATGCCAGGTCCTAGCCCCTCCTTACCTGAATCAGTTGTGCTTGTAGCTTTTGATCTTGAGAAGTGAGGTTATACCTCCAAGAGCAACTGAGAGCATTCTTTTTGACATGTCACACTCACTTATCTATCACCTGCTGTTCAGAGGGCTATTTTTATCCCTATTTCATGAAGTAAAATACTAAATGTGCAAAAGAAAGCCTTTACTCATTTTTGCTGCACTATACAGCCAAACTTCATTTGTATACAGTTTAAATAAGCTGCTATATCAGTTTAGTAAACATTAGAAATATGTAATACACTATCCACATGTGCCTACCACCTCCTCTCATCTGTTAATGCAAATTTTATATAAGCGGTGAAAGATATTTGCACATTAGCATGCCCTATCTAACATTTGGGAAATAGCTACAGTAAAATACTATTCATTGGTTCAATTTTTTTATTGTATATCCTTTAGTCATTTGTGCAGACATGCATGCCTCTATGTTCCTGTGGAAGTCTAACAACAGCATGTGAGGGTCATGTTTCTTCTTGTGCCATGTAGGTTCTAGTGATAGAACTCACGTTGTCAGGCTTCAGGGTAAGTTCCAGATTCATGTTGACTGTCTATGGCTGGCGGTAGCTTCTTCAGAAACATGGCCATGATGAAATGATAAGCCATTTGTAGACTATGATACTGTGAGTAATTTTATATGAAGAAATATTTTTAATATTCAAGAAAACTATTTAAGGTATTTAAAAAATACCCAATTCTGTAAGTCATCCTATTCTTGGGCTCTTCAGAAAGAAGATGCAAATTATCACTAAGTGCTATTAGAACTGAATTCCCTTATGAATTCTTAAGGTATGGAGAACATAGGACAGTTGCAAGGCTAAGGAAGCTCATGTGGGTTTGTTTTTTTGTTTGTTTGATTAGACAGTGGCAGAATGTCACCCATAGGCTCATGTATTCAATGAATTCCCAGTTCACAAAGGTTTTGAGAGGTTTCGGGAATTTCAGGAGGTAAGCCCTAGAGCAAGTAATCGCTGACAAGTGTGCCTTTGGAAGTTATCCTTGGATCCCTCTCCCTTCTTTCTCTCTGCTTTACCACGAGGTGAATAGCTTTGGCCACATGCTATGGCTGCTATGAGTCTGCCTCACCAGTCCCTTTAAACAGGCACTTATGAACACAGACTGAGAGCTCTGAAGGCATGAGCCAACCTAAGCCCTTTCTCACTTCAATTGTTCTCTCGGATACTTTCTCACGGTATGGAAAAACCTGACCCAGTGTGTTTATTTTTTGAAAGAAGTTGATGGAGTTGTTTTAGGGACACAGAAAAAATGCAGTGGTGCAGTGTGTGTCCAGCATAAAAACGTCTTAGGTTTGATCACTGGGATCTTAAGAGCTCTAGTAATGTGTGCTCTGCTAATGGATGGCAATGCTGGATTAATAGCCAATAGATTTCAAACTAAATCTTACTGAATTGCTTCCCAAACTGAGCAGTTTCAAACACTTTATACTCAAAAGGAACTTAAGGCATTATAAGACAATTTTATTTTCTTTTTCATTTTTTTAATTAGATATATTCTTTTTTTTTGCATATTTTTTTATTTTCTATATTCTATGTTTACATTCCAAAGGCTTTCCCCTTTCCCAGTTCCCACCCACCATAGTTCCCATAGTTCCTCTCCCCCCAACTATTCCCCAATCATTCCCCCTCCCCCCTCGGTTTCTTTACTAAACTGGATGCAATCTTTACAGGCCCAGGGTCCTCTCCTTTCTTCTTCTTGGGAATCATTTGACTTGCTATTTGTGTCTTGAGTATTTAGGGCTTCTGGGCTCATTAATATCCACTTATCAGTGATTGCATTTCATGTGCATTCTTTTGTGATTGGGTTAATTCACTCAGGATGATATTTTCCAGGTCTAACCATTTACCTCCAAATTGCATGAATTCATTATTTTTAATTGCTGAGTAGTATTCCATTGTATAAATATACCACATCTTCTGTATCCATTCCTCCTTTGAGGGATATTTGGGCTCCTTCCAATTTTTACATTTCAAATGATTTCCCCTTTCCTGGATCTCCCCTCCCTGAAAGTCCCATAAGCCCTCTTCCCCCAATTTTTCACGTGAGTTTAAACACTATGTGGCATCTCCAGACTTCAGGTGCTTGAGATCCAGCGCAAGTCACTGTGCATGTTCAGCAAAGCTCACTACCACTGAACTGTGTCTGCATGTATAAGTTTTGTGGAGAAAGGTCCAAGGTTTGCCTCGACCTCTCTGTGGGATCCTTATCCCTCATGCTTCACTAGTTAAAAATGCTAAGGTTATAACTCTGTGCCACCATGCCTGGCTTGATTGTAAACCTTTTTCTTTATATAAAATCCCAGATGTTAGACCACAATTAATTAAAAAAAAAGAAAAGGTAAGAAATAGGTTTTTTTAAAAATTTATTTATTCACTTTATATCACCCTCTTCCTAATACCCTTTCATGAAGATACTTCTCCCTTCTCCTCTGAGAAGGGGGAGCCCCTCTCTGGGTATCAATCCACATGCCCCTGGCACATCAAGTCACTGCAAAACTATGCACATCCTCTCCCCCTGAGGCCACAAAGGGCAGCCCAGCTAGGGGAACAGGATCTACAGGTAGGTAGCCAACAGATTCAGGGACAGACCCAACTCTAGTTATTGGGGAATCCACATGAAAGCCAAACTGCATACCTACTTCATATATGCAGGGGCCTAAGTCCAGCCTATGTTTGTTCTTTGGTTGGTGGTTCAGTCTCTGGGAACCTCCAAGGGTCCAGGTTAGTTGGTTTTGTTGGTCTTTCTGTGGAGTCCATGTCCTCTTTGGGTGCCACAGTCCTTCCCCCAAGTCTTGCATAAGACTCCCCAAGTTCCATGTAATGTTGGGCTGTGGGTATCTGCATCTCTTTCTATTGGCTGCTGGGTGGATCCTTTCAGAGAACAGTGATTCTAGGCTGCTGTGTGCAAACATTATAGAGTATTATTATTTGTCAGGGATTGGTTTTTGCTTATTGTATGGATCTCAATTTGGGCCAGGCATTGGTTGGCCATTTTCTCCAAATTTGCTTTATCTTTGTTCCCCACACATCTTGTAGGCAGGGCATATTTTGTGTCAAAGGTTTTGTGAGTGTGTTGCTGTCTCTATCCCTCTACTGGGAGTCCTACCTGGCTACAGAAAGTAGCGACTTTAGGATTCAGATTCCCTACTGCTAGGGCTCTAAGCCAGAGTAGTTCACATAGACTCCGTGGAGCCTCCCTCTATCCCAGGTTTCTGGTACTAGAGATTGTCCCTCTCAGTTGATTTCCCTTCTGTCTCCTGCCTTTTCTATACCCAGTCCCTCCCCATCTGATCTCTCACCCAGTTTCCTCCCTCCATTTTCCTCAGATATCTATTTTATTTCCCCTTCTGAGAGAGATTCAACTATCCTTTGTTTTGTGCCCTCCTTGTTATTTATTTGGCTTCGTTGGTTCCAAGGATTGTAGTTGTTATCCTGTACTTTGTGGCTAATATTCATTTATAAATGAGTACATACCATGCATGTCCTTTTGGGTCTGGGTTACCTTGATCAGGATGATATTTTTTTCTACTTCCATCATTTTGTCTGAAAAATTCATGATGTCCTTGTTTTTAATACCTGAGTAGTATTCCATTGTGTAAAAGAACCACATTTTTTTTTAGCCATTCTTCAGTTGAGGGATATCTAGGTTGTGTCTAGTTTCTAGCTATAAAGAACAAAGCTGCTATGAGCATAGTTTAGCAAGTTTCCTTGTGGGACAGTGGATCATCTTTTGAGTATAGACTCAGGAGTGGTATAGCTGGCTCTTGAGGTAGAACTATTCCCAAATGCTATACTAGAATTATTCTACAGAAAAAAAAACAATAAGGAATAGTTTTTATATGTATCTTATGTGAATTTATAACCTCACTGAAAAGATTTCCTGAATCAAATGTATACAACAGACAAAATAGCATATAGTATATAATAGTGTAATGTTTATAATATCATTTTGAATTTAGGAAAACTGAGCTTTAGTGATTGATATTTCAGAGATTCAGGCTACACAAGACCTCAAAATGAAAGATCTGAGAATTATGGAGTCCTTTTGTGATACATTCATTCTTCTATAAAACCAGTGTCATTCAAAGTGACTGAAGGAAACACAAGCTTAGTCAATCCTGACCAACACTAGTGCAAGATAAATAGATAAATACTAGATTGGCATGCTTTGCCAAAGGAATGAACTTGAGTTTTTATGGAAATTGGTATTTAGTTCTTTTGATCCAGCAATAATGGGGGTGGATTAATGAAAAAAATGTGGATTAAATTGGTTAATTTCATAGTGTATATACATGTTGCAATCTATGAGTTATTACATTTCTGTTTTTCAAACTGTGAGTAATAGATTAGAATAATATTTCTTAAACTACAAATCATAGCAATATATCAAAGAGCACTAGAAAGCTTATTGGTCCTCATATAACCTTGAAAATTCAGACTTTGAACCAGGCAGGAAATCTCAGCACTCCTTAAACATTTACTAATTATGGTGTGTAGGACAGTATAAGACAACAGAAAAATATAAAATTGTGTAATGAGTATCATTACGCAAACTCTCCTCAAAACAGCAGCTGAGTGTTCACTAATTTTCTTTTTTTGCATTTTTATTCGATATATTTACATTTCAAGTGATTTTCCCTTTCCTGGATCCTCCCTTCCCGAAAGTCCCATAAGCCCTTGTCCCTCCTCCTGGTCCTCCATCCACCTCTTCCCACTTCCCTGTTCTGGTATTCTCCTACACTGCTGCACTGAGCCTTTACAGAACCAGGGGCCTCTCCTTCCTTCTTCTTGGGCATCATTTGATATGTGAATTGTGTCTTGGGTATTCCAAGCTTCTAGGCTAATATCCATTTATCAGTTGAGTGCATACCATGAGTGTTCTTTTGAGACTGGGTTACCTCACTTAAGATGATGTTCTCCAGTTCCATCCATTTGTCTAAAAATTTCATGAATTTATTGTTTCTAATGGCAGAATAGTACTCCATTGTGTATATATAGCACATTTTCTGTATCCATTCCTCCACTGAGGGACATCTGGGTTCTTTCCAGATTCTGGATATTATAAATAGGGCTGCTATGAACATAGTGGAGCATGTATCCTTATTACATGCTGGGGAATGCTCTGGGTATATGCCCAGGAGTGATATAGTAGGGTCCTCCGGAAGTATCATGTCCAGTTTTCTGAGGAACCGCCAGACTGATTTTCAGAGTTCACTAATTTTCAAATTTTAAATTATACTTCTTTTATTATTTCTTAAATAGTTTGTTTAGAATAGTCACATACCACATGCTGTTTTTAATAAAAGAATGATATTTTTTCTGATCCACCTATGTTTTATTTTGAAGCCTTACCTCTGAAGAGCAGTCTTTAACTTGCAACATTGGCAATTAACTGGTGACTGATTGAAAGTCCAGTATCTCAAGGCATGTGCAATCACAACACTTGGAAGCCACAGCAGGATGATCCTGGGCTCCTAAGGCCCATAATGAAGGGCTTGAGAGAGAGAGAGAGAGAGAGAGAGAGAGAGAGAGAGAGAGAGAGAGAGACGGAGGGGAAGAGGAAGAGGAAGAGGAAGAGGAAGAAGAGGAGGAAGAGGAAGGAAGAAAGGAAGGACAAATATTCAGGAACTGGCCAGGCCTACTAAATCAGACTCTCAGTGTAAAAATTTGTGAGAGTATTTATTTTTATTTTTAAATTATGGTTAAATGGATGCAAAATAAAATATAAAATTATTTTACATGTGTAGGTGTTTCACTAATATGCATGTGTTGCAGTAACAGACCAGCCCCATTTAACTTATTTATACAGCTCAACAGAATTAAATATATTTGAATTGTGCAAGTGTTATCACTACCCATCTGTAGGACAGTTTCATCTTCACAAATAGAGACTCTCATTTCAACCAATTACTATCCATAGTTATTATCCCTTCAGTCCCTGGCAATTAGCATTTTACTTTCTTTCTATATGGGTTTGACTGATCTAGATACTTTAATATAAGTAAAATCACAACTATTTTGTCTAGTACATGTAGCTCACTTTATTTGGCATATATCTTGAAGCCTTTAATTGACCAAAAACACAGGTGAAAACAAGCAGTAAGAAAAACTATGCAATTATTTCTACCTCAATTTCTGACAGGTATGCTCAGAGGCTAGCCTAATATAAAAAATCTCTCAGGAAAAGAGGTGGCTTCCTAAAGTCTTTGGAGCCCAGATGATTTCTTCAAGCGTCCCAGATGTCCAGCACTGAACTTTATTTAGGGTTTGGTTCTTGCACTGCCGTTGCTTCAAGTTCTTGCTCTGTCTTTAGTCTGCCATTTTGGAATGAGAATGTTTACTTTGTGCATTGGAAATGTGTGACTTGTTTTTTATTTTATAGATACTCACAGTTAAAACATCACCTTGAATTCCAGATGAAATTTGGAATTTGGACTTGGAACCATGTTAGATTATCAAAGACTGAAGGAACTACTGAAGTTGGACTGATAGTGTTTTGCCTTCTGAGATGGCCATGAGCCTATAGAATATCATGGCTTCAATGTAATGAATTTGTCTGTCAGAATTGAGGAAGGAGGCAGAGTTGTGATGGTTAACCTAGAATAACCATGGAAACAAGTCTCTGGACCTGCCTTGAGTTATGGGGTAGACTAAGTTTATTGAAGTGAGATAAATAACTGTTATAGTTAACAGTGATGACCTTCTAACCTCGAAACTTCCTATGGTCTTTAACAATCCTATGTACTTGAAGATCTAGATTCCAGGTCATTGATGAAATAAATATTTAAGGTCCTCTAACACTGTTAGACAGAATGAATAGGATAAATGCTACGCTGCATTATACTTGTTAACATGGTCATTTTCATACATAGCGGTTTGGAACTTAGTTTTTCCTCTTCAGTTTCAAACACTTCAAACTTCCATGGGGAAAAGACTAGCTCAGTTAGGCAAATCACACTTTCCTTGATCACACACACACACATACAAATGTGAATTTTGTACTACGTAAAGCCAATTTTAAAGGACCCCCCCTTTTTTATACTAGTGTCAGTCAAAAGTTTTACTCATTGGAAATAAAAAATGAAATGGCCTCAATATTGATGTTTTACAGTTGGAGCACCTGTTCTTCCTGAGCTTGTTTGGAGCCATGTCTACAATGTGACACAGGATAACGTCACCTCATATCCCTTGTTCCTGCTAGCGATTTTTTGGCTCCAAAGAATGCATGATTTCCTTGACTTTGAGTGAGGTTACAATTCGTACCATCCTTATTCTTTCGTTTGTGCTGTTCTTTCCCTGCTTCTGCGTTTACATCTCTGTCTGCATGCAGAGTCTCTACTTAAGACTTTGCAATTCTTCTCACAAGCTTCTTTCCCCATACTCACTAACAAAAAGCAGCATAGATCCTGAATTAACATCATCATGCACGGTGTCTCCACTCACTACAATAGAAAACCCAGTGGGGCACAATGCCTATTTTTATTTTCTCAGAAGTAAAAAAAAAAAAAGTTCTGTAAACTAATTGTATAAAATGAAAACCACTAATGTTGCTCTCACCCTGTCTAGTCTCAATGGAAATGTGTGGGCCAACGCAATTTAAGTGTATGCAGAATAACAACTGTACGAAGAACTATCAGATGTGGATGTGGAGCAGGGATGCACAGTAATACCACCTGCAGAGCTTTCCCTTTTCTCCATCCCCACCGCTATATATTCTGATGTAATTGTTCTCAGTCAGGTGCCTGGAAGTGATCTCATGCAAAGATATGTGTTCGTTGTGTACACTGAGCTGTATAAAAAATTAAACATGTACACATATGTATGCATACACATATATATGACACATATGTGCTCATCTAACTGGATTGTTTATGTTATCTCAGACAGAACTTTGATAAAATTATAATCAATAGGATATCAATGACTTCATTTACTGACTAGGAGACAAAATTGGCCAAATAAAATTACAATTTGTAGCAGTATTTTGAAAAAAAAAAACGGAATTTTATACAGTAAGTTTTATGATTATCTCACGTTGTTCTTTATTATTCATGTGCTGACTATGCTTATTAGTCAGCCTGTGAGGGGCTGTTACTAAACTGGGTTGAGGAGTTGACTAAGTCGGTGTCAGTGTGGAGAAGACTTCACAGTGAGTTTGTTTCTTGGGCTACCTGGACTTGCAGTAAGAGCGAGAATAGAAGCAAACCCATGACTCCCACATTTTCAGAAGAACCCTTTCTTTTGGTTCACTGTATGGCATGAGCCACAAAAGCAGCCATGGAGGGAAGGCCCCTTCTTTGTCCTCTGCAGGGATAGTGCATCTGATATTACTTAAACTGGTGAGTGATAAGGCTTACTCAATGTGTTGATAAATGGCATGTTGGGGATTTTGCTACGGGAAGTAAAAGCACATACTGGCAGAAAGTCACTATTGTGTGAAGAACAGCTGGAGTTCCATCTGCCATGCTGATTTTCTTTACACTTAACCAATATCATAAAGCAAAGCTGGTCCCAGGCAGATGAAGTATGGACACACGTGAGAAGAGAATGGGCAGTGGCGTCCAGAGCCTCAGAGATTAGCTGCTGGCATCTCACCTCTGGGACCTGGCCATGCTGGAAAGTTCCTCGCTGGAGCTCATAAGCCCACCAAAGATTTACTACCCCTTGTCAACATTCAGGACGTTACTTTAAGGAGCCTGAGGACAACTGACCCTAAAAATGAAATATACCAATGCTATTTGTATCCCCCTGGGTTTCATGCTTGGGAAGTCAGACAGATTTGTGTTCAAAGCACTGCTGCATAGGCTTGTTTCCTTAAGATAACATGCTGGGTTTTTTTTCTCCCACATCATAAATTCTAGCCTTATCCACAAAATAATTCTTAGAAAATTGCTCTATTTTCAGCAAAAATCATAAAGGACATTGGAGGGAGAATAGAAAGACATGGAAAATGGGACATGGAGTGCTAAGAAACCCCTCACTCCAGACCCTGGTCACACTTTCCCTGTATCTAAGAATCAAGAATTCCAGCAAAATTAACCCTTTCTGTGAAGATTGCTGAGATAGACTTCTTTTATAGAGACTTATTTTAAACTAAGCATGCCAAAATAGCATTTAACCATTCTTAGTTCTGAGTATATATGTCCTGAATGTGACCCTACTTCTCAGCCAGATATTTTCTGGAAAGCTCACAAATAAGACAATTAAGTGGTTCACAGTAACAACACACTGTAACGTCTTCAAATACTCCTGTGTTCTAAAGTTTATCTTGTTAGTTATAGTCCTGCTTATTCACACCAGGATCAACACTGTGCTTTTTTGTTAGGCATCTAGATAGGCATTAGAAGATATGGAAGCCATAAATTTTCTTCATAACTTACAATGAACTGTTTAAAAGTTTATTTATTCTCTGAGAATTTCATATAGTAAATTTTTATATTAATTTATTGCCCATCACCAACTCCTCCCAGATCCTCCTCACAGCCTACTCATCATGTTTTTCTGTTTTTAAACAGAGAGAGAGAGAGAGAGAGAGAGAGAGAGAGAGAGAGAGAGAGAGAGAATCAAGAACATGGAGTCTGATTCGTCTGATTCGTGTTGGCCAATTATCAATTATTCTTGCCATGGAGTGTGGTTGAAATGTTGAGTGTCATTCACTGAAAAAAACTGAGTTCCCCTATCCCAGTTGCTATTATTTGTGAATAGCTTCTTGGCTCTGGGTGGGACTTTTTCCTTTCATACCCCTCCTTTCAAGTTTCCAGTATTGATGCAGAAGAGAAGACACACAGATAACAAGAACCAGACATGGTAGACTATTTTAAAGAGACAGCAATCTCCCAACATAACAGGGTAGAAAGACATATGCACTCATAGAGACTGTAATAGCGTTCTTGAGACCTGCACCAGCTCAAACCAGGTAAAGCCTCATGGTCAACTTTGAACCTTACCTCCCATTTACCAGATGAAGAGGTGAAGGTATGGGGTTTGCAAAGGCCTATTGATAAGAAGCTGCTTCTTCCTCTTCAAAACAAAATTGGAGTTCTGCCTCTGGTCCCATGTTAAGGACAGGACTCTCTGGTCTGTCCAGTTCAAACCATTGTCTCTTCTCTTAATAATTAATCCAATTTGGCTTGTCCATCATCCTGTCTGGTGATCACACCTCAAGAAAGTGAGTTTGTCCAAAGACCTACTAGGGAGATAGGAGGAATAACACACTCATACATCACAGTGGTCCTCTTCGAGGCAGTTGCTTGCAAATGTGCTGGTCTGCTCTTTAGGATTCTGACTGGAAAGGCATAATGTTTCCTTTTCTGTCTTTGGATACTTGCTAAAATCCTGTGTTTGTTCCAAAAATGTGGGTTTTCTCAATGTTTTCTCTGAGGACTCCTTATTTTGACAGCTGCTCAAGAACCTTCATTGCTGATGTGTGTGTGTGTGTGTGTGTGTGTGTGTGTGTGTGTGTGTGTACAAAAGACAAAGAATTCCCCTTTCAGGTTTTCAGTATAGTAAGTATAATAAAAATAGATTCAGATGGGAACTCCTTTTATTGCAACTTGAGAGAGGGAGAGAAAGAGAAAGAGAAAGAGAGAGAGAGAGAGAGAGAGAGAGAGAGAGAGAGAGAGAGAGAATAAAGAAGGTGTTCTGTGCTGTGAACTTAAGCAGCTGCCTTAAGAGGAGAGATGGTCGAATGGATGAGAGGATGAGAGAATCCATGCTGTTTGAGTTAGAAGTTCAGAAAGCAGGTAAGCTCAGCAAAGAATTCTGAGGAATGCTGTATCAGGGAGGGACTCTTCAGAGAGAGGCATACTGAGGGATAAAAAAAGAGAGAAAGAGAGAGAGAAACAGAGTCTGAGAATGCCCAGATGTCTGGTAAGCATCCTTAGGATTTGGGGTGTTATCCAATACTGGGAAGTAAAAAGAGGGAGAGGCAAAGTTAGACACTTTAGATAGGCTTTGGAAAAGAAGGCACACTTAGCCCTGAGGTCTGCAAGCAAATTTGTTGAGAGAGAGGTTCTAGGTAAAAAGGTGAACATCTCATGATGGATAATTGTTCCTTCTAGCTTAATATATATTTAGGTATAACAGTCAGCTTTCCTCGGGGTGGAGTTTCTGTGCAGGAAATCGGTAGGGTCATTTGGATTAACACAAAAAGGAGAAATAGTATATCTTGTAATGTTAGAATCTTTTTCAAAATTAATTTTTATGAAGAATTTTTATAAAGAACTTGCAAATAAAGAATAAAACCACCAAAATTAATCACAATAGGTTTCCAATGTCAGAATAGCCACTCTGAAGATATGGAGCTCAGTAAAAATCTAGGGATAGCCATGTACAACCTGTGACCACAGTAGAAGAGACAGGAGTATCAACAGAGCTTACCAGACACCAGCTTAGCTGAAAAAAACTATGAGTTCCACTTTAGGGAGAGATCTTGTCTCAAGGAATAAAATAGAGATCAAAGAAAATGCTATCTAATGTCTTCCTCTGGTTTCTGCATCTCTCTTTTTCTCTCTCTCCTTCTCACTCTCCTATCCCCCCTCTCTCTCTTGCATGTATATGTGTGCAAGTACGTACACACACACACACACACACACACACACACACACACACACACTCACACAAAAGGGGAAGGTGTCACCCAAATTCTTTATATAAATGTCAGAGAACAGTGAAGTGTGATTTCCTCTTGTGTCGGATCATACTTGTGCTCTTGAGTATATATCTTTCTCTAAGCACTCTTCCTTGACCTACACAGTTAAAAGCAATATTAACTGTGTTTTGAAATGCCATCTTTGCTTTCACACTGTCCTGTCCTGAAATTCCTATATGTGTTGAGGCCAAACGTACTGTTTTCCATGAGTCGAGGTTTGTGAACTACTAGGAGCTCTCAGGAGGCAAGTGAGAGCATGGCACCATGGCTTCGCCTCTGTCATTGTTGACAGGTAGACACATCAGCCTAGAGAAAGCAGCTGGAGCAGTGTCAGCTCTAGGAGTACTGAATAACTTATTGCATGGGAAAACACTTTAAGCAGAATGGAGGGGTTTAGCGTCCATGCTGTGGGCTTTGTGAGTCCTCTCCTTAGCTCTCAACTTGACCTTACTATATAACAGTTGTAAAACTTACAGCAAGTAATACCTAGATCTCCTTGTCCTGAAGCTCTGTACCAGCTCAGGATTGGAAATCTATGTAGAAGCTACTAATTGTCTGACACCCTGAGCAAACAGTACTAATTAGGAAACTGTTCTTTTGTATAACATTTAAGACTTTTTAGTAGGAATAGAAAATGTGACGTTAAAACATTTGGGGGTAACAATAAAACTTTGAGGAAACAGAAAAATAAGAAGGTGAAAACTGTAGAATGTTTACAAATTTTTAGGTACGATGATGAAATTATCCAAAAACATAGTGAGACTTTAATCAAATAAAATCAGCATCACATTAAGGTGAAAATATACACTACACATGTAGAGTTTTTCACTGGACTGAAAAGATCATGTCTACTATTATGCTAATAGGAACATTGTAAAAGTAAAACACACAAATGAAAGGAAAATTTGACACAAATAACCTGAAAGAGCAACCCATTAGTTGGGTCACTGGATAACTCTCTTTGGTGGGAGACCAGTGAAGAACATGAGAATTTGTTTCACAGAAGGAAGACTAGGCAGACTCTCTTTGGCTTAGTTGGAAGGAAACTTCCCTGCTATTCTTTTAAAGGCCAATATAAGAACTAAGGCATATACTTTTATTACTTCATGGTCTAATCTGTTTTAAAAATTTTTTAAACTGAGTGGTAATGTTGAAACTCATTCTTCCAGCTCAGTAATTAGTTACAAGGCCAGCCAGCAAGTAAAATCTTTACTCTTTCCTATATTGTGACCCAAGTGATATTTTCCCCCAGAGGCTAGTAGGGTAAGACGACAAAGGGACAAAGTAGTAAATTCAATTAATAAGCTAATCTAAGTGAGGCAACTTATGCATTTACACTGTTGTTGTCTAATATTGATTATCAGATTGGCAGGATCTAGAATCATGTAGTTGATAAGTTTCTGGACATAACCTTGAAGGATAATGTAGATTTAGGTAGCCTTTGAGTATGTCTGTGAAGATTTATCTAGGCCAAGTCATTTGAGGTTGGAAAACTCATCCTAAGCATTGAACAAATAAAAGATGAGAAAGGAGCTTGGTATGAGCATGCATACTTTTCTGATTCCTCACTGTGCGTAAAATGGGGCCACAAGTTCCTGCCACCAAGATTCTCCCATTACAATGTGAGTCCTTAAATTGTGTGTCCTTAAATTGTGAACCTGAAAAAATCTTTTGTCCCTTAAGTTGCTCTTTTAAGGGCATTTTTATCACAGCAACAGCAAACATAAGATAGAAACTGATATTAAGAATAGGATGTTTGGATCAACTTTATCATGTGGTTTATAAACATTTGAAGTTACCTTGCAGGAGAAATGTTGAAGGTTTATTTAATAATTTGTGCTAGAAAGGCCCTTCCATAATGTGATGAGAGGTCACTGAAATATCTGGTAGGAGTATGGAAGATCAGAATGCTGAGAGAAATACTGATATTTGCCCATGGTTTTAAAAGGAAACATAGGCTGTCTCCAGAACTGGACTAGAGGCTAACCATGCAATCAAATATATATTGATAAAAAATATCTATCATATATATATATATATGGCTTCCCCATTATGATGTAATCTATGTATGTGTATATATATATGTATATATACACATTATATATATATATATATATATATATAATATCCAATGGATATATTTTATATATCCAATGGATATATTTTATATATCCAATGGAAAGAGCCCAATATTGGGCAGAAAGATCCAAAAAAGTATAGTTCATCAAGGGAAATAGGTTTTAATTTTAAAGTTGTAGTTAAAGCTAAAAGGAAGTGTCAAGTGTTGAGGATATCACTCTATTCTGCACTGGGATCATTGGAAAGGCACTGTGAGGACACCCACCTCTCAAAGGCCTCAACTTTTAAAAGTGCAAATTTATTTGAAAGGAGACTCAACTGAGAATGTGTTGACACTATTCCTTGCTTTTCCTGCAAAAACCAACAAACAAAAAAAACCCCAAAAATTTGCCTAGGAAATGATTTAGCATATTTAACCAACAAAGCATACAGAGGCAACAACAGCCGTGGTCCAAGGGGGCCAAGTTCCATCCCACGCAGCAGACCTTGGCAGCATTACCCATGTGGTACTGGTTATCTATACATGAAAGATACAGGATTGAGGGAATCATGGAGTCTCATATCATCATTTCATAAAGCCACAGACAGAGGTCAGGAATTGTGTGACATGAACAAAGCTCCTACCCACAATGCTTTGAGAGACGGCAGAATGAAATTGTAAAGGTAGATCAATGGAGAGTGCAGGGTGTTGGAGATGCCTAGATTATAGGACATCCAGTGAAAGCAGCTGAAGGCAGATGAATAGAGCTGGCCCTGTGTGCTGCAAACAGTTGAGCTGGAGAAGCAGTGCTTCCCTGGTGCACTGAAATCCAGATGCCTTCCACTGTGGATCCCAGGCACCTGACATGGAATTTTAATGTTTGATACATCCCCTGCTGGGTTTTGGTGCAGCTTTAATTTGATCAGCACTTGCTTTGCCCCTGTTTACCACTTTGGAATGGGGTGTTTAGCTTATACCACTACACAGAGAAGGTCTGTGTGATGGTTTGTATTGATTGGTCCAGGGAGTGACTCTATTAGGAGGCGTGGCCTTGTTGGAGTAGGTGTGTCACTATGGGTGTGGGTTTAAGACCCTCACCCTAGTTGCCTGGAAGTCAGTCTTCTAGCAGCCTTCAGATGAAGATGTAGAATTCTTAGCTCTTCCTGCCTGCCTGGATACTGCCATGTTTCTGCCTTGATGACAATGAACTGAACCTCTGAGCCTGTAAGCCAACCCCAGTTAAATGTTGTCTTTTATAAAACTTGCTTTGGTCATGGTGTCTGGTCACAGCAGTGAAACCCTAACTAAGACAGTCTGCAATCTATTTTATTTTATTTTATTATTTTATATGAGTTCAAAGTTATAACATTGCCCCATGTTCTCCAATGAGACTTAGATTTTGGTCTTTAAAATGCCATTAATACTATTAAATGTTGTAGGGAGTTTTGAAGTTGCAGTTGACACATTTTGTACTATGAGATGGGCCTGGGCCTATGAGAGCAGGGAGAAAGATTATGGCTTCAACATGGTGTGTTTTGGTGACAGGGATTGAGGTGTGATGCTTAATACTGATTGCTGCTAGACAGGGTAAATAATTATCAAAAATAGTATTTGTATATGACTGTGAGGGTTTGCCTAAATTAGGGTAATTAAAGTGGGAAGATTCTTTCAAATAATAAAACAAGAAATAGAGTGTTTAGACTAACATTCGCCCCCCTCTGCCTGCCTCTAGCCAGTGGATGCAATGTGATTAGTTGGCTCAACATTCTGCTACCATGGCTGCCCCATTATGATGGAGTATATAAACTCCAATAAATGCCTTTTCCCTTAATTTGGTGGTGTTAGAATATTTTATCACAGTGACAGTAGTGATGACTGAGCCACATATGAAATAATATAGAGACTTTGAAAAATGTCTTTATTGACAGGGTGGTATAATACAATAGGGTACTCTGTACATGGGGTTACAACTTCATCTATTTTGAACATACAATACATAAATTTTTATACTCTTACTTTGAAACTTCATTCATCTTCATTTTACAATTTATATAGAATGTATTTTATATCATATATTTAATTATTTGAAATATTTATTTTCATTCATGTTTATTACAGGCTTGAGTCTGTCATATTATGATTCTTAGTGTTAATTGTCAATTTAACAGACTCCAGAATCACCTAAGAAATGGGTCTTTGAGGATGTCTTGGAGATTATCATGGTTATGTTGATTGTGGATGTGAGCTTTTTCTGAACAGGTGTCCCATGTCATACAAAAATATAGAAATTCAACCGAGCATGAGTATGCATTTATCTACTCTGCTGTTGATTGTGGATATGATGGAATTGGATACCTGAAGCTTCTGCTACCAACTCCCCTGTCATGATGGATAGGACCTTGAATTGTGAACTAAGAGAAACCTTTCTACCTTAATTTGGTTTTACCAGGGTAATTTTATCACATTAATAAAAAAGAAACACAAGGAATATGATTTTAGTTTAATTTTATATTAATTTAATTATTATAACAGTCTTATTTAAACTTTTTCATCACTAGAACTAAGCAGGTTTAATAAATCACTGTGGTTTGATATTTTCATGTTGTGGGCATCAGTAAACATTGTAGCATACTCCAGTTGCCTCCATCTTAAACTGACTCACACTGCATTGTAGACATGTCAAATTTTGTCCACTTTTCCTTCTCCTACTGGGTACTGTAATTGCTTTCATATTTTAGCTATTGTAAATAGTGCAGCTGTGAACATAGGTGTCCAGATATTCCATGTCTTTGAAAACAGTATTCTCTTTACTAGTAAGATTCATTTGCCTATAGTCTGGTTTAGACATAATTTTTACAGTTTTTCTAACATTTAAAAATTTGAACAATGGTAACACACAAATAATGAATTTACTATCTTATGTGACCTACCTCAACAAGACCCACACCTCCAAATACTAAGTAGTGCCACTCCCTGATGATTAAGCATTCAAATATATGAGTGTATAGGGGCCTTTATTATTCAGTCCATTACAAGTGTTTAGATCAATGTATATAGATCAGCAGTATAAATGGCATTCATACTAATGTACAACCAATTTTCAGAACTTAAATTTTCAATTAGAACTCTGTATCCTTTAATTTCTTCCAAATGCTCACTTCCTGAGTCCCTTACACCCACCATTGAACTTTCTTTTATTGTGATTTTGATGATATATTTGACAGAAATTCAGTCATACAGAATTCATCTCGTCTCAGAGGCTTGTGCACATTATTGTAGTCTCCATATTTTTGTTTGTGCCCCGAGGATGTCAGCTTGATAGAGAAATGCGTCTTTGTCTGGGAGGCAGTTCATCAACCAAAACTTACAGTATGCATGTGAGGCCTGGAATCTGGATCCCAAGAACCCAAATTTAAAAAAAAGTTGGCCACTAATAGAACAAGCCACGAGAAGCAAGCGGGTGTGCATCCCCCTGTGGCCTCTGCTCTGGTGCTCTTCTCCAGTTTCCTGCATTGAGTCCCTGCCCTGACGTCCTTCAATGATGGATTTTGATGTGAAGCTGTTGCCTGAACTAAAGTCTTTTCTCCCCAAGTTGCATTTGGTCACAGTATTTCATCACAGAAATAGAAGCTGAATTAAGACAGAAAGTTAGGACCAGGAGTAAGATATTGCCAGGAGACAGACTTGGCCGTGTTGATTTGAGAAGTCTTATAGGAGTTTGGGAGTTTGGGGTAGAAAAGCTATTGCAGCGATCAGAGCTCACTGTGGTGCTCTATGGGAGCTTAGAAGATAATGCAGAGAGAAATGCGGGCAGTAGAGGCCTAGCTTTGGAAGATTCAGATGGAAGTAAAGATTCTATTAGTACCTTTGAGTGATATTTTAAATTAAGAATCTGTGATTCGGGATAGCTGGCTGAAGACTTGATTGTGATTGAGAAGAGACCAGAACTAGTACAGTGAGACATTTGCTTTGCCAATAAAGGGGGAGACAGTGACGTAGAGTGGAACCATCTGATGTATACAGACTTAACTAAATAGGAACAAAGTCACCGAGAGGGAAAAACATCGCTACTTGTGCTTCTCAACAGGATGCAACCAGGACACAGCATTGTGCTGTGGAATGACCCAAACCCAGGATGTCCTGGTGAACAGGATGATGACACTTTGGGTTCTGAGGGCAGGAGCTCATCTAGAGTCACAGACTCTGGTAAAATGGACAACTAAATGGAATCATTTTGCCTGTGCAGTCCTGGCCCGAAAGCATGAAGATGAATTTGGGTGGTAGCTGATGAAATTTAAATGTCTTCCACTTGGATTTGTACCATCAATCCTAACCAGCAAGATTAGAGGACACTCCTACTAGAAAGTCTTTTGTCTGAGGAAGGTGAGCAAGGGTGTGAATTTGAATTCTAGCTTGACATTTTCACATGTTGGGCAAATTGAATAATGTCTCTCAGGGCTCAGCTTCCTTATGTGAGGACTTCAGATCACAGGATTGCTCGGATGTTAAGTGGGATAGTTTACTCACAGCATGTCCTGTAGCACGGAACACACTCTGAGAATATGTGGCTATCATCATCATTATTCTTTCAACTTGGTTCTCAGGACACTTGTCTTCTTCCTAGTCTTCAGGCTCTCCTGAGGCAGGCGGCACTCTCTCTTCACATACAGTGTGTTAAACAAGGTCTGGCACACACCAGGGCTCCATTCATCTTTACCGGTGAGTAGATAGCTGTGGAGTGATGCATTCTGTGGGAATAGCCCACTTATGGCCTTGGCCCTCGTGTAGACTCTGGATGTAGGTGACAGTGGGCATTATCTGGATTTCTGCCTTAAACTTTAGTGTTTAGAATCGCAGAGGGAATGACAAGGTTTTTTTCTGTGACGTCCTTTGCCTGCCGACAGATGTTACCAGAGCCGTCAGTGCTGAAAACAAGCCTCTGGTGTGGCTGGAAACCATCAGTGGAAAACAGTCTTTAAATAAATCTACACAGTCTGTGTAAAGACATAAATTTTCCGCTTGGAGGAAAGGACAGGAAGCGAAGTGTAAAGTGCCGCAGCTGAGGGTTTCTGGGTCACCTGATTCCATTCCAATGACAAATCACTTCCTCGTGAGAGGAAAGGCCAGAAATGAAATCTCTGTTCAGTTGGATTTATTTAAAAATTTGAAACAAAAACTAAAGTAAAAGAGTGAGTGAGCAGACTGTTCCCAGACTTGGCTAAAACACACACAGCTAGCAATGCTAATCCTTGTGACTTGGACCACAGGGCGTGCTTACACACCCCTTCTGGGGGACACTATATGTTCTTTGTTACCAATGTAATCTAATTTAAATAAAAACTAGGAGCCAGTTTGATGGTACCTGAAATATTTAATACATCAATAATAAGCAATACTACTATTATTATATACTCTTAAAATTAGAGCTGTTCTTTATGTGAAAGTTAACATTTTAGAGCATCAAAAAATGTTTGGTGAGTTGGGTGCTTCTAGTCTTTGTGTGGAAGTGGTTTGGAAAAAATAAACAGGGTGTGCATATACTTTCTAATTTGAAACAAGCCACTTTACTACCCACTTCCCAAAGCAGATTGCCAACGCACATGAACAGAGAGGTAGACAATGTCTTTTGTCTTCACATAAACACTATAGCTCTAGCTATTTGGAAATGAGGGAATGAAGTCTTGGAAACAGCCAAGATTTAGATTAATTTTTTAAAAAAATTCTTTAATGCCATTTATAGTCCTGAAGTCTCTGGCTGTATTGATTGCACATATTTAACATAATAATACATTCTCTATTTTGTGACTCTCGGGGAAAGACTACAGTTTAGTTTGTACTTTGTGATATCTTTCAAGTAGAGGAATTACTGTTGTTGATGAATGTGTGTGGAGATTTGGAGTCTGTCATTTGATTCCTCAATGCCCTCCTGGTATTGTTTTAGGAGCCCATATGGGCCGTTTAATCCAGAAGAACGATTACTTGGCCAGCTTTAGAGTGAGGTACCAGTCCCAGAACATCACTAACAGATCTCCCCAGGGAACTTTGGTTTCCTCCTATGAAGGCAGTGAGTTTTAATAGTCTCTCCAGACTGATGCCATGTGAAACTTTCATATTCAATCTTTAAAGACCTTTGAGTATCACTTATCACACTTCCTTTTCCAAGGAAACAGGATACATTCAGGGTGACTTCCTTATTACTTTATCGTAGTAGTCTATTCTGTCGTAGTTTAGAGTGGGTCTGCTTATATAGAGACGAGCTTGAGAAGGGCCTTGCTCCCTATCTACACCCTTACATGTGAGCACCACAGTGGGAGAACAGGGCTCAGATTTCATAGTCTGACTTGAGTTTAAACTCTGACATTACTACTCTACCAATGTGGCCATGGTCTGTACTCTATGAAGTTTATAGCAAGTGTGATTTGTAGAGGTATGGGCAGAATGAAGGGAACTGGGGGATTCTGAGGCATCAAAAACTCATAGCAGGAAATCATTAGTTCCCTAGTCCAGAAGAGAGGACAAGAGGAAATGGGCACCATCCTTCCAGAGAAAGTTCCAAAGGAGCCTGGATTGAACCTTTAACTATAAGCGCAGGGTAATGGGGAGAGGCCAGACCTGACACTGCTCTCATCCCACCTCTGGTCTGCTATGTCCCACCAGAAACCAGGAGTGATGATGCCTGTAGAATTCAAACTCTAGCACAGACAGGAGAGAACACAGCTGGGAGAAGATGCAATGTGATAGTTTTTCAGCTATAAGTCTTGGTATTTATAAATTCCTGAACCCAAGTTTACTGGAAAATATCCATGATGTTAACTTTCAAAGCACTATGCTGATATATATATATATATATATATATATATATATATGCTGATATATATATATCTCCATACATATATTAGTCTCTCTCTCTCTATATATATATATCTATATATACATATATATATGTATATATATATATATATATATATATATATATATACTCTTTGTGCATGTGTGAAAATGACAACTTTACAGAGCTATCTGATAAATAAACAAACAGCACTTCAATTTCAATTTATATGATAAAAATGAACAAATAGTTTCTAGAGGGCGGACGAATTTTATTGTGCGAACAGCCCAACTGAGCTGTTAGCATACAAATAGTCAACCGTGGCCTCCAGATCATACTGCAACAATGTACTCTGAGCAGAGGGCTCCGTTTGCTTATGAATAACATGAAGCTCATGAATATGGAGCTGAGCTGCTATTGGCATGGCTTGTGACAACACAGGCTGCTCCATTTTACTGTGCACTTGGGAAATATTTATAAACTTTTGCTTGCCAGATGACTTCTTGTGTGAGGGCTTTGCCTTTTGTTTTAAGCCATCTTACTAATTGCTACGCACTTGAACACAGAAAGTAACAAAAGAAAAGTTGTCAGAATCAGGCTGGGATTTTCTGTCTCATTCATTAAAAGGGATCACTGTACAAAGCAGGGAGATGTTGAACAAACAGAAGAAATTGGCTGACCCCACTGGTGAAAACTGGGAACTAAAGATATTTCTGCTTGAGAATCAACTTGATTTAAAAGGATCTATATTTGAGCACTCTTCAGCTACCTGCTTAGTCAGTAATGGCTCACAAGGTACTTGATTCTGATGCTCTCCTAATTGAGAAACCCGTGTATAGCAGCCACAACTTAGGCAACTAGGAGAAAATGATCATACATTTAATTCTTAAGAAGGATTTGGGTTAAGGGTTCTTCTATTTAATGATCACAAGGAGAAAAAGGCATACGTTACTATACAAGCTTACTTTGATTTGCCTTCCATACCTTTAAATAATTGTCACTTTAAAAAATAATTCAGTATCTACTCAGTGGCTCTAGGCCATGGTGATGTGACATTTCACACAGTGATTCTTTTCTGCTGGGACTGTGCTTTGGACATGCAGTGGGATTGGTACCAGTGGCACATTATGTGCTAAGAACATTTCTTTCATTGTAGAAACCAAATAAATAATCACATACTCCCAGACACCTCCTAGGAGCAGCATAATGCTCCTCTAATAGACCCAACACCTTCTCTCCTGCTGAGACCCAACTAGGTTGTCCAGGTATGGCAAGAGGGTCAGTACCCAAGGGTGGCTTCTCCTTCTCTGAGAAGAAGGGGAGGAGGTAATGGAGGGAGTGAATTTGCAAGGGTGGGGCTGGCAGGAGAGGAGGGAGGGGTGTAATGTGAATAAAAATAAATAATTATAAGAAAAAAATCAGAAAAACCACTACTCTAGAGATAGAGAGATGGCTCAGTGGGTGAAAGTTTCTTGCTGCCAAGCCTGATTATCTGGGTTCCAGCCCTGGGGCTGACATAGGAGAAGGAGAGACCAGTATGCTGTCTTTGGCCCTTCATACATGGTCCCTAGCACTCAATAAGTACAAATACACTAACAAATAGACATGATAAAAATTTTGGAAGAACTGCAACTCTAGAAAGTTTATTTTATAAAATGTCTACATTAATGTGCCAGTGGCAGTTACTTTAAGGACCAGGAACAAAGGAACCATGCAATCACTGGTGGCCCTGAATGCATCAGGGCTGCTCTGTGATCAGGGCCTAGCAACATGGCATTTGTCAATGTGTTGATTCTATTCCATTCCTTCCTTTTATGTTGGAGCAGAAAGACTTCTCTGTAACATGATGTAGCAAATGGAATTAATGCTTTTCTTATTTTGCTTTTATTATTCATATGAAATAAAGCCATCTTCTAGGGAGTGGATGGCTATTTGGGCCGTTTCTTGTAGGATGGTCAGGGTGAGGAATATGTAGAGATTTCTTGGACATTTTAAACCCAGAGGTTCTGAGTTCATCATTCCGAGTTGAATAGATTCAACAGTTGCATTATACTAAGGAAGCCCAGGAAAGACGGATAAATGTATCAGACTCAGACACAGACTCTCTGGTTCCATTGGGTGAGTTCTTGTCACCTATTACACTTCTGCCAGTCTCCTGCTAGCAATCAGGAACTTCTGTGCCCGTGAATAACAGTGATTTTCTGTTTTGTGCACTTTGCTTGCATCAACTCCAGTTTCCCTTGGCAGATACAGAAGAGCCTAATTCCACCCTGTTCTGTGATACTAAATATACACTAGGTTTTTGGCCACTTTCGAGAATGACCCCCAAGACAAAATGGAAAATTCGTAAAGATTTTGTTTATTTCGGGGCTGAAGAGATGGCCCAGTGGTTAAGAACACTAGTTGCTCTTCCAGAGGACCAGCATTCCATTTCCATGGTTACTCACAACTGATGTTAACTCCAGTTCCAGGCATCTAATAGCCTCTTCTGGATATCTTGGTCACCAGGCATGGACGTGGTACACAAACATACATTCAGGGAAAAACACCCATACACATAAAACAAAAATAAATCTTAAAAAATATTGAGTCTATATTTTAAAAATATTCATTTATTTGAGGTCTATAATAAGTGATTTTGCCTGCATGTCTGTATGTGTACCAATGTGTAGCTGGTATCTGCAGGGACCAGTCAAGGAGGTTACATTCCCTGGAACTGTAGTTACAGATAGTTGTAAGTCATTCTATGGGGGTTGGGAACAAAACCGAATCTTTTGCAAGAGCAGCAAGTGCTCTTAGGTGCTGAGCTGTCTCTCCAGATGCATTGGACTTGATTAAAGGTGTGCAAAGCAATAAACAATAGACATTCCAGCTGTTGGCTATTACTCCCTAGTGGGCGCACATGAAGTACCTGAGTGGAAGAGACTTGTCAAGTAAGGAAAGGAGACCTGGCCTTCACAACTTATTATTGAACTGTCTATGACATACGGTTGCTCTTTGCGCCTCTAACTATTGTGCTGTGGTATCCCTTCGAATATGTCTTAGATTTGAAACAGACATGTTGGAGGGAAATGGCTCCCTCCACATCAAATGGCCCAGTCAAGTAGAAACAGGTGAGGTAACCTACTTTGTATTTTGTATGGATGAGAAGATTTAAATTTTAATTTTTTCTTGTCTCAGGGATTTGTATTTCCCAAATTGAAAACAGTTTAAAATAGGAAAAGTGTGAACTTATTAGCACAGTATTACCCTCTAAATTCTCACTCCCTGATGCAGACAGAGAAGTGCTAATTAATCAATTGTTCAATTAGGAAAGGCTCTCAAGACCATATTTGTCCTGGGAAAATATAACCAGCTGATCATCTGCCTTAAGAAACATGCATCTTACAGGAGTAGTGCTCAAAGTAGGCTATTTGGGCTGCAGATATTCAGTTAGAAGTGTATTTGTGACTAGGAGATTTGCTTTCACTTACAAGATGCAGTTTTGGAGATGTAGTTTCTGTGACTGGACTATGGGACACACTGGGAAGGGGCAGGGGCAGGGGCAGGAGCAGGGGTAGAGCATATGCTTACTTATTCACTCATTTTACTAGTTATTATGCGCTCACCTCCATGATGAGCTGAGAATTTTCTAATAAACTCTCTCTCTCTCTCTCTCTCTCTCTCTCTCTCTCTCTCTCTCTGTCTTTCTGAATTCACATTGTAAAGGACAGAGAATCATAGAAAGACACATCACTACAAACACAATAATAGATTCAGCCACATGTGTGCTATTACCTTGTCAATGTTGAAGAATCTCTCTTAGGAATGGCAAATGCATACACCTCTGTTCCTAACAGTTCCAAGCCCCAGGAAGTGAATCTGTGAGAGTGGATGGACAGCAGAAGTCTATTATAAAAAGGGTTTTATGGGCTATGTGTAGAAATGTAAACTTCATGGCTGGAAAGAGCAAATTCTTTTAAAATAATGGATTGATGTGATGAGTCTTGGCTTTTAGAATAAATCAGAGATCAGGGTGGAGATATAGGATGTATGAGACCGTAATGGAGGATGGAGACCCCAGGAACGTGCAGATCAGCAAATGCTCAGAGGAGGCAATCTGAATCTGATGTCCAAGGCTACTAGAAATCCTGGTAAGCTGGCTGTTAACTCATGTGTCCTGCACCTCCCCAAATGGCTGTTTTATAATCTATCTACAAAGACACGTAGACATTTACTTTACAGAGTAAATGGAGATGGAGCTTCTTGGGAACTCCTAACTACAGTGTTCTATCTCTGTGTTGAACCGCCCCAGATACAGCTGAACCCAAGGGACGGGAGGACTTGTCCAAGTGTGTTCTTCTCTCTGGTCCAGTGTATACTCTCTTCGGTATATTGCCTTCTTCCTGCACCTTGTCTTTGTTTCTAGTCACTATGTAGAGAAGTTAGACAACTCACTGGCTTATAATCAATGAATATTTTTCTTTTGAACCATCCTCTCTTCATGATTTGTTACCATGCTTCCAGCCTTCCCTGGCCTGAGAACCAGGATATTTTCCCAAAGTTTTTGTCTGAATCTGTTGTTCTAGGGGTCTAGAAACAATAAAAGCTAGAATAGTGATATTTCAACACGTTTTAAAAGTTAAATCTACATTTAAAATTTAAGCAGAAGTTCGAGATGGTCTCCTAATTTCATCAAAGTATAACTGATAAAAGTAGCAGGAAGTCAGTGTGCAAATGAATCACACAAAATAAGAAGCAAAAAAAGATCTTTCATAGTTACAGCTTTTTGTAGTACTCCTTGGGCTCAAAATATCTTCCATTGAAAAATCATACTGACCATCTCCCCTGTCCCTCTGATATATATGCAGTGTGCATAAAATCAGAGTCCTCAGAAGACTAATCTGAATGTTATGAAGTCTAAAATGTAGAAAAGTTTGAGTGTGTGTGTATGTGTGTGTGTGTGTGTGTGTGCATGCACGCGAGTATGTGAGACAGACTGACACAGACAGACAGACAGACAGACACACACACACACACACACAGAGAGAGAGACAGAGACAGAGACAGAGACAGAGAGACAGAGATCTGTATTTGATCTCCAGGAAAAATTAGTAACTAGAATATTCATTAGTACCAAGTAGATAAAAGATATCAATCTTATCTTAAACCATTGCTTTGAAATTATATATTTGCTTCATCCATTTTGCATATTGGTTATTTTGGAGCCAATATCCCTTAGTAAAGAAGATCAATATAATGGGAAGTCTCTACCTCTTCCCAAGGAAATGAATTGAGAACCAATGACTTTTAACTATGTTTTTCACAGTTTATGCACACAATGCTACATTAGTCATCTATAGTGGATCATTTCCTCTGTTCTAGGGGGGGCGGGATTATTTTTTCTCATTCTTCCTGCAGCTTTAAGTGTTAAGGTTAACACTCATTCACACTGTCAAATCACACTTGAAATCCAACACCACCATAAGCAATGGCTCAAATTAAGAACATAATGAGAAGCAGTGACCTTATCTGAATTCAGAAAGATTATGAGTCCATTCCATTGTTTGAGCCTGATTTTGCTTCAATTCTCACTAGAGTTTCCCGGAACTAATCCAGTTTGGGAATTATTTTCCTAATCAGTGTGTTTTAAAGATAATTGAAATAATTGTCTCCTTCTGAAAAATTTAAAACAGGAAAACTTTCTTTATTAGATTCTTTCAACAAACTTCTAAAACCCAGTAAAGTCCTTGCCTAAGGAGTTAGTAAGTACAGAGCAGGGTTCACTTTAGAAAATGCAGTCATGAGTCATATCCTCTATCTTCCCCTCTGGATCAGAGTTTGCAAACAAAATTCTCCAATAAAAGGAAGACCTTTTCATCACAAATTTAAAAGCAATATGGGAAGAATCAAAAGCCCTTTAGCGGCAGTTTCCTTTGGGCTCACTGAGTTGTAGATTATTTTGTGATGCTTAGGACATGGCGGTACTAATGTGAAGCCATGCAAGTACGTGCATGAGACCATCCTAGTCATCCTCCTGCTCCTGACATATAAGGAAGGGCATGCCCATGCAAGTAAGTGCATGAGAACATCTTAGCCAGTCTCCTGCTCCTGACCTGGAACAGCAACTTTTGCATAACTGCTGAACTACCTCCCAGAAAGAACTGTGTGTGTGTGTGTGTGTGTGTGTGTGTGTGTGTGTGTGTGTTGGGGGAGGGGAGAGTTTCCATGATGGTTGAGTCAGCAGTGCCTGGGAGACAGGGTGAAGCCAAAGAGTTCCCGTCAGGGTGGTGGTGCTAACCTGCCCTGGCTCTCTCTCCTTTGCTTTTATTCCCCTAGAGGATAGTGCCACATATCCAGGCAGTTTAGATTTTCATTGATTCCTCTAAAATATCCTCACAGATGTCTGCAGAGGTGAGCTGCTGTCCCTGGTGACTCCATACCCATCAAGTTAAAAAGGAAGGTTAAGGTCATCACTCCTTTTAAACTGATTGCATGTAATTATCTTTTTTTGAACATTGATCCAGAAAATGGATCACTTTCCTCTGTTTCTAATGTCTTTTTAAAAATTGGTGTTGAGATAGAATCTTGCTACGTAGCCCAGGCTAGCCTTAAACTCACAGCAGTCCTCAGCTTCAATGATCAGATTACACAATCTATCGAGCATGATTCCTTATTATCTTTTAAAACACATTTACTGCCAATCTCTGCAATTACTCTTTCAAATTAAATCCTGGATTTATTCTGTCTTCTCTCTAGCATTCTTTGTTTTCTTGTTTTAATCTAAAGCCCAGCTCTTACCTTTAGCTTCTGAGTTAAAGATCCCTTGGGTTAAAGCTATAATCAATTAGAACACGTGTATTAAACTGAAAAAAAAAAAGGTCTGTATAAAACATGTGTCCCTGGTGTTAATACCCATCACGATCCAAGTTAGAACCAGATGTTGTGTTATATCAAGAGTCTGAGGGCTGCTGGGCATAACAGCACATGTCCTTAATCCCAACACTTGGGAGGCAGGTAGATTTTTGTGAGTTTAAGTCCAAACAAGGCTTCACAGTGAGAATTTATCTAAAAAACAGACCAGTCAACCAACCAACAAACAAAAGTTTTGAAGGCTAGAGAGAGGGGCTCAGTGGTTCAGTGCACTGGCTGCTCTTCCAGAAGACTTGGATTCACCCTGAAGCACCCACATGGTAACTCACAAACATTCATAACTTCAGTTCCAGGGATCTTGATGCCCTCTTTTGACCTCTACAAGCACCAGGCTTGTGTGTGGTACATACGTTGCAGGATATTTTAACACTGTATGAACCCTAAGATTATGTTCTTTACTGAAAACTCTATTTTAGTTATGGTATGGCTCAGACCTTGAACACACCATTCATCGAAGAGCTTTCTATTTATTGTAAACAGGATTAAATAGAACCAACCATAGATCAAGAGACAGAGCAAGCAACCAGTGGGCAGGGAGTGAACAAAGGGAAAAACATAGAGAATGAGAGGAAGTCCGGGGGATGGATAGAGAGATGCACAGGAAGTAGAAGGGAGGGGCATTGAGTATAAGGATTTTTGAGACAGCATGGGTAAAGAGCTTTTCCTTTCCATTGGTTAAAAAAGAAAGTCAACTGTGCTTTTTCTGTGCCTCTCTGAGCTAGTAGTCTTTCACCCAAGCATCTGTCCCTCAAGTCTTCTTTGGTAAAATTGAACATTTAGGGTTTTGTTAAAAATAACATTCCTAAACACACACGCAAGCAAAACACTCATACCCGTATCACAGAACAAATCTAAAACAAGTATCTTTTTTAAAAATGAGTGTGGTGAAAAGCTTTCCCCAGGTTAAATTGCTAAACATCAATAAGAAAGAGAAGACAGAAAAGGGCAAATGCAAGTGAATCATGTAAAAGGAGCCTGTTGCATTTTGTCTCAATTTGTCTGGTCATTTTGTAGACATGCAGAATGTATCTCTGAATCCATAAAACTGATACACCCTAGACGTGACATAGACCTTAGGGGAATCAGGTGCACATTCACAATGAAGTTTCATCCTGCCCCAAGAAGGGAAAGTGTCTGCTTCAGCAATTTATGAAAGAAAAATGTGTATATGTCAGCTTTTCTTCACTATAACAAAAATCTAACACAGAAGATTCCTGGCTCCAACCTCAGGCCTCCAGATGGGCACAAACTTGTGTCTGCATACATGCAAACGTGCATACACATGGGCATACACATCACATATGTACCCATGCAAAGAACTTAAAAGTGGTTTACTCGGCTTTACTGCTGCAGAGATCCCAGGCATTCGAGCCAAAGCAGCTGTGTTCAGGCTGCTTCACGTCTCAGCGGATTCACTGGTGACAGCCACCAGCTATGTCTCAAACTGAAGAGGGTTTATCCAAGAACATGTTTGTCAAACAGCTTTGTGAGAACTGCCTTCTAAGGACATAGTCCTCTGTGACCAAAGAGTTTTCCACTGGGCCCACCTCCCAGAAGTCCATCATTTCTCAATAGTATCACCAAGCATGTCACAGTGACATCAAGGACAATATAGCATGGTTGAGAGACACTTACCATGCCAAAAGCATAGCACAATGCCAAATAGGACACTACTCAATGTGTTCAAGGAGTTATATGGATAACTTGGGTATTGGCAAATTTTTAGATTTCCCATATAAAAATATCAGTTTTTCCAAGAATCATTCTTTTAAAATTTGATAGCAGTATTAGCATGACTAAAGTCATGTATTATAAAGATAAATGAATGTCTTAAAGGTTGGAGAGGTAGTTGAAAGAGTAGAAAGGGAAACAAAGTGGTTAAAATTATTATTGCATAATAACAGAGGCATGGAAGACAAAATGAGGTACGGGGAGAGAAAAAGATAGAATTTGGCAGGAGAAATTCCATGAAATGTATACATGTTTGAGGAAAAAAAGAAGACATTTCTTTGGCAAAATGCATGGCACGTAAATCAAGACACACACGCTCCCATTTTAGGTGGTGGAGGAGGCAGTGGAGGGCAGAGAGCGTGCAGTGAGCTTGCAGGGTTGCGCTGACTCCTGCATGGGAACGCCCTGTAGGCAATTAGAAATGTGATAGTGGAGTTCACCGAAGTGGTCGAGCTTGAAAGTCAATTGGGGAATTATACAGACAGAGGTGATAATTGAAAACTATGAGACTTCATAAGGTTCGTGTAAAATGAAATAAAACCATAGATCCCATTATTATAGTCTTATTAAAATTTCAGAAATTGGTTACTCTCAAAGAGACAGAGGAAATGGAAAAAAAAATCTCTTTTGTATAAGGTACAGATACACACTCCTTTTGCTAGCTGTGGCCTAGTTTTATAAGCACATATGTATATATGCCCACAAATAGCTGGACATAAAACTTCATGAACTATCCTACAATAATGAATCCCTGTAGGCTGCTCAGCCTTAAGTTCATGTATATTAAATACTATAAAGAGTAGACTTCCAGCATCAAAGGGATTCAAATTGTTGTTATCTCCTAAAGACAGATATGAAAGAATGATAATGGAAGCAATTTAAATTCTAAAGTCAGAATGTAAGAAAGAAAGGAAGGTAAGAAGGAAGAAAGGGAGGGATGGAGGGAGGAGGGGAGGAAGGAAGGAAGAAAAAAGGAAATAAGTTAATTCTAAAGTCGGAATGTAAGAGTAAAACAGAAGTAAGTTTATTATGGCCCCTAATTGACATATGACAGAGTACATATGCATGTGCATATGTGTTTGTGTAAACAAAGGCTACATAGAATATAATGTGACTGTGAATGTACTTTGTGTAAGCATACTAAAATGTGATGCCTTTCTCTCTTTCATTCATTAGATAAGTGTGGGTATACTCATTAACTCGCACATTTACTAAATACTCAAGGAAGTTGCATTCTAGCTGAGAAACAGATAACAGGAGAATGAACGTGTGTGCATGCGAAGTTCAGTTGTGGTTGTAACTGAATGAATGAACTAAAGAATGAGATGATGGAATGCTAAAGAGGCAGCATTCCCAAATAAGGTGATCATGGAAGATCTTCCTGCAAAAGGAACTTGAAGAAACTGAGCTATTTCTACAAGTGAGTCAAGTGGTCTCTAGGGAAAGAGCATTCTTGAAGACCCTTTCAAAGTCATGGTCTTTCTTTCTTTCTTTCTTTCTTTCTTTCTTTCTTTCTTCCTTCCTTCCTTCCTTCCTTCCTTCCTTCCTTTCTTTCTTTCTTTCTTTCTTCCTCTCTTCCTCTCTTTCTCCCTTTCTTTCTTTCTTTCTTTCTTTCTTTCTTTCTCTCTCTCTTTCTTTCTTTATCATTCCATTCATTTACATCTCAAATGATTTCCCACTTCCCAGTCACCCCTTCACAAATCTCCCATCCCATATCTGCCATCTCCCCCCCTTTGCCTCTATGAGGGGGCTCCTCCACCCACCTATCATCTCTCACCTCATCCCTCCAGCATCTCCCATGGATAAGACCAAGGGACCCCCTCCCATTGATGTCAGACAAGGCCATCCTCTGCTACCTATGTATCTGGAGCCATGGATCCTTCCCTGTATACTCTTTGCCTGAAGGTCTGGTGTCTGGGAGCACTGGGTGGTCCTGCCAGCCAACATTGTTCTTCCTATGGCTTACAATCACCCTCATTCAACACCCTACTCTCACCAATGGACAGATCATGGAAACAGAAACTATACAGAGACACAGTGAAACTAATAGAACTTATGAGCCAAGTGGATTTAAGAGATATCTTCAGAACATTTCACCCTAAAACAAAAGAATATATCTTCTCAGTACCTCATACTACCTTCTCCAAAACTGAACATATAATTAGACATAAAACAAACCTCAACAGACACAAGAACATTGAATCAATCCTATGTGTTCTATCAGATCATCACTGACTAAGGCTGGTCTTCAATAACAACAAAACAACATAAAGTCCACATACACATGGAAGCTGAACAACTATCTATACAATGACAACTTGCTCAGGGATGAAACAAAGAAAGAAATGGTTTTACATAGAATGAAGAGCCCCTAAGTATTTGGGGCAGAAGAAGGACAGGATTTGGGCACATCCTATAGGGCATCTTCAGACTTGTGCTGATAAGTGTTAAATGCAATTAGTCTGGTTCTGCTTTATCAAAGACAAGTACACATATTTCTTTAGAATTCTCATGAGAAGTAGGAAGAGAGAAGGATGAAGTGGTCCACAGAGCAGGAGGGGGAGGTGAATGAAGAGGGGGATCCTAGAGAAGGAGAGGAAGGAAAATGAAGAGGAGGAGCTCCACCGAAGACAGAATTAAAATCATATCATAATGAATGAACAGGGGGCAGTCCACAGAGCAGGAGGTGGGGAGAACAAAGACAGTAGGAGGAGGAAGACTTAGCAGAGGAAGAGACATATTCTTCATGGAGAAAAAGGCTGCCAGAGCAGGTAGTATTATTTCTCTTTTTGTTTGTAAGAATATTTTGGAATATTCTGTCCCTAGGAATGTATGAATTTCTTATGAGATTCTTATTGAGAGCAAGATTAGACCTGAGCCTGTGCAGTTCGCTGTACAGAACTAGAACTAGGCTCTGACTGCGGAATTTGTTAGACTGTTCCTTCCTATGAGGAAGGCCAGCAAACTGACCCCGTCATGAAGCATGGTTGTGTGAGTGTGGATTGCTTTATAAGCCCGGGGAACTTGCATCTGGTTCACTTAAAAGAGTCCCACTGGTTTGAGGAAAGTCAGGGTAAGCCACGGCCAAATAGCAATTGAATGGCGCATCTTAGTGATTTGATCAAACTGGGAGAAACAAACATAAACTTGGTTCTGTTCATATGGAAAAACTGAAGAGTGAATGGACAAATTATGTGTACTTTACATTTTAGTTTTTTTTCTATGCCAATTTTACTTTTAGTATTTTCTGCTTGAATGTGTAGTTATTTCACTGATGATTTTGAAAGAGAGGAGAGAGTTGTGCCACCCAGGACTGGGCATTTGCAGCCAGACATCCATGAAATTTTTTAACACGATTTGAAGTTCACATAACATAAAATTAACGATGCATTTTATTCTGATTCACTTCAGTGATGTCTGCATCATGCCAATGTAGAAAAGGCCACTAAAAGTTTCTCTTATCTCTTGTTTCCTGAGCAAAATACTTCTTTAAATAGTTCTTTGTTTGCTAGATTGTTTTTATAAAAAAGTATGATTCATGATAAATAAAAAGATAACATATAGCACAGCATAGTAAGAAGTATGCTAGACTTACAGTCTCAAACTCTATAGAATCTTAGAGCCCAAACCATTACCCATGCCATATGATCAACATTCTACACATCTGTACAAATATTTAGGGCACGTGTGTAAGCTGTTAAAGTCTCTAAGTCCAAGAATATTTGGAATCATATCACAGGACAGGATATTTCTCTTATTATTTCAATCTACTCTACTTAATGTGTTTGGCCCACATTGTACTTTTGATTAACAAAGGTTAGTAAAAAGTGTAGCCTGATTTCCTTCTATATTTTTATTTTTTGTTTATTTCATTGGACATTTTCTGAACTCTGGTCATCGGGAAGAGCAGCAAGTGCTTTTGACGGCTGAGCCAACATTCCGCCCCTGTCAACCTTATAGTTTGAGACAGTCTTGCACTGAGCCTGGAGCTCACCACCTGGCTAGAATGCCTTACCAGCCTGGACCCCTCCTCTCCCTCTTTCACTCTCTAGGGTTACAGGAGAGAACTGCGCTGCCCTGCACTGCCCCACCCACCCCACACCTCCTCCCTGCCCTGCTTTTTATGGGCACTGGAAAGTGAACGACCGCCATGCTTACAGATGTTTACTGACTGACTCATTTCTTCAACTCTTTAGACAGGTTAGGGTATCATTTTAATTCCAGCCAAGAAGTCATTTTCTTGGATTCTGGTCATCTTCTTGGATTCAGAAGTAATTTCCTTTGTTAGAAATCTTATTCCTTCACACCAAATGTCCAGTTAACTCATTTTCTAATAGTGGCAGCAGGAAGACTAAAAACAATTATCCAAAGAAGCTGAAGTGCCCTATTTCTAGTATTTATATTAGGTTTTAGTTTTATTATTGTCTGAGAAACAAAACTAGAAAATTGCATGCCATGGCTTATTCATATATAAATGCTTCCCCAAATCTAGAGTATGAAGGACTGTTTGTAAAATAGGATATCAGTATTGTTAAATCTATTTTCCTCTATTCTCTCATTCTCTGTCTTGTCTGGTTATGTGAAGAATCCTGCTTTCTACTTCTCCAATGACACTGTAAGGCACTGCTGGGTCAGTCTCTATGGCCAACATTCATGGTGCCTCTGCATTCAAAATTCTCCTACCCTTACTTGCTGTTGCCAAACCAAATGCCTGATGCCTGCAGAACCCAGTTCCCATAGGATCCAGTATCTTCACAAACCTACTGCCTATCACAACCAAGTTATATTCCAGAAGTTCTCTAGACAGGGAATATTCTTTGGAAAAGTAAAGAGATACAGTGTATTAATGTATGCCCATGACTCAAGAAGGAAACACTTAATTAACTAGTATTTGCTTTTAATTTGTTGCTATGGAAATGGGAGGCGATGCCCCTCAATATTTATTTATGTTCTAAGTCAGTGTTGCATGCAAATAATGATTTAATAAAAACAGAGTTTTATGAAGAGGAACAAACCCATTACAATGAGAAAATGATTTTCACAGTTAACATAGACATTTATTTTTAGCACTTGTATCCACTAACTTGTTTGTGTAATAAACACAGGGATACTTAATTCGATCTTACCACCATTGGGACATGTCACTGTATGAAAGCCACCTGTAGGACCTGAAAGACACTTGGTCCCTAGTTTGGTACTGTAGGAAGGTGTGAGTTCTTCCAGTCACTGGGCAAGCTTGTGGGACCTCAAACCCTAGTTTCTTCTTCATTGTCTGATGATAACATGAGTGGTCTTCCTCATCTACAAACTCCTGCCATAAATTGTCATTAGGCCATGAGTCTAATGCTCAGCAGGAACCAGACTCTCTGCAAACATTAGCCAAAATCTCTTCTCCTCAAAAAGTTAACTGTTGAGTGTTTTTCATATCATGGAAAGCAAAATGGCATGGCCACCTTACTCCTGACCTGATGGAGCATGTTCACACCCAGCTCTTCTGTCCTATTGGAACCCATCTTCCCCTCTTTGTCACCATTCTTCATTGTGAGCCTTACTTTCTCTGAACTTTAGTGATGTGTCATTTGAGAAGTTCAGCAGGGCATTGTCTATGGACAAGCATCTGCAGCATGAATGATGGATGCCTCCTCCACCTCTTGCCTGCAGCTCTGCTCAGAATCAGCCTGTGTGGGCTGTTGTTTGGTTACAAATACAAGGGGATCAAAAGTTCTGAGAGAATCCTGGTGCATCAGTTTAGCATTATTTATGCATTGGAACAGACCAGGATAGCTTTAGCGGGACTGCATTCTGAGCATTAGAAACCTCTTGGTTATAAGGGATTTTAACCTAAGGTTTTTAAACATGTGGATAAATCTCAAAGTGGATCATAAAAAAGTACCCAATTTTTAGTCCTATTCAAAAGCAGCATAAGCGTAATTTATGCCTCTCTTTAAGAACATATAGGCTGGGCCAGCTGGTGAGACCCTCAATTCCAGCACTTGGGATGTGAGGCAGGAAAGGATTTCAATATAATCCCTTCGCTATACAACAAGTCTGAGGCCAGTCTGGCTTGAAGGAGACCCTATTTTGAAAGAATAACAAGACAAAACAAAAACCATAATCAAAGAAAGGGCATGTGGGTATTTGCTGATTAAGTGAACTTTACTCAGATACAAATTAATTCCTAGGACTAGCACTCAGGGTGTTTGATTCAACTGGACTAGAAGAGATGCAGAAAGGCTCGATGAGTAAGGTGGATGAGGCCACGTGGAAAACAAGGGTGGAAGTGTGTACAGTTAGTGGGGGATTGGGGAGGTAACGAATGCTGAAGAAGTTAGTGGGGGGCATGGATGCTGAAAGAGCACCCACCCACAGAGCATTTACCCTATGTGGGCACGTACCACAGTGGGTTTGCCATTTAGTGCTTCTGCAGTTAAGACTTGTTACCTAACAGTCTCTTTCTGTTCTTTTTTCCCCTATGGTCAGGAAGAAGCTCAGTGACAATCTCAGACAGGGGCATATTGGAGATGAGATGGCGCAGAGGGAAAAGTCTGACAAACTTTTGATCCACAGAGCCCACACAGTAGGAGTTAATGAAATTTCCATGCACTGTCTTCCAACCTCCATACACCCCACCTCTGGACAAAATTAATGAATAATTGTAAGAAAAAAAATAGAGTATACTTTCCCAAAGATTTATCATGAACATATATATCTTACAAAATATTATATAATGGCATGTCCAATGGGAGTATCCGAGCCCCATTGGAAAAGCATAACATTTACTGGAACACTATCAGTGTTTATTTAAAATTAGTAGTTATTTCTAAATTATACTTCTCAGTGAAAGTTATTCAAATGAACATAGAGTACATGTGACTGTGGGTGGATTTTTTTTACTTTTGTAATTTAGATGAAATGGAAATTCCTTTAAATTTTATTTAGTTGTTTAATTCCATTTTTTGAGAATATATAAGACATGAAGAGCCGGGCAGTGGTGGCTTACACCTTAATGCCCAGCACTTGGGAGGCAGAGGCAGCAGACCTCTGGGTTGGAAGCCAGCTTGGCAAACACAGTGAATATCTAGACAGAACAGAGATATACAGAGAAACCCTGCCTCAAAAAAAGAATATGATTAATAAGAATACTAATATGTAACTATCAACATAACTTCATAAACATACATCATGTAAGCTTTCTATTGGCATCTTCAGTGCCTTTCTTTAGAAAATTAGTCTAGTGTATTTATGACTTTGTTATATTTAGTTCAGTCAACAGAATAAAAGTAAAAATTTGGGAAGTCATTTGATTGAGCTTAAAAAAATCAAGTTGGATGTGGTAGACCTGTGCCACATCTGGCACAGAGAAGGCCCTACTTCCTGATACTCTCTAGAGAAATGACAGGAGCAGGGCATTAGGTAAGAATCACCACCTACCCCCTAGATGCCTGGAGCCACTCTGCTCTGGGACTCACTACCCAGCAACCTCCAGATCACCACTACCCTTCCACCTCTTCTATGCCTTCGTCCTCCCCATCACTGACCCTTTCCATCAGATGCAGTAGACCTGTGCCACATCTGGCACAGAGAGGGCCCTACTTCCTGATACTCTCTAGAGAACTGACAGGAGCAAGGTATTCAAAAATTGGCATATGGAGGTCATTCGAGAACACATCAACAGGGCATTCCAGATCTGTTAGCAGAAGATCATTTGAGAACTAGCAGCCTGCAGGGAATTCAACTCTTGCCAAGTCTGCCAGAGGGGAGACCCTATTACCTGATACTTCCTGTAGAATCAGCTGTTTGTAGGGCATTGGACAGAAAGAGAATACCAGGAGTACAGAAACACAGGCCTGCGGGACAGAGAAGATAAAGACAACAAGACCAGCTAACACCAGAGATAACAAGATGGCCAAAGGCAAACGTAAGATTATTATCAACAGAAACCAAGGCAACATGGCACCATCAGAACCCAGTTCTCCCACAACAGCAAATCCTGGATACTACATCACATCAGAAAAGCAAGAACTAGATTTAAAATCACATCTCATATCACTGATGGAGGACTTCAAGAAGGACATAAATAACTCCCTTAAAGAAATACAGGAGAACATGGGTCCACAGGTAGAAGCACAAAAATACCTTAAAGAAATACAAGAGAATATGGATCAACAGATAGAAGAGGAAACACAAAAATCTCTTAAAGAAATATGGGAGAACATGGGTCATCACGTAGAAGTGCCTAAAGATGCAATACAAAAATCCCATAGGGAATTATGGGAGAACATGGGTCAAAATGCAGAAGCCCTTAAAGAGGAAACACAAAAATCCCTAAAAGAAACACAGGAGAACATGGGTCAATATGTAGAAGCCCTTAAAGAGAAAACACAAAAATTCCTTAAAGAATTTCAGGAAAAAAACAAACAAAAGGAACCAAACAAAATTATCCAGGATCTAAAACTGGAAATAGAATCAATAAAGAAATCACAAAATGAGACATCTCTGAAGATAGAAAACCTTGGAAAGAATTCAGTAGTCATAGATGCAAGCATCAACAACAGAATACAAGAGATTCTCAGATGCTGAAGATTCCACAGAAAACATTGACTCAACAGTCAAAGAAAATGAAAAATGCAAAAAACTTGTAACCCAAAACATCCAGGAAATCCAGGACACAATGAAAAGACCAAACCTAAGGATTATAGGTAGAGAAGAAAGTGAGGATTTACATCTTAAAGGGCCAGTAAATATCTTCAACAAAATTATAGAAGAAAACTTCCCTAACCTAAAGAAAGAGATGCCCATGAACATATAAGAAGCCCAGAGAACTCCAAACAGATTGGACCAGAGCAGAAATTCCTCCCATCACATAATAATCAAAACACCAAAATGCACTAAACAAAGAAAGAATAAAACAGTGGGAGAAAAAGGTCAAGTAACATAAAAGGAAGGCCTATCAGAATTACACCAGACTTCTCACCAGAGACTATGAAAGCCAGAAGAGCCTGGACAGATGTTATACAGACACTAAGAGAACATGAATGTCAGCCTAGAATACTATACCCAGCAAAACTTTCAATTACCATAGACAGAGAAAACAAGACATTTCGTGACAAAAACATTTACACAGTATCTTTCCACAAATCCAGCTCTGCAAAGGATAATGGGTGGAAAATACCAACACCAGGCAGCAAAACATACCATAGAAAAACCAATAAGGGAATCTTTCAACAAACCCAATAGAACATAGATACAAAACCAGAATTTCACCTTTAACTAAGAAGATAACAGTAAGCAACAATCACTTTTCTTTAATATCTCTTAATATCAATGGGCTCAATTCCCCTATAAAAAGACACAGACTAACAGACTAGATATGTAAACAGGACCCAACATTTTGCTGCATACAAGAAACCCACCTCAGTGACAAAGACAGTTACTATTTAAGAGTCAAAGGTTAGAAAACAATTTTCCAAGCAAATGGTCCCAAGAAATAAGCTGGAGTGGCCATTCTTATATCGGATAAAATTGACTTTCAACCAAAAGTTGTCAAAAAAGATAAGGTGGGACACTTCATACTGGTCAAAGGAAAAGTCTACCAAGATGAACTCTCAATTCTGATCATCTATGCTCTGAATGCAAGGGCACACATTCATAAAAGAAACTCTAATAAAGCTCAAAGCATACATTGCACCCCACACAATAATAGTGGGAGACTCCAACACCCCACTGTCAAAAAATGGACCAATCACGGAATCAGAAACTGAACAGAGATACACTGAAACTAACTGAAGTTATGGACCAAATGGATCTAACAGATATGCATATAACATTCCACCCTAGAGCAAAAGAATATACCTTTTTCTCAGCACCTCATGGTCCCATCTCCAAAATTGACCATATAATTGGTCACAAAACAGGCCTCAACAGATACAGAAATATTGAAATTATTCCATGTATCTTATCAGATCACCATGGCCTAAGGCTTGTCTTAAGCTCAAACAAAAACAATGGAAAACACACGTACACATGGACTTTCAACAATGCTTTTCTAAATGATACCTTGGTCAAGGAAGAAACAAAGAAAGAAATTAAAGACATTTTAGAATTTAATGAAAATGAAGATACTTCATACCAAAATTTATGGGACACAATGAAAGCAGTGCTAAGAGGAAACCTCATAGCTCCGAGTGCCTCCCAAAAGAGAATGGAGAGAACTTACACTAACAGCTTGACAGTGCACTGGAAAGCTCTAGGACAAGAGGAAGCAAATACCCCCAAGAGGAGTAGACAGCAGGAAATAATCAAACTTAGGGCTGAAATCAACCAAACAGAAACAAAAAGAACTATACAAAGAAACTAAAAAACAAGGATCTGGTTCTTTGAAGAAATCAACAAGATAGATAAACTCTTAGCCAGAGTAACCATAGGACACAGAGACAGTATCCAAATTAATAAAATCAGAAATGAAAAGGGAGACATAACAACAGAATCTGTGGAAATTCAAAAAATCATCAGATCCTATTACAAGAGTTTATACTCAACAAAGTTTGAAAACCTGGATAAAATGGACAATGTTCTAGTTACATACCAGGTGCCCATGTTAAAACAGGATCAGATAAGCCATCTAAATAGTCCTATAAGTTCTGAGGATATAGAAGCAGTCATTAATAGTCTCCCATAAAAAAAGCCCAGGACCAGATGGGTTTAGCGGGGAATTCTATCAGATCTTCAAATAAGAATTAATACTGAAACTCTTCAAACTTTTCCACGAAATAGAAACTCAAGAAACACTACCCAACTCATTCTATGAAGCCACAATAATGTTTATACCTAAAACAAACAAAGACTAAACATGGAAGGAGAACTTCAGACCAATCTCCCTCATGAACATTGATGCAAAAATACTGAACAAAATCCTGGCCAACTGAATCCAAGAATGCATCAAAACTATAATTTACCATGGTCAGGTAGGCTTCATCTCAGGGATGCAGGTATGGGTTCAATATAAGGAAATTCATCAATGTAATCCACCACATAAACAAACTGAAGGAAAAAAAAACACATGGTCATTTCATTAGATGCTGAAAAGGCTTTTGACAAAATCCAGAATCCCTTCATGATAAAAGTCTTGGAGAGATTGGAAATCCAAGGCCCATACCTAAACACAGTGAAAGCAATATACTGCAAACTGGTAGCCAACATCAAACTAAATGGAGAGAAACTTGAAGCAATCCTTCTAAAATTGGGGACTAGAGAAAGCTACCCACTCTCTCCCTATCTATTCAATATAGTACTTAAAGTCTTAGCCAGAGCAGTCAGGCAGCAAAAGGAGGTCAATGGTATACAAATTGGAAAGGAAGACATCTAATTGTCACTATTTGCAGATGATATGATAGTATACTTAATCCATCCCAAGACTTCTACCAGAGAACTCCTAAAGATCATAAACAACTTCAGCAAAGTCGCTGGATATAATATTAACTCAAGCAAATCAGTAGCCTTCCTCTACTCAAAGGATAAACAAGATGAGAAAGAAATTAGGGAAATGACACCCTTCACAATAGTCCCAAATAATATATTATACATAGGTGTGACCCTAACAAAGCAAGCGAAATATCTATATGACAAGAACTTTAAGTCTCTGAAGAAAGAAATCAAAGAAAGTCTCAGAAGGTGGAAAGATCTCCCATGTTCATGGATTGGTAGAATCAATATAGGAAAAATGGCCCTTTTGCTGAAAGCAATCTACAGATTCAATGCAGTTCCCAGCAAAATCCCTTAGTTATCAGGGAAATGCAAATCAAAACAACACCGAGATTCTACCTTACACCAATCAGAATGGCTAAGATCAAAAACTCAGGTGACCACTGATGCTGGAGAGCATGTGGGAAAAAAGGAACATTTCTCCATTGTTGGTGGGATTGGAAGCTGGTAAAACCACTCTGGAAATCAGTTTTTCTATTCCTCAGGAAATTAGAGACAGTACTACCTGAGGACCCAGCTATATCACTCCTGGGCATATACACAGAAGATGCTCCTACATGCAATAAGGACATATGTTCCACTGTGTTCATAGCTGCCTTATTTATAATAGCCAGAAGCTGGAAAGAACCCAGATGTTCTTCAACAGAGGAATGGATACAGAAACTGTGGTATATATACACAATGGAGTACTATTCAGCTATTTAAAACAATGAATTCATGAAATTCTTAGGCAAATGGATAGATCTAGAAAGTGTCATCCTGAGCAAGGTAACCCAATCAGAAAAGAATGCACATGGTGTGCACTCACTAATAAGCGGATGCTAGTCCAAAAGCTCAAATTAAACAAGTTACAATTCATCCAGCAGAAGTTCAAGAAGAAGGACTTAAGTGAGGGTGCTTTGGTTCCTCTGAGAATGGGAACAAAATACTCACAGGAGCAATAAGGGAGACAATTATGGAGCAGAAACTGAAGTAAAGGCCACCCAGAGATTGCCCTACCTGGGGTTTTATCCTATAATCAGTCACCAAACCCCAACTCTAAGACAAGAAGCGTATACAAAAAGGAACATGTCATGGTTGTCTCTGGAGGGGCTTTGCCAGAGCCTTACAAAAACAGAGGCAGAAGCTAGCAGCCAACTATTGGACTGGACGTGAGTTCCCCAATGGAGGAGCTGGAGGGTGGTCTAGAAGAGCTGAAGGGGTTTACAGCCCCATGGGAAGAACAATGATTTCAGCCACCTAGATGCCCCAAGACTCCCAGGGACTGAACCATCAACCAAGGGGTACACATGGTTCCAGTAAAAAATGTGGCAGAAGAAGGCCTTGTTGGGCATCAGTGGGAAGCATGGTCCTAGGTCAGGTAAAGGCTCAATAGAGGCCCCAACAAAGGGAAACCAAACAGGGGTGCAGAGTTGGGAGTGTGTCGGGTGGAGGGGCATATACGTGGAGACAGGGGATGGGAGGAGGGTTTGGGGGATCTCTGGGGAGGAGGGAAATCGGGAAAGGTTTTACCATTGGCAATGTAGATGAAGACGATATTCAATTTAAAAAAAGAAAATCTATAAATAAATGCACACGTGTGAATCTGCATATAAAAAAAGAAATCAAGCATGGCTAAATATAATTAATTACTCTTTCTTAAAGAAAACACTATGTACAAACTTGAATGGAGCACAGTACCATGGGTAGGAATATGTTCTACTGTATTAAGAAGCAGGCACATTGAAGATGTGCTTGAGGCAGACAGTATACACAATCATGACTGCAGCCTATGAAGGTGAGCTTTCCCATGCACTGAAAAAGAGAAATTCCAGAGTTGCATGTAAACTGATTTAGAATGACTCGATCCTAACCTGTCTGAGACAAAGCTGAAGCTAAGTGATCACAATCAATATGGAAGAGTTCAGTCTTTGCTGTCTATTCTTTGGGTTTAGAAATTATTAGAAAGATTTCCAGAGGATTAGTTTGTAAACTTACATATCTATAATTTAATGGTGTCCAGATTTATAGTATACAAGTGCTCTGGGACAGATTTTCTTGGCTCTTCTCAAACAAATGGAGCACTGGGAGTTTACATTTTGTATCTCTGTTAATTCATAATTACAACAAAAGTTATTAAAATTACGAACACTGAAATTATTGATGAAAAGCAAGAGATCAAATGAGTAAGTCTGAGGTCATATACTGTATTTAAATTTAGTTTTAAAATTCAGCAGTGTGCTTTAGAAACATTTCAAAATTCAGCTAAGGAAAGCTTTTATGGAATTATAATTATTTTAAACATTCACTGCTTTTATTTGTATGTTTGTGTGTGTGTGTGTGTGTGTGTGTATGTGTGTGTTATGTGTGTATGTGTGTGCCAGTAGAGAGGATTGGATCCTCAGCAGCTGGAGTTACAAGTGGTTGTGAGCTGCCTGATGTGGGTGCTCAGAACTGACTTTTTTCTCTGTAAGAACAGTACATGTTCTAGGCTGCTGTGCTATGTCTTTAATATCCAGAGTTACTATTTTTTAATCGGATAAATTTCTATGTGAAAATTGTTAATTTTTATATTAATAAATGACATTAAGAATGCCCAAACTTAAGCCCCGCAGTATCATAGCACTCATGAATATAAATAGAAATATTAATTATATTTAATATTTAAATATTAATTATATTTAAATTAAATTAAATGTACTAGCATTTTGCACCTTTTAAATTCTAGAAAGTTTTAAAATAAGTTCTAAGTGGAACCCTTACAATTCTACTGACAGAATAAATGGTTTTTCAAGATCTCACTTGCAATGACATGTGATATTTAGTTAATATTTAACCCCTCCTATCATTTATAGACATATTTTAGTGGAAGTGATAAAACACAGTTGTCCTAATGTTGACCCAACAGGAAGAGCTTTGTCACAGGGATACAGAAGCTGGATTGATATAGTGGGAGTTTGGTTACACCACAACTCTGAGGGTCCAGCTCCATCTCCCTTGCCCAACCATTGGCTGTTGGCATCCTTATTGATCAAAAACTGAACAACGACCATTAGCATTTGGACATGCAGATTTCCGATTGAATCAAGACATCTAGAATCAATCTCCAACAGATGGACTCCAGCACACCTGACCTGAGACCCACAGAGGAAGATGAAGCAGAGATCAAAGCAAGGGTGCATGATGACAGGAGCGAAAAGATCAGAAAACATGATAGAGACAATAGCCTGATGGAGAACTGCACACATCCTTCCCAGATCCCGAAACTCTTCATTAGCATTGATTCACCCCACATCATTAATTTCTAGGGAAAGCTTGTAACATGCAATTTCCTTTCTTCCCACCTGATACTCTATGTAGTTGAGTGATTGACTGTTCTGTCGGTTGGTTGGTTGGTTGGTTGGTTGGTTGGTTGGTTACATGAGCATTAAACTTTCTGAAGGTTAGGGGGGGTTCCTTTTTATTGTTTAGTTGTTATGTGTTTTTTCTATGATCTGGCACAAAATCAAAGAAACAATGTTAGTGTGGATGTCCACAGGACATCCATATACTAGATCTCATAAATATTGATTACAGGAGTCAGATCTCAGGCCATCTTGTCTGATAAGTTTTCACCTCTATATGCAAGTATTCACTTGCTTTTCACTTACTCCAAGGCAGAGGTAGAACACAGTGCGCATATAACTTAGAGGTGGGCATTGTGACATTTACCCGATCTTGTCTATGCAAATCATCTGCTAGATTATTAAAACTCTGTGACTCAATAGGCTTTGGTATATAATAAGCTAACAACCGAGTCTGCCTTACTTTGCAAGGCTCCTTTCTATTAGTGAAAACATGTAAACTTAGTACTTCATACATAATAACACGTAATACAGTTTAGAACACTACTTGAATCATTTGTGTAGACAATCACAGGCAGTAAAACTATAAATAGTTAAAAGAAGCTAGCAGTTGTATAGCATTTCAACACCCATTTATTTCTGATGTTTTGATTGTCAAAAGCCCCAAAATAGATACGAATCTTTGTCAAAAATGAAAAACAAAAGGAGAGAATAAAGGGAGAGATAATTGTTTTTATAGTCAAAGTTATGTTATATAAATAGCAGGAGAGAGCCTTCCAAGCACACTAATCATGTCCCTATGCTCACAAGCCAAACTTCATGTGCAGCTCTCATCCACACGGCCTTCACCCTAGATGCCACAAATATCTGTATCCAAGAAAATCCCAATATGTTACCCACACAATTCAACTGCCAGAAACATGGGGAAAATTTATTTGACGTTTTAATACACAAACTTCAAAGGATCATGGTAAAGAGATGTGCCGCATTTATTAATGCCATTGCCTGATAAACTTCTGTGCTCTGCTGTTTTTCTAGAATGCTTTTCAAACATAGTGTTTGAACAGTGCTGAAGCCAAATATGTTTTAAAGCACTTTATCTGAGGAATACATCGATAATTCTCAATTTGTAAAAAGTGACTAGTTCAATAATAAGCCAGCCTTTGCTACATCATAAAACTGACATTAGAGTATTAAGCTTCAAAAATTGGACATTTTAACACTATTGCTCTGTAGTACTGCTTGAGGTCAGGGATACTGATTCCCGCAGTTCTTTTACAGTTGAGGATAGGTTTTAGCTATCCTGTTTTTTTTTGTTATTCCAGATGAATTTGAGAATTGCTCTTTCTAACTCTATAAAAAATTAAGTTGGGATTTTGACGGGATTGCATTGAATCTGTATATTGATTTTGGCAAGATGGCCATTTTTACTATATGAAACCTGCCAATCCAAGAGCATGGAAGATTTTTCCATCTTCTGAGGTCTTCAATTTCTTTCTTCAAAGACTTGAACATCCTGTCATACAGATCTTTCACTTGTTTGGTTAGAGTCACACCAAACACTTTATATTGTTTGTGGCTATTGTGAAGGGTGTCATTTCTCTAATTTATTTTTCAGCCTGTTTATCCTTTGAGTATAGGAAGGCTACTGATTTGCTTGAGTTAATTTTATATCCAGCCACTTTGCTGAAGTTGTTTATCAGTTTGCTGTAGTTCTCTGGTGGAGTTTTTTTTTGTTGTTGTTGTTGTTGCTTAAGTATACTATCATTAGTGATAATTTGACTTCTTCCTTTCCAATTTGTATCCGTTTGACCTCCTTATGTTGCCTAATTGCTCTAGCTAGAACTTCAAGTATTATATTTAATAAGTATGGAGAGAGAGGGTCTAGTCCCTGAGTTTAGTGGGATTGCTTCAAGTTTCTCTCAATTTAGTTTGATGTTGGCTACTGGTTTGCTGTATATTGCTTTTACTATGATTAGGTATGGGCTTTGAATTCCTGTTCTTTCCAAAACCTTTAACATGAAAGGATGCTGAATTTTGTCAAATGCTTTTTCAGCATCTAATGAGATGACCATGTGTTTTTTTTTCTTTTAGTTTGTTTATGTAGTGGATTACATTGATGGATTTCCTTATATCGAACCATCCCTGCATCCCTGGAATGAAGCCTACTTGATCATGCTGAATGATCGTTTTGATGTTTTCTTGGATTTGATTTGTGAGAATTTTATTGAGTATTTTTGCATCGATATTCATAAGGGAAATTGTTGTAAAGTTCTCTTTCTTTGTTGGATCTTTGTGTGGTTTTTGTATCAGCGTAATAGTGGTTTCATAGAATGAGTTGGGTAGTGTTCCTTCTGTTTCTATTTTGTGGAATAGTTTGAAAAGTATTGGTGTTAGATCTTCTTTGAAGGTCTGATAGAATTCTGCACTAAAACCATCTGGTCCTGTGCTTTTTTGGTTGGGAGATTGTCAATTATCACTTCTATTGGTACAGTGACAGGCAGGTATATCAATGGAATAGAATTGAAGACCCAGAAATGAACTCACACAATTATGGTCACTTGATCTTTGACAAAGGAGCTATAACTATCCAATGGAAAAAAATAGCCTTTTCAACAAATGGTGCTGGTTCAACTGGAGGTCAACATGCAGAAGAATGCAAATTGATCCATTCTTATCTCTATGTACTAAGCTCAAATCCAAGTAGATCAAAAAACCAAACAGGCTGAAACTAATAGAAAAGAAACTGGAGAAGAGCCTGAGGACATGGGCACAGCGGAAAAGTTCCTGGACAGAACACCAATAGCTTATGCTCTAAGATCAAGAATTAACAAATACAAAAAAAAAAAAAAAAAAAAAAAGAATTAACAAATACGACCTCTTAAAATTACAAAATTTCTGTAAGGCAAAGGACACTGTCCAAAGGACAAAACAGCAACCAACAAATTGGGAAAAGATCTTTACCAACCCTACATCCAACAGAGGGCTAATATCCAAGATATACAAAGAACTCAAGAAGGTGGACTCCGGAGAGCCAAATAATGCTATTTAAAAATGGGGTACAGAGCTAAATAAAGAATTTTCACCTGAGGAATATTGAATGGCTGAGAAGCACCTAAAGAAATATTCAACATCCTTAGTCATCAGGGAAATGCAAATCAAAACAACCCTGAGATTTCACCTCATACCAGTCAGAATGGCTAACATAAAAAACTCAGGAGGAAATAAGTGCTGGCGAGGATGTGGAGAAAGAGGAACACTTCTCCACTGCTGGTGGGATTGCAAGCTGGTACAACCACTCTAGAAATCAGTCTGGCTGTTCCTCAGAAAACTGGGCATAATACTACTGGAGGACCCCGCTATACCACTCCTGGGCATATACCCAGAGGATTCCCCAGCATGTAATAAAGACACATGCTCCACTATGTTCATAGCAGCCTTATTTATAATAGTCAGAAGCTGGGAAAAACCCAGATATCCCTCAACAGAGGAATGGATACAGAAAATGTGGTATATTTACACTGTGGAATAATACTACTCAACTATTAAAAACAATGAATTCATGAAATTCTTAGTCAAGTGGGTGGATTTGGAGAATGTCATCCTGAGTGAGGCAACCCAATCACAAAAGAACACATATAGTATGCACTCACTGATAAACATCTTTTAACGCAGAATCTCTGAATACCCAAGAAACAATTCACATATCAAATGATGCCCAAGAAGAAGCAAAGAAAGACCTCTGGTCCTGGAAAGGCTCAGTGCAGCTTTGTAGGGGAATACCAAGATAGGGAAAAAGAAAGGGGGTTATTGGAGAAGAGGCTTAGGGAAGAGGGCTTATGGGACATTTGGAGAGGGGGAGGTCCAGGAAATGGGATATCATTTGACATGTAAATAAAGAATATATCAGATAAAAAAAGAAAAAAATTGGACATTTTATGACATTTAAAAGCATAATTAAAAGTAATAGATTGCTGCTTTTTCAGAAGTGCAAAATGTATTCTTTCACATATGGCATCATTCTTAGAGATCTGTAATTTTACAAAAAGTTTTATTTATCTAAGAAATGGAATAAATAAATATACTCACTGGGAAAAGAAGTATGAGAGTTTTGACCTGAAAGTCCTCTGATTTTACTGCTACTTTGAAAAATCATTAGAATTCTTCACATTTTCACATTTAGCAATGCTACTTTATTTAGGTAGAAGTAGGTACCTACAGACAGACACTGAAGCAGGAGAGCAGGGAAGACCTGGAGTAACAAAAAGCAACGAGAAGCTGCCCTATCATGGCGACAAACAATTGTGTTCCTCTTCAGGATTCTTTAGTCTTTTACCAGTTTCCACAACAAAAGAAAACATGACTGCCTGGTAAAGCATCAGGCAAGGACAAGGGTAATGATTTTTAGAGGGGCACAATTAAATATGGGTACCAGATGAGGTATGTGTAATAAATGGGTACTAGAAAAAGATTAGAACAGGGATGGGTGAGATGGCTTATCTGCTAAGTGTGCCTGCCACCAAGCCTTTCTCAACTTCCTAATTGTGGATCAAAATGTTAGGTCTCAGCTGCTGAACCATCTGCCTGTCACTGCACTTTTGCTCCATGATCTCTAAACTTTTTTTTTAATTTTTATTTTCTATATTCTATGTTTACATTCCAAAGGCTTTCCCCTTTCCCAGTTCCCCCACACCATACGTCCCATAATTTCTCTCCCCCCAACTGTTCCCCAATCATCCCCCCTCCCCCCACGGTTTCTCTACAAAACTGGATCCAATCTTTACAGGCCCAGGGTCCTCTCCTTTCTTCTTCTTGAGAATCATTTGAGTTGCTAATTGTGCCTTGAGTATTTAGGGCTTCTGGGCTCATTAATATCCATTTATCAGTGATTGCATTTCATGTGCATTCTTTTGTGATTGGGTCAATTCACTCAGGATGATATTTTCCAGGTCTAACCATTTACCTACAAATTGCATGAATTCATTATTTTTAATTGCTGAGTAGTATTCCATTGTATAAATATACCACATTTTCTGTATCCATTCCTCCTTTGTGGGATATTTGGGCTCCTTCCAATTTCTGGCTATTATAAACAAGGCTGCTATGAACATAGTGGAGCATGTGTCTTTATTGTATGCAGGGAATCCTCTGGGTCTATGCCCAGGAGTGGCATGCCAGGGTCCTCTGGAAGTGACATGCCTAATTTTCTGAGGAAGTGCCACACTGATTTCCAGAGCGGTTTTACCATTTTGCAATCCCACCAACAGTGGAGGAGTGTTCCTCTTTCTCCACATCCTCGCCAGCACTTGTTGTCTCTTGAGTTTTTAATCTTAGCCATTCTGACTGGTGTGAGGTGGAATCTCAGGGTTGTTTTGATTTGCATTTCCCTGATGACTAATGATGTTGAACATCTCTTAAGGTGTTTCTCGGCCATCCGAATTTCTTCTGGTGAAAATTCTTTGTTTATCTCTGTACCCCATTTTTTGATAGAGTTATTTGGTTCTTTGTGGTCTAACTTCTTGAGTTCTTTGTATATATTGGATATTAGCCCTCTGTCAGATGTGGGGTTGGTGAAGATCTTTTTCCACGTTGTTGGTTGCCATTTTGTCCTTCTTACAGTGTCCTTTGCCTTGCAGAAACTTTGTAATTTTATGAGGTCCCATTTGTCAATTCTTGATCTTAGTGCATAAGCTATTGGTATTCTGTTCAGGAACTTTCCCCCTGTGCCCATGTCCTCCAGGGTCTTCCCAAGTTTCTTTTCTAATAGTTTCAGTGTGTCTGGTTTTATGTGGAGGTCCTTGATCCACTTGGAGTTGATCTTAGTGCAAAGAGATAAGAGTGGGTCAATTCACATACTTCTGCATGTTGACCTCCAGTTGAACCACCTCCATTTGTTGAAAAGGCTATCTTTATTCCTCTGGATGGTTGTGGCTCCTTTATCAAAGATCAAGTGACCATAAGTCTGTGGGTTAATTTCTGGGTCTTCAATCCTATTCCATTGATCTACTTGCCTGTTGCCGTACCAATACCATGCAGTTTTTAACACAATTGCTCTGTAGTACTGCTTAAGGTCAGGGATATTGATTCCCCCAGAAGTTCTTTTATTGTTGAGAATAGTTTTAGCTATCCTGGCTTTTTTGAAGCCCATGCAAGGCCTCTGAAGCTTAGGCAATAGACATGGTTACAGTGGTTCTCACAGCTGGACTGGAACTCCTTAAGAGAGAGATGAGATGTTCAAAACCACTGGAAGATGTCAAAGTACAACTAAGGGTCAAAGAAAGGACTGCTTGGTAAAGTTTTACATCATCCAGTGTTTTAAGAAGCATTCAAAAATATTTGTCAAGCTACATTTCTGATCTCACTCATTCCTTCCCTTCTCCTCCTTTGTCATTTTGCTTTTCCTCAACTGTGCATGAAGGGTTCCTGAAATGACTTAATTCTTTTATCCCAGAACCTGGTTCTCCTTGGCTCTTGGATGAAATACCACACTGGGGAAACTACTGTAACTTACCTATTTGAATGTTAACTTATGACTCTGTAATCTGTATCCATTTTTTCTCATTTGCCTTTCACATTTTATTTAATGTTTTTCTATATTGACATAAGTGTAATTATGTAGTCAAAGGTTGTGATTTTTTGAAAAAGTATATAGCAACATATAGTGATAAAAGGTGGCTTGATTGGTGGGCCTGGTGTGAGCTTTTAAAACCTCAAAGCTCACTCCCAGAGACACTCCTACAACCAGTGGCCACCTCCTCCTTCTTTCCTGACAGTGTACCAGTTGGGTCCCAAGCATGCAGATATATGAGACTATGGGATCGTTCTTATTCAAACCACCACAGAGCCTCAACTGAGGAGATGCTTTACAGTTTTACAGTTTGTGAATTAATAATTATCAATATGAAATACTAACATTTTGAAAAATGCTTTGAAATTCAGCAAAAGTAAATAAGACACTATACACACACAAATTGGAAAGGAAGAAGTCAAAGTATCATTATTTGCAGATGATATGATAGTTTACTTAAGCTGTAATAATTTATTAGTCACATGTTGATCTGGGTTTTATATATTCAGATATTGAACAGTTAAGATGTGCACATTTCATGTCCAAATAGACAATCACATAGTTTAATCTACAAAGTAATTTACTGGCTGCACTAAAGACTGTTATAACTTTATAACTTCAGGGAAAAAAAAACACAAATTGCTTCAAAATCATAATCTTGCTTTCAGTTGTCTTCATTCCATTTGCAGTGAGTTCATTGCCAAACTATAACTTATAGTTTTCGTCAATGTTTACTTCAAGCTAAAAGTCTATAAGAGATCAGTGCGTGTGGATATCTCACTTAAGGGTGAAGCACAGGTCTCTACTTACATGAGACTTTGACCTTCCTACCCTGCCACCTTCTCAAACATATTCAATTAACAGAAGTGCTTGTGGAGAGAAGAGAGGAAAATAGGGTGAATGTTCAGATTTCTGAGGTTTCAGTACTGAATGAGTTTCAGCCTTTAATTGGAATCTCTATCACTGAAAGCTATTATAGGATATTTAACAAATCATGCAATAAAATGTATTTAGAGGTTTAAACCTGTAAGGTGGCTGACTACTTTTTTATATCATGATATCTAGATTAGAAAACAGAAACTTACATGAAAATTACTATATTAAACTCATAAAATTTTATGTATTCATATTTAAATTTTCACACCAAATAAGCATTATCTGATTTAAGAATTATTTAATGCAGGCAAAACCTAGGAACATACAGTTAAGTAGTGTTTTCACTTAGGGCACATCGGCCAGTCAAGAGTCATCCTTCACTTGTAGTGAAATTCATCTTTACATTTGTAAGTGACAAAAGACACACCTTGATCTCTCAGGCATGTGGGTCTTAAAATAACAAACGATATTTAATAGTCTGGAAATAGATATATCAGTGGTTCTCACCCTGTGGGTCACTACCCCTTTGGGGGTCAAATGACCCTTTCAGAGGAGTCATCTAAAACCATTGGAAAATATTGACATTTATATTATGCTTCATAACCATAGCACTATGAAGCATCAATTAAAATTATTTTATCGTTGGGAGTCACTACAACACAGGAAACATCAGGAAAGTTGAGAAGAACTGAACTAGATAGAAGCAAAACAACTTTGTCTTCAAAATAAATGTATGTCAACAAGCCTTTTGGGGGTAAAAAAAAAAACCAAAAATATCTGTGTTAAAATGTGGAAATTTTGTTTTAATTTTAAAGCACTACCTGATTAAAACAAAGACAACAGAAAAATAATCCACTGTGACTTCAAGGAAATATGATCTTAAGGGAAATGTGGCTGACACGTTGGGAGTCATTATTGTGAAAAACAACATTGGTACAACTGTGGCTTGCTCACAAGCTAGCCAGATTCTTCTTTCATCCTAAGACTTCCATTCTTCCACACTGGGGCTCCCCAGATTGATGAAGTCCTTGCATTATTCATCACTGCCACTGTCTCAGAGTTAAAAGTTTTGTTGGTGACAAAAAGCCAATTAATCATATTTATGGTGACAACCATGACTGTTACAAAGCTGAAATTCCTAGAAAGCACACCCTTTCCTTGATAGCAAAACCTGGTGGTGTGAGCTTCTAGCCCCAAAAAGTTTGAAGATTGATTGTTGTTCTTACTAAGAAAGAAAAATGAGTTACTGCAAATCTAGCAGAAGCCATTTTTAAGAGTAGATATGGACTGAGTAAGGATCCTAAATCTTGTGTGTTGACATGTATACTTTTGATGGCCACTTAATAGTTGGAAAAATACAGGTATGAGTCATTATCTAACAAATGACTCATTATACCATTCTAGATTGGTTTTATATGCTTAAAACAAGAAACAGAAATGGAATGAAAATCTAGACAAATTCTGAGAGTATTCCTTAGGCAACTTAAAATGTTGAAATTTAATTATATCATCCACATTGTATCCATAAAAAACTTTGTATTTCTTTGTGGTAGGATACAGTAAGAAAATTTTCATTATATACTTGTCTTTTAAAAATTGCTTTTTGATTTGTTAAGATTTGGAAATAAGGTTTTATTTTTTTAATGAAATACAATTTCTGCATAGTGAATATATGGTACATGTTTTTGTAATTGTAGTTACCTATTTTTAGAAATTAAGAGTAAAGTGTATTTACCACAAGCACTCCTCTGTTCTTTTGTGCCAAAATTCTTTGGCTCTTTGAAGAAACCTGTGACTCAACCTAGAATCACAACAAATATGACCTCTGTGAAAGAAAAATCCATAGATTCACAAAAAATGTACTATTCTTAAATACTAATCAAAATGTTTTTAAAACATAATTTATAGTGATAAATTAAATGGCAAGTTCTAGCAACCCATTTAGTTGCTGTGTGCACTCACAACAGAACCAAACAAAATTATAACTGCAAATATGAGCAGTAACTTTATTTGGTTATTAAAGTGTTTATCATTTCTATCAGGAACAAGGTACAGATAAATATAACTACATACATTCATATATGTATGTATATGTGTACATATATGTGTATGTATGTGTTTGTGTGTGTGTGTGTGTGTGTGTGTGTGTATACTGGTCATACCAATGTACAGTGGTGGGTCATATTCTTCATTAAATAAATTTTATATTTTAACCAGGGATTAGTAAAAGTCTATCATATCTCTGGAATCTCTTCATAGACCTCTTGAGGTCCTTGGACTTCATGTGAAGAACAGTTAGTTAATTATCTCCTGCCAAGAGATGGGGTTAAATTTTCAGAAAGCAGCCCAAGTAATTATTAACCATAAGTAAAGCATAGGTTTTGCTCACAAAATATGTAGTTCATTAGGACCAGGAACCATGCCACTTCCATATATTTATGTTTGTTAACATTTGACTAGAAAAAAATTCAGCTACTGCATTCTCCAAATACCTTTTGAAATAGAAAAGCTCAGAATTCCGAGCAGAAAGCTACCTGAGAAACAACTGAATCTCCTAGGAGAAAGGCTTCTCCAATTTAGAGGTCCAAGAGTAACTTTCTGGAAATATCATTTAAATAATTTTACTAACAGTAAGTTATTAGGTATGCAGAAAAGTACAGGCTACTTCAAGTTTCCTCAAACAGTATAGTAAACAAATGAGGGAGTTTAGACACACCACTTTAAAAAACTTCTTAGTATTACCCCTTCAATAGCCAATCTAACTTTTGTGATAAAAGGTAAATCAACAAATCTAGGGAAAAAAGGCGTTGACAGTCTAAAGTCAGGATTCAAAACACTTCTTCTTGCTTCAGCATTCCATTACAGTAAAAGAATGAAAGGTAGAGCAGGGAATATGAAAGATAGATTAAGGAAAGTACTATGATCAAATGCTGAGATCTTCAGTGTGCACACAGGTGTATACTTGTGTTTGTCATGAGCCACGAGCCAAACATGGAAGCTCATGGTGAGAGCAATGAATGTGCCTTGTGAAAAGAATAAGATAGTTGGGGAGAGGAGAAATAAAGTCCTAGAGACAAATTATACTCAATATTCAATAACAATTTAGATGTAAATCCCATGTCTTTGCGCCATAACTGTGTGATAATTAGTATTAAGCTACACTTGTGAAGAACTTTTATTCAATGAAGTGCAAAATAGATCTTTGAAGAAGATATTTCTTTAGAGAAAGGACAGTTTTTTTTTTGGTTTTTCACTAGAAATGCCATCATGGTCAGGAATTAGAAATCAGCACGCTAGCTTAAAGATCAATGGTCAAATCATAAAATCCTATATGTCAAAAAAAATAGCTGGTGGTTTCTGTGATGTCCAAGTATGATTGACAAAGATGTTGAGTGCAAATGAGTGGCCTATTAACTTCATCATCACTTGAATGACGTTATGAGTGCTTTCAAGTTTCTGGTTTTACAATACATCATCAAACTTCATTAGACAAAAGTTTTGAATTTTTTACTTGGTTAGTTACTTGGCTTCCTTATACTCCAAAAGTCATTAACTATCTTCCTTGTTTGTGGAATATAGATTTTGATTATGAATCTTGGAAGTTTACACTTCAGTAGACATGAGATATATTCATAGCTCCAGTAAAATAAATCTGATACACTCTAATAAATAAGTTATTCTCATTCTCTTTCTTAAGATAAGTTATCTGTATGGAAAGGAGATGACAATGATGGTGTAACTTCTGTTCTCAGGGATTCACGCTCTACTGCAGAAGCCAGCAGAGAGCCCGTGCAAACATTGCAGAAAGAAGTCCCACAATGATAAGCAGTGTGTATACAGGATAGGGACCCTGGGCTAGGTAAGTGTGTGGAAATAAGTCAAAGTGCACTGGCCAACAATGCCAAAACAAAAGGCCGTTCAAATGAATCTTACCACACTTCAGAGTCAGCCACTGCTTTCTCTCTGCCTCATTCCTAAATTGTTTCAGAGTCAAATGTGCTTCCCAACTGAAGTTATTCTCTGGCATCTACATAAATCACTCTGCTCAAACAAGAAATTTGCACACATCTGGGTGAAGGAAGCTCAGAGAGGATTAAGATATATTCATGTAAAAGGGCTCTCAGGAATTCTACACTGAACCCATTGCTTCATAATTTTTGTGAGTAGTGCTCATTCTTTTAAGTACGCGGTCTATGTATATACTAAGGATATTCTCTACATGTGTAGATATAATGTCAGACCAGCACTGTGTTTGCTTAGCCAAGAGTAATTATAGAGATCCATCTACCTTGCTATCAAGTCATTGTTGAGATCAATAGCTCTGTCCTTTTATTTTGTACATGATGGAATTGAGGCAAGAGTCTTTATGAAACTCTTCTATACTCAAGCACCTAGTAAGAAGTGACTGATGCTAAGCTCACATAATGGATTTTCCATTATGTCAATCTGTTACTGTACTGTTGCATTTTGGAAATAGGACATCTGTGCCTCCACTTATTAAGTAATATCAATGGATAGTTTTTTCTCGAAACACATGTATTCATAAAAACTCTCCTTTTAAGGATGATACCATATCACCAGTAAAATATCTATTCTGAACTGACCACATATTATTCACACTTTGTTCTATATTCAGAGAATAACTATTATTTCTAGTCATGGCTCAGAGTATCTTAGCCACCTTTTTTCATTCCATAATATCTCTAGTAACAAAGAGATAAACTTGTTAGAAACCCTTCTGTAAACTCTGAAGATTGCCTGTCATGTGCTATTGAGCAACTTTAACAATCCTTCTGTGTGAATTGTGATACATGGTTTCTTAAACTCATCTTGCCTGCTGACATATACCCATAGGAAAACAAGCCAGTACCCAGAAGAAACTTCTCTGGGTTTGCTACATTATTTATTATAGATCAAAATGGAAACAACATAAACATTAGCCCTTGGAGAGAGGGATAAAGATTGTGAAATATACATAAAATGGAATGTCATTCAATAATAATTCTTTAATAAAATATCCTGGTGTTTGTGATGGCATGCACTGAGAAAATATTCCTTGCTATTAAATATATGTGTAATCTAAAAAATGTTGATACCATGATGCTACGGAATATTTTTCTCTGTGAAATATAGGGAGGGAGCTAAAAAGGGAGGAAGAAGAAATTGTCTAATTTCTCACGATTTTCTGACTTCCTCTGACTTAACTGCATGTGCTTTGTGTCCACAGACTGTCCTACCCCAACCCCATAACAGGAAGTCAATTTATTCGCAGTGATGAGTATCCAATTGGTTGTATGACGTCACTTACTCCTTACTTTAAAGCCATCGAGTGTGCTTTCCATTTTAGAGCTTTACACTCAGGAACATAGACTAAGAGCAACAGGAAATATTAACTTGATTAAGACTTGATTAGCTCTCAGATTGTTTGGGGAACCATGGTGCACTCTCCTCAGGGTTTCACCATGCAAGCAGTTTCACATCCTGATGAGCCTGAAGGAGTTGGGGGGTTGGTGGAGGAGTATATTAGGGAATTGCTTTAAAGAACAGAAAGCAATGCGGATTTAACTGGTATTGAGTTTATAAGAAGATACAGGTAAATTCAACTTCAGGGAGGACTACTGACTCTTAGGAGGCTTTGACAGTCACTGGATAGTGACGATTCATTTTTCTAAAGAGTAGAAAGGTTAAGCCGGGCGTGGTGGCACATGCCTGTAATCCCAGAACTTGGGAGGCAGAGGCAGGCAGATTTCTGAGTTCGAGGCCAGCCTTATCTACAGAGTGAGTTCCAGGACAACCAGGACTACACAGAGAAACCCTGTCTCAAAGAAAAAAAAAGAGTAGAAACATTATCTCATACCCCTCTTCTTTCCTCTATTTAACTCCATTCTTATTTTTGTTGCTTCTGGCTACTGTAGTTGGGTGATGGTGTTTCTGTTAGTTTTATTTTCTTTTTGAGAGTGGGCCTTGCTTAGCTCTTGATATGTGGATAATGAAGATCCTCTTTCCTCCGACTCACTAATACTCTATTGGCTTGTTTATTTTGAGAAGAGTCTCAATGTCTTATCGCTTACAATTTGGATTGGAGAGCTGATTGGCTTTTATTTTTATTTTAATTACTCAATTAGTTAATTAATTAATGGGTTTTAATAGGATATATTCTTTATTTACAGTTCATTTCCCTTTTTCTGGTTCCCTGCCCCCCAAAGATCCCATATGCCCTTTTCCCTCCCACTGTTCCCCCAATCACCCCTTCCCACTTCCCTGGTTTGGTATTCCGCTACACTGATGCATTGAGCCTTTCCAGAACCAGGCTCCACTCCTTTCTTCTTGTCAGACATCATTTGGTACGTGTATTGTGTCTTTGGTGTTCCAAGATTCTAGGCTAATTTCCACTTATCAGTGAGTGCATACCATGGGTATTCTTTTGAGACTGGGTTACCTCACTTAGGATGATGTTCTCCAGCTCCACCCATTTCTATAAGAATTTCATGAATTCATTGTTTCTAATGGCTGAATAGTACTCCATTGTGTATATATACCACATTTTTTGTATCCATTTCTCCATTGAGGAACATCTGGGTTCTTTCCAGCATCTGGCTATTATAAATAAGGCTGCTATGAACATAGTGGAGCATGTATCCTTATTACATGCTGGGGAATCTTCTGGGTATATGTCCAGGAGTGGTATGGCAGGGTCCTCCAGAATTATCCTGTCCAGTTTTCTGAGGAACCACTAGATTGATTTCCAGAGTGGTTGTACCAGCTTGCAATCCCATCAGCAGTGGAGGAGTATTCCTATTTCTCCACATCCTCACCAACACCTGCTGTCTCCTGAGTTTTTAATCTTAGCCATTCTGACTGTTGTGAGGTGAAATCTCAGGGTTGTTTTGATTTGCATTTCCCTAATGATTAATGATGTTGAATATTTCTTAAGGTGCTTCTCAGCCATCCCAAGTTCTTCAGGTGAAAAGTCTTTGTTTAGGTCTGTACCCCATTTTTGGATGGGGTTATTTGGTTTTCTGGGGTCTAACTTCTTGAGTTCTTTGTATACATTGGATATTATCCCTCTGTCAGATGTAGGGTTTGTGAAGATCTTTTCCAATTTGTTGGTTGCCAATTTGTCCTTTTGACAGTGTCTTTTGCCTTACAGAAACTTTGTAATTTTATGAGGTCCCATTTGTCTATTCTTGATCTTAGAGCATAAGCTATTGGTATTCTGTTCAGGAACTTTCCCCCTGAGCCAATGTCCTCAAGGGTCTTCCCCAGTTTCTTTTCTATTAGTTTTAGTGTGTCTGGTTTTATGTGGAGGTCCTTGATCCACTTGGAGTTGAGCTTAGTACAAGGAGATAAGAGTGGATCAATTCTCATTCTTCTGCATGCTGACCTCCAGTTGAGCCAGCACCATTTGTTGAAAAGGCTATCATTTTTCCACTGGATGTTTTCAGCTCCTTTGTCAAAGATCAATTGGCCATAGATGTGTGGATTCGATTTTGGGTCTTCAATCCTGTTCCATTGATCCACCTCCCTGTCACTGTACCAATACCATGCAGTTTTTAACATTACTGCTCTGTAGTATTGCTTGAGGTCCGGGATACTGATTCCCTCAGAAGCTCTTTTACTGGTGATAACAGTTTTAGCTATCCTGGGTTTTTTGTTATTCCAGATGAATTTGAGAATTGCTCTTTCTAACTCTATGAAGAACTCAGTTGGGATTTTGATGGGGATTGCTTTGAATATGTATATTGCTTTTGGCAGGATTGCCATTTTAACTATATTAACACTGCCAAACCACAAGCATGGAAGATTTTTCCATTTTCTGATGTCTTCTTCAATTTCCTTCTTCAGAGACCTGAAGTTTTTCTCATACAAATCTTTCACTTGTTTAGTTAGAGTCCCACCAAGATACTTTATATTGTTTGTGGCTATTGTGAAGGGTGTCATTTCCCTAATTTCTTTCTCAGACTGCTTATCCTTGGAGTATAGGAAGGCTACAGATTTGCTTGAGTTTATCTTATAACCAGCCACTTTGCTGAAGTTGTTTATCAGCTGTAGGAGTTCTCTGGTGGAGTTTTTTGGGTCACTTACGTATACTATCATATCATCTGCAAATAGAGAAAGTTTGACTTCTTTCTTTCCAATTCGTATCCCTTTGACTTCCTTATGTTGTCAAATTGCTCTAGCTAGTACCTCAAGTACTATATTGAAGAGATATGGTGAGAGGGGCAGCCTTGTCTAGTCCCTGATTTTAGTGGGATTGCTTCAAGTTTCTCTCCATTTAGTTTGATGTTGGCTACTGGTTTGCTGTAAATTGCTTTTATTATGTTTAAGTATGGGCCTTGATTTCCTGTTCTTTCCAAGACTTTAAGCATGAAAGGATGCTGAACTTTGTCAAATGCTTTTTCAGCATCCAAAGAGATGACCACATGGTTTGTTTTGTAGTGGATTCCATTCATGGATTTCCATATATTGAACCATCCCTGCATCCCTGGGATGAAGCCAACTTGATCATGGTAAATGATCATTTTGATGTGTTCTTGGATTCGGTTGGCAAGAATTTTATTGAGTATTTTTGCATCGATGTCCATAAGGGAAATTGGTCTGAAGTTCTCTTTCTTAGTTGGATCTTTGTGTGGTTTTGGTATCAGCATAATTGGGCTTTGAAGAACGAGTTGGGTAGTGTTCCTTCTGTTACTATTTTGTGGAATAGTTTGAAGAGTATTGGTATTAGGTCTTCTTTGAAGGTCTGATAGAATTCTGCACTAAAACCATCTGGTTCTGTGCTTTTTTTGGTTGGAAGACTTTCTATGACCCCTTCTGTTTCTTTATGGGTTATGGAACTGTTTAGCTGATCTATTTGATCCTGATTTAATTTTGGTATTTGGTATCTGTCTAGGAAATTGTTCATTTCCTCCAGATACTCCAGTTGTGTTGAGTATAGGCTTCTGTAGTAGGATCTGATGATCTTTTGAATTTCCTCAGTTTCCGTTGTTATGTCCCACTTTTCATTTCTAATTGTTAATTTGGATACTGTCTTTGAGCCCATTTGTTAGTCTGGCTAAGGGATTATCTATCTTGTTGATTTTCTCAAAGAACCAGCGCCTGGTTTTGTTGATTCTTTGTATGATTCCCTTTGTTTCAACTTGATTGATTTCAGCCCTGAATTTGATGATTTCCTGTCTTCTACTGCTCCTAGGTGAATTAGCTTCTTTTTGTTCCAGAGCTTTCAGGTGTGCCATTAATTTGCTAGTATATGCTCTCTCATGTTTCTTTTTGGAGACACTCAGGGCTATGAGTTTTCCTCTTAGCACTTCTTTCATTGTGTCCCATAGATTTGGGTATGTTGTGCCTTCATTTTCATTAAATTCTAAAAAAGTCTTTGATTTCTTTCTTTATTTCTTCCCTAAGGTATCATTGAGTAGAATATTGTTCAGCCTCCATGTGTATGTGGACTTTCTGTTGTTTTTGTTGTTATTGAAGACCTCTCTTCTCCATGGAGATCTGATAGGAGGCATGGGATTAGTTATATTTCTTGAGGTCTGTCTTGTGTCCAATTATATGGTTGATTTTGGAGATGGTACCATGAGGTACTGAGAAAAAGGTATAGTCTTTTGCTTTAGGATGAGATGTTCTATATATATATCTGTTAAATCTAATTGCTGCAAAGCTTCAATAAGTTTCCCTGTGTCCCTGTTTAGTTTCTGTTTTTCTGATCGGTCCATTGAGTATAGTGGAGTGTTGAGGTCCCCCACAATTATTGTGTTAGGTGCAATGTTTGCTTTGAGCTTTAGTAAAGTTTCTTTTACAAATGAGGGTGCCCTTGCATTTGGAGCATAGATGTTTAGAATTGTGAGTTCTTCTTGGTGTATTTTTCCCTTGACCAGCAAGAAGTGACCTTCTGTGTCTCTTTTGATGACTTTAGGTTGAAAGTCAATTTTATCTGATATTAGAATGGCTATTCCAGCTCGTTTCCTGAGACCATTTGCTTGTAAAATTGTCTCCAGCTTTTTACTCAAGGTAGTGTTTGTCTTTGACCCTGAGGTGTGTTTCCTGTATGCAGCAAAATGTAGGGTCCTATTTCTGTATTCAGTCTGTTAGTCTATGTCTTTTTATTGGGGAATTGAGATTAAGAAATAGTGATTATTTCTTCCTGTCATTTTTTGATGTTATTTTTGTTTTTGAGTGGCTATCTTCTTTTGGGTTTGATGGAAGGAGGTTACTATCTTGCTTTTTTCAGGGTAATTTCCCTCCTTGTATTGGAGTTTTCCTCCAATTATCCTTTGTTGGGCTGGCTTTGTGGAAAGATATTGTGTAAATTTGGTCTTGTCATGGAATATTTTTATTTCTCCATCTATGTTGATTGAGAGTTTTGCTGGGTATAGTAGTCTTGGCTGATATTTGTGTTCTCTTAGAGTCTGCATGAGATCCGCCCAGGATCTTCTAGCTTTCATGGTCTCTGATGAGAATTCTGGTGTAATTCTGATAGGTCTTCCTTTACATGTTACTTGGCCTTTTTCTCTTACTGCCTTTAATATTCTTTCTTTTTTTAGTATGTTTGTGGTTTTGATTATTATGTGACGGGAGCTATTTCTGTTCTTGTTCAGTCTGTTTGGAGTTATGTAGGCTTCTTGTATATTCATGGGCATCTCTCTCTTTAGGTTAGGGAAGTTTTCTTCCATAATTTTGTTGAACAAATTTGCTGGCCCCAGCTGTTAGCTGTCTGTAGTGCTCTGACACGAGATGGCGGCCTCCACTGTAAGCTGGGCACAGACCCCGGAGTGAGCTGTTGCCCGAGCTGGTCAGAGTACAGGCAGCCTGCAGAGCTGTCCAGGTTCTGGGTGCAGACAAGAGCCTGATGGGATAGTCTATATTAGACTTGGACTCTGTCTGCATACCTGGCCTTAGCTGTTAGCTGTCTGTAGTGCCCCGAGGCAAGATGGGGGCCTCAGCTGTAAGCTGGGCACAGATCCCCCAGTGAGCTGGTACTGGAGTGGGTCAGCACAGAGATAGCCTGACAAGCCATTCAGGCTCTAGGTGCAGACAAGAGCCTGACGGGATAGTCGGACAGAGTACCTGGCCTTAGCTCTTAGCTGTCTGTAGTTGGGTTTTTTCTCAAGACAGAGATTCTTTGTATTGCTCTTACTGTCCTGGAACTCACTCTGTAGACCAGGCTGGCCTTGAATTCAGAAATCCATCTGCCTCTGCCTCCCAAGTGCTTGGATTAAAGACGTGCACCACCACTGCCTGGCTGCTTTTAAAAATCAATAATTTGCTTTAGATTTTGATCTTATTTCAAATACAAAATGGGAAGGCTCTGACTCTCATATTAGTCCACAGGCGAATTGTTTTGAATTGGGTATTCATTCCTTCCTTGATCATGTTTGCTAGAAAGAAAGGAATCATACAGCATCTACTGCTTAGGCAAAGATCTAGTGAACAGTCAGAATAATCAGGAAAAACAACACTACTCCCACTCACTACACACTCAAGAGCAGGGATTCTCATTATTGCTTCACAAGAACAAATGATACACAATAATGTGTATTGTGCTTGTATATGATTGATAGGGTTTAGCTCTTCTACAGGTGACATTCACAACAAAAGACAATATTCTTCATCTGTCACATGATTTCACCCATAGCAAAAAGTACAATCTATTCAGAATTATACAATACATGTCTTTTAGTGCAATAAAAAATAGTGTATGTGTTTTGAAACATTATCTTTGTACAAACATTTATGGAAAACAACGACCATTTTCAAAACATAAATTTTTGGAAAACACAACTATAAAATTAGGGAAAACATTCATATTTACTGAATATACTGTAAGTTTTCATGTTCAAAATGTGGATATCAAGTTATGTAGCACATAATCAAAAACAAACGAATGATTTACATATTATTTAATTTCCATTTTAAAAGTGTAAAAATGAGAATTCAAATGTACAAATGAGTTAAAAGAAAATTCTTTAAGAGAACCAATTTATTTAACACACATTTTTATAGAAGCAAAAATCACCATGTTGATATATATCTTTGTGAACCTTCATTGAAGATTCATATTCAAAACTGAAAGGTGGAAAATTCAGATTAATTGCCAATTGAGTAGACAAATTCAGGAGTGTTTTAATAAATGATCATCCGATGTTTCTGCTATCCAAATACTTCATATCTATAAAATACTACTAATAATTTGGCATTCTCCATGAACTTTTGCCATTGTATATTTGGCACAATACAAAAATATTTAAGAACGAAAATTTAGAGAAATCTTCCCAAATTTTGTTTTACAGATCATGGTCACTCCCTCACCACATAGGTCCTTATGTTCACAGATCATTTGTGTCCAATTGGTAGCTCAATAACTTGCTGAAGACAAGGAGATATTTTCAATTCAAAATGTATATTCATCTTGTATAGAAATTTAGAATTCTTGTTAGTTTAGTTTCCAGACATTCTGTGCTTTGAGCTTGGAGAAAAATATTTATATGGCTGTGACATTTGCCCTTGACTGTTTTCTCTCTGGTCACTGCAGAAAATAAAGCCACTAATTTGGAAGCTTCCATGTATCATTACAGAGACAAAGAGGAATTAATTTACTCTAAATGAATTTGACCAATATGAACTCAATAAATGCAGTCCTAAAGACTTATGGGAGTTTTCCAGAGGACATGAGTTGAAGCTGCTTTATCTTGCAATTTCAAAACCTTCATGTGCTTATTTGAGTCCACTGTGGTTCAGTGTTGCTATTGGATATAGTCTAGAGTCATCTCCTCGGACCTTGAAATGTGTGCATCATAGGAAGATAAAAAGGTTTTTGTGAGACTTAAAAGGTGGATGCAGATCTTTAATAGAAGACAAAAATGTAAGTTGTTAATGTAAACTCAAGTGAATGAGAAGCAACAGGACTAGGCTAAAAACAGAGAAACTGAGAAATTTTTAGTAGAAACTCCTAGTGTGATGTAGTCCAACATCAGAACTCAAGCAAGGAAACAACTTTAAGTCATGGCTAAAGCATGGTAACTGGGAAGAAAAAGAAGTTATGAGGGACTGGAGACAATGGCACACATCAATAGAGGATACTCTGGTCTAAGGTACCCCGGAGAAAGCAAATCTGAGAATATTTGGAGCCTTCTCACTTTCCAGTATGACTTGATGCCACATTTTCTTGTGAACACAGACAGCTAGAGAGATGGCCCAGCAGTCACCAGCACAGGTTGCTTTTCTAGAAGACAATGCTTGGGTTTCTAGCACCCGCATGGCAGCTCACAACCATTGGTAACTCCAGTTCCAGAAGATATGACATCTTCCTCTGGCCTCTGCAAACATTTCATGCATGTACTGCACATACATACATGTAGGCAAAACATTTATACATGTGCAATAAAAATATATAAAATCTCCAAAAAGAAAACAAAGTCATAGTGAAAGTAGTTGTCCCATACTTCAAACTTGTACTAACATTATAAGACTTCACAAATTTTTATGAGGATACAGCAAAAATATTTCTTTCTAAATGCTCCTTATCTCAAAAGATGTTATATGCCTCCAAACGAGCTTTTGGTAAAATTTCTGTTGAGTACTAATTATTCATTAGACAGATACTTTGTGACAAACTGTTTGCATCATGTGATACAGAGTCATGGAGTATGTAGCTGAGGCACACTCATCTGGTGTTTTGCTGAGGCAAGGCCCATGGGAATACAAATGATGTTTGGATGGACAGAGTATAAATAGGACTCAATGGACAGTGTTGGGACACTTGCATAGCTAGCCTTGCAACGTGTCACTGATCTTGTATCTTCACTGATCTTCACTTCATTAAGAGAGGCATGGTAGAGAACTCCTGGCATTCTAGCTAGACCTAGTCACTCCTACTAACTCATGCTAACTCAGCAGAGGCCTGGCTGTTTCTGCTGGATCATTCCTCAGCTGCTGATTTATGTTTGATATCTACTGAACTGGACTGGTGATATCCTGATATCACCCCCAAAGAACTTCTAAACATGTCCACATTCCCTTGTCCTGTTTACTATCTTTTCTCCCCTACATTTGAAGGGTGGGCTAGAAGGATGGGGTTCTAGTATTTGAAAACCCTTGTTAAAATAGGTTTTGAAAATTCTAAAGTCAATTCTAAATAATATGAATCAATACATATTATTGATTCAATAATATGTAAAACCAGACAGGAGATCCTATTCTAAGACTATAGCAAGCTGACAGAAGAATTGAACAAATTATATTTAAACATATAATTTCAAATTGTGCTGTATGATGTAAGAGTACAGAGAACAGAAGTGAATGGAGGTGGGTTCTGATCTAGTGTTTAGGAATGGGACTCACTTCCTGTGAACACATTTCTGAGATTAAATTAAAACAGAACTGTAAACCAGTTGGGTCAAGGGATCTAACAAATGTCCTAATTGAGAAGGCAGGAGCATGCCCAAAGGCCCCCAGCAGACTAGATACAAATGTGAAAGAAGACTCAGCACACCATAAGCCTACAACCAAAGAGCTTCTGGAGCTGGAGGGAAGGTCAGTATGTATTTTATCATCAAGGAGTGAGTGTAGTGAAATTGGGACATGAAGGGTCATACGGCCTCCTCACCCAAGCAAACCAAAGCTGTGCTCCAAGCAGATGCTCCTTGGGATTTCTAGGAGAACAGAACTCTGAGGTTGGGGGGATAGCATACTTTACAAGGTACATGCAAATGTGAGGACAGAAATGTAATTCCCAGTACCCTTATAGAAAGCCATGGGTGGTGGCATACACTTACAATGTGGACACTGATGAAGCAGACAAAGGCAGATCTCAGGCTCCCTAGACAGTCAGCCTAGCTGAATGGTGAATGCTGGGCCTCAGGGAGAGATTCTGTCTCAAAACTCAAGGTGGATGGTTGCTGAGGAAGGACAGCTGAAGTTAAGCTCTGCCTCCATATGTAGACACACAACCCTGCACACACATGTGTGCTCCTCATGCACAAGCATTCATACATGGAAGCATGCATACACACAAGTGCACATACACACAGATGTACACTTTTTTAAAAAAAGGTTGAATTGGAAGAGAAAAGATTTGCTCTTCTCTCTCTCTCTCTCTCTCTCTCTCTCTCTCTCTTTCTTCCTTCCTTTCTTTCTTTCTTTCCTTTTTTCTTCCTTCCTTCCTTCCTTCCTTCCTTCCTTTCTTCCTTCCTTCCTTTCTTTTTTTTTTGGTTTTTCGAGACAGGGTTTCTCTCTGTAGCCCTGGCTGTCCTGGAACTCACTCTGTAGACCAGGCTGGCCTCAAACTCTGAAATTCACCTGCCTCTGCCTCCCAAGTGCTGAGATTAAAGGCGTGTGTCACCACTACCCAGCAGATTTGCTCTTTTCTAACAAACACATACCTCTCAGTGGGTAGGGGATTGTGATTTGGACTGTCAGTCACATAAGCTACTCTCAAGTGAAAGCCCATTCTAATTTTACTTTTAGGAGAACCATCTATCACAAAGTAGAAAAAAAAAACCACAAGGGCCTTAAAGTCCTGGGCAACAGTTTGGATGATATGATGTGACAGTTCTCTGCTTGTGTAGAGTCTGTATGTGGCCAGCTTACTCTCAGGTTAGACTGCTGGAAAATTTCCTCCATCCTCACCCATTGTTTTACTGGAAGTACAAAAGGCTAGACTAAATAAATAACAATCCATCTCCTAAACTAAACACAAATACAGACTAGTCAGTGAAGTTTGGGGAAAGAGTTTATGGAAGTTAAGAAATTAACTGAAAGGAACCAAACAAACAATGGGTCATGAGGAAAGGCTCAGGGCAAGGAGGTTCCCCATGGAACACCAGAAACATTTCCAAAGTGCTCTAAACAAGTTGTGCTGTGACCCTCAAAACAGAAACTTCACCACATGGGGGCTTGTTGGTGATACAGATTCCTAGACTTCAGTGTGAACTCTGGAGACTTAGAGCTGTGTCATGGAACCCTGTGCTCATAGAAGCTTGACAGCCACTTGTAGGTAGATATATGGGCTGATTACCCTTGAGGACCAAGAATAGGTTGGGACTTCAGTCAATTGTCATCTGCTGCGTGTCTGTGTATGGTGAAAAATGCAAAACCTAAAAATGAAAATATTTTCTTTCTTAGTTCTATTTGTGCAGCTAATCATTCATTAGGTTTACGGAAGATTTTGTATTATGCTTCTTTCCATTTCTGAGGGTTAAAGTATACTCTCCTTTGTAAGAGCACTCGTGACATACAAATTTATTGTTGCCATGAAATAATAATGTGTAATTGACTGGTAACTTCCCAAGTAAAAATATTTGTAATATCATCTATTGACAAAATATGGAACCAATTAAAAACAATGAGGTAGCATAGGGGTAACTGAACAATTGAATGAAAATAATAAGGAAATTATAACATTTATTCTTTTTATAAATACTGCTCAATTTGCTTGCATCAAGTTACTATTCTCTGTTCTTGTAAAGAGTGAATCATAGGATCTATGGCCTTTTAAATAATATGGTGTCTATGTGTCCTTCTGATGTCAGGAGGGTCAGCACTGACTCTAGCCAAATGTAGCTGATGTAACCCTAGAGTAAGGGTAAGGATGAAGAACATGGATGGCTAAAGAAGTGGGACATGAGCAATGTTTCTACTCACTAAAGACAACTTCAGTTAAATTTATAAGCAGCAGTCACCAAGAAGCACAGTTTGCTAGCTTTAAATAAGGCAGATCAAATACAGAGCTAGTTGAACAACTAACCCAAGCATGTGTGTGGATATTCAAGGCAAATGGCTGTGGTACTCTATTCAGTTGACCCTGGTAGTCTAGTCGCATGGCTGGAGTATTCTAGTCAATGGCTGTGGTACCCTAGTCATAGATCTGTGATACTCTAGTCAGAGAGTTGGGGTAGTCTAGTCATACAACAGTGGTAGTCTAGGCAGATGGCTGGGTATTGCAAGCTAGTAGTTGGGTTTCAGGGTCACAATATCTTAGAGTCAGCTTGGGAACTTAATCTTTCAATGTAGATGTCCTTTTATCTTCAAAGTGAGTATAATATCAGCACCCACATGAAAAACTGTTGGGAATATTCCGAGACCTTATCCCTAAAATGGTAGTCAAGCACATATTTTATATGTTTTGTAGTTTGTATTTTATTGAAAGCCCAAGGAGTTTCACTGAACAAATATTAGTCCTTCATAACCCATAGGAGCTTAAATGGCAAGCTCACTCAAACATTTTAGCCATGTGATTCACAGTTCAATGAAAACTTAGCACATTGATTCATTGCAGGGACATGCATGGATTTGTGTGGTAATATTATATGAGGTGGATTTAAGCAAGCTATTTGGAATAATTCAGGAAAATTGCAGCCAGCTGATAAAAGTCTTCTCCACGTGGAGCTGGTTCTGCTCTGATCTTCTTGCCTGTTGGTAGCAACAAAAGTTCTCATTAACTTCACCCTTCTGGCATCCACTTGGCCTTGCCCTGGTGGACCATGAGTTTCAGTGATGTCATCCTTTGATCTTTCAGTTTTAATGTCCATCTGGTATATGATCCTGTTGGAAGCATAGAACTATGAGAAAGAAAACCTCCAATTAACATAATAAACTTATTATTTTTATTAAATAATGTTTAAAAATAGACATGGTCCAATGCTTCCAATACATCTAGAGTGATAATTTCACACTGTGTTTTCTTGCCTATGAGTAACCTAAAAGAAAAGTGGGGCACTTTGCACCTCCATTTATCCCTGTCCATGTGTTAAAAATAAAAACAAATCAAAGCTTCACAATTAATCCCCAGTTCTCAGTAATCAAGAAAAAAATGGCTTGTGGGTTCAGAATAAGCCTCATCACATAAAAACCCTTAGAAGGAAAACTGAAGACATATGACTGACAAGATAAAAGAATAATGAAAAAGAAAATGCTGAGACATTGTGCTTGGTGGCTTTCTTTCTCAACTGAGCTAAAGAGAAGAAGTCTTTGTGGTAAGGATTGCAGGCAGAATAGTCCAACACATGTGGGGCTGCACACATCTGCCATGCAGGTGTCTGTATGGATTTTGCCATCACTCCAAAAAAATAGTCAGACATTGTCTTTTATAAATTGAGAGTGGTGTGAGGACCAGTGGCAGTCAGTGTTAAATGTCAGGCATACAACATATTTATTTAAGTCAGAGTCACTACAGAGCTGCTGTGTGACATCTTTTGTAGTTAATTCTAACCAGTTGAAAATGTTTAATGAAAATGAGAAAGAACCCAGAGATGCCCCCCTCTGTCTGTGGTGTGTGTGTGTGTGTGTGTGTGGTGTCTGTCTCATTCTCTGTGTCTCTGTCTTTCTGTCTCTCTGTGTATGCGTGTTTCTCTCTCTCAACGTAATCTTGGAAGAAGATTTTGTTCTTGCTTTTTCTAGGGTGTAGTTTTCCCTTTGTGTTCACATTTTCCATCAATTATCCTTTGTAGGGCTAGATTTGTGGACAGATTTTATGTAAATTTGGTTTTATCATGGAATATCTGGGTTTCTCCATCTATAATGATTGAGGGTTTTGCTGGGTATAGTAGCCTGGGCTGGTATGTGTGTTCTCTTAGGGTCTATATGGCATCTTCCCAGGATATTCCTGGCTTTCATAGTCTCTGGTAAGAAATTTGGTGTAATTCTGATAGGTCTACATTTATAAGTTACTTGACCTTTTCCCCTTAGTGCTTTTAATATTTCTTTGTTTAGTGAATTTGGTGTTTTGATTATTATGTGCCGGGAGGACTTTCTGTTCTGGTCCAGTCTTCTTAGAGTTCTGAAGGCTTCTTGTATGTTCATGGACATCTCTTTCTCTAGGTTAGGGAAGTTTTCTTCTACAATTTTTTTGAAGATATTTACTGGGCCTTTAAGATGTATATCCTTGCTCTTGTCTATACCTATAATCCTTAGGTCTGGTCTTCTTATTGTGTTCTGGAGTTCCTGTATGTTTTGGGTTACCAGCTTTATGCATTTTGCATTTTCTTTGACTGTTGAGTCAATGTTTTCTATGGTATCTTTATCACCTGAGGTTCTTTCTTCTATCTCTTGTATTCTGTTGTTGATGCTTGTATCTATGACTCCTGAATTCGTTCCAAGGTTTTCTAACTCCAGAGATGTCTCCTTTTGTGATTACTTTATTGTTTCTACTTCCACTTTTAGATCCTGGATGGTTTTGTTCAGTTCTTTCACTTGATTGTTTGTGTTTTCCTGTAATTCTTTAAGTGCTTTTTGTGTTTCTTCTTTAAGGGCTTCTGCCTGTTGACCAATGTTCTCCTGTATTTCTTTAAGGGAGTTATTTAAGTCTTTCTTGAAGCCCTCTATCAGCATCATGAGATACGATTTTAAATCCAACTCTTTCTTTTCCAGTATATTGGGGTATCCGAGTCTTGCTGTGGTGGGAGAACTGGGTTCTGATGGTGCCACGTAGCCTTGGTTTCTGTTGGTAGGGTTCTTGTGCTTGCCTTTTGCCATCTGGTTATCTCTGGTGCTTCTTGGTATTGTTGTCTCTGGCTGGAGTTTTTTCTCCTGTGTCCTTACTCTCTCTCTTGGAAGGCTATGCACAGAAGGCTCTGGAGTCTCCTGGCTCCCTAGTGCAAATGGCAGCAGGAAGATTTCTGTCCCAGCTGCTCCACTGATCTTAGGCCCTGTGTATTCCTAGTAGGTCCCTACAGAGAGAAGATGGAGATCTCATGTCTGTTCTCAGATGTGAAAGCACTGCTGGGAGATCACTGTCTCCTGGTGGGGCCTATGCACAGAAGGCTGTGGAGTCTCCTGACTCCCTGGTGCAAATGGCAGAAGGCCACCTTTCTCACTTTTAATGAGTATATTCTATAACTATAAATGTTATTTTATGAATGAATTCATGTTACCTAATGCTTACCAGCTTATTTCCTGGATATCATCTGCACCCTAGCCTGGCATAAGGGTTTCTGCTTCATCTTTAATTCTGTGGCCATCTCCTGTTGCCAGACTATCCAACAAAGGCCTGCTGCAGAACCTCCTCAGATTCCATTTCTTACCCTTCTGCTTTGTATCCAACCTCTCATTTAGTCTTCTGCTTCAATCTTCTTTGAGTCTCTTGCTTAAAAGAGATATGTTTCACTTCTCTTATGCAGGATTCTTATTAAAATTGTCTGAGGGCTGTGTTGTTCTCCTGTACTCTGTTAAGGTGATGAGTTACAATGCTTGGTGTTTATCAGCTAGTTTTTCATGCCTGTGTTCACATGCCTGTGTTCCCATGAGGCTTTGTTTGGCTGTCTATTTGATTGATAATGTTTATATCCATGTTCATGAATTACTTTGCTCGATTTTTTATCTGCAATGCCTTTGTCTGGTTGGATATATTAATGTCTGCATATAAAATTATTTAAAGGCATGCCAACTTCTATTTTGAAAGCACATTCAAAATTTGGTGCATTTCCTCAGAGTTAGGTTAATCTGTAAATTGGTTAGATTTGGGGCTATGCATTGAAATAATACTTTAATAATAGTCTTAATTTCCTTAAATATATTCAACCATTCACATACTCTTTTTTGTAACAGTTTTGATGCTAGATACATATTTTACTATTTTCATTTAATAATACTGTATGGTTTCATTGCCTGAGTCATTTAGATATATGTTGCTTTTGTTCAAAGTTTTTGAACATTTAATAGATAATTTGTTGACCTGAAACTCTAATCTTTCAGGTCCACAGAAGAGCACAGTGAGTAAAGGCACTGTGACTGAGCCTAATGACCTCCTGAGCACAAGAATACACCCCTACATAGTAGAAGGAGAGAACCAACTTACACAAGGTATCCTCTGACCTCCACATTTGTATCATGCCACAAGCATACACACACACACACACACACACACACACACACACACTCATGGTTAAAGGTGATTGCATGCTGCAAAGCCCGGCAGCCTGAGTTTAGTCCCCAGGACACACATGGTAGACAGAGAGAACTGACTCCTGAAAGTTACATTCTTTCTTCTATGTAAATGCTGGGGCATGTGCACACATGCACACACATAAATATGTGGACAAGTATAGATGAATGCAACAAACGATTTCTACTCCAATACCAGGACAAACAGGGAGCACACATTATAGGTTCCCCATTTTTTGACATTTGACCTGATTTATTTTATAATCTATAATATCCTCTTAGTTAATATTTTATGATCACTTGGAAATAATGCTACAACTGAGTAAAGATGCATTTTACTAAGTAAAATGTATTGATGTGCACCTCTTTAATATCCCAAAACATTTGCTGTTCTTTATTTTTTTTTTCACAGCAAATCACATCAGTCAAGGAAGTGCACTGCATCATGCAGGGTGTGGGTGACAAGATGCAGGGACTCATACTGCGACTCAAACACATTGATGTTGTAACCTCTATTGAAAATATTTCTTCTATAAGTATCATATATTTGGTTCTCTGCATTACTAAGCCTACAAATCTCTGCTATTTAAACATGAAGACATTTACTTAATATACTCTTATGCCACCATGCCTAAGTCTACCTTTACTTTAAAATGATATTGACATTTTCTTCCTTTTTTCATGAAAGGATTTAGATGATTCAAAAACTTAGTATTTAATTTTATGTACCATTTCATTACATTTATTTATTTATCTGTGTGCATGTGTGCATGTGCCATGGTAGTTACATGGATGAAAAAAGATGACTTTCAGGAGTCAATTCCCTCCCTCTATGACATGTGTCCTAGGGACTGAACTCAGGTTGCTGGGCTTTGCAGCCATCACCTGTACCTACCTAGACACCCTCTTAGTCCTTATAACTCATTTTAACTGTAACAGTCTAGTTATTCTGTGTTATCCTATGACTTCAACATCCATAGTCAATCCTTTATAAAACTTTAAATATTATTCATTGCAGTACAATTACATCTACACTTGATAGACTCTTATTGCCTCTTATTCTATAACCTAAAATTCTTCAGAAATTTAGACCTCTGGCATAGTTAGAAATTATATGTGGCATATACCTTGCATTTATTGTTTAACTCCTGTATCTTGATAGATTTCTTTCCAGTTGTTCAAATAGGGAAAACTGGTAAATTTTGCTCTTAAGACAGTTTGCTTTTTTTTGTGACTGGCAGTGGACAGGCACGCAGTACCATGAAGGCGTCGGGCATGCTTCGGGAGTACAAGGTGGTGGGGCGCTGCTTGCCAACCCCAAAATGCCACACACCTCACCAAACTCAGAGCTGAAATCAATCAAATAGAAACAAAGAGAACCATACAAAGAATCAACAAGACCAGGGGTTGGTTCTTTGAGAAAATCAACAAGATAGATAAACCCCTAGCCAGACTAACCAAAGGACACAGAGACAGCATCCAAATTAACAAAATTAGAAATGAAAAGGGAGACATAACAACAGAAACTGAGGAAATTCAAAAGATCATCAGATCCTACTACAAAGGTCTATACTCAAAACAACTGGAGAATCTAGAGGAAATGGACAATTTCCTAAACAGATACCAAATACCAAAATTAAATCAGCATCAAGTAGAGCAGCTAAATAGTCCCATAACCCCTAAAGAAATAGAAGGGGTTATAGAAAGCCTCCCAACCAAGAAAAGTACGGGACCAGATGGTTTTAGTGCAGAATTCTACCAGACCTTCAAAGAAGACTTAACACCAATACTTTTCAAACTATTCCACAAAATAGAGACAGAAGGGATACTGCCCAACTCATTCTTTGAAGCCACAATTACGCTAATACCTAAACCACAAAAAGATCCAACAAAGAAAGAGAACTACAGGCCAATTTCTCTTATGAATATTGATGCAAAAATACTAAATAAAATTCTTGCCAACCGAATCCAAGAGCACATCAAAACGATCATTCACCATGATCAAGTAGGCTTCATCCCAGGGATGCAGGGATGGTTCAATATACGGAAATCCATCAATGTAATCCACTACATAAACAAACTAAAAGAAAAAAAAAACACATGGTCATCTCATTAGATGCTGAAAAAGCATTCAACAAAATTCAGCATCCTTTCATGCTAAAAGTCTTGGAAAGAGCAGGAATTAAAGGCCCATACCTAAACATGGTAAAAGCAATCTACAGCAAACCAGTAGCCAACATCAAAATAAATGGAGAGAAACTTGAAGCAATCCCACTAAAATCAGGGACTAGACAAGGCTGCCCTCTCTCTCCATATCTTTTCAATATAGTACTTGAAGTTCTAGCGAGAGCAATTAGACAACATAAGGAAGTCAAAGGGATACAAATTGGAAAGGAAGAAGTCAAACTATCATTATTTGCAGATGATATGATAGTTTACTTAAGTGACCCAAAAAACTCCACCAGAGAACTTCTACAGCTGATAAACAACTTCAGCAAAGTGGCAGGTTATAAAATTAACTCAAGCAAATCAGTAGCCTTCTTGTATTCAAAGGACAAGCAGGCTGAGAAAGAAGTTAGGGAAATAACACCCTTCACAATAGCCACAAACAACATAAAGTACCTTGGCGTAACTCTAACCAAACAAGTGAAAGATCTGTATGACAGGAACTTCAAGTCCTTAAAGAAAGAAATCGAAGAAGACCTCAGAAGATGGAAAAATATTTCTTGCTCCTGGATTGGCAGGATCAATATAGTAAAAATGGCCATCTTACCAAAAGCAATATACAGATTCAATGCGATCCCCATCAAAATCCCAACTCAATTCTTTATAGATCTAGAAAGAGCAATTCTCAAATTCATCTGGAGCAACAAAAAACCCAGGATAGCTAAAACTATTCTTAACAATAAAAGGACTTCTGGGGGAATCAATATCCCTGACCTTAAACAGTACTACAGAGCAATTGTGTTAAAAACTGCATGGTATTGGTAGAGCACAGGCAACTTGATCAATGGAATAGGATTGAAGACCCAGAAATTAACCCACAGACTTATGGTCACTTGATCTTTGATAAAGGAGCCACAACCATCCAGTGGAAAAAAGATAGTCTTTTCAACAAATGGTGCTGGTTCAACTGGAGGTCAACATGCAGAAGAATGCGAATTGACCCACTCTTATCTCATTGCACTAAGATCAACTCCAAGTGGATCAAGGACCTCCACATAAAACCAGACACACTGAAACTATTAAGAAAGAAACTTGGTTAGACCCTGGAGGACATAGGCACAGGGGGAAAGTTCCTGAACAGAACACCAATAGCTTAAGCACTAAGATCAAGAATTGACAAATGGGACCTCATAAAATTACAAAGTATCTGCAAGGCAAAGGACACTGTCAGAAGGACAAAACGACAACCAACAAAGTGGGAAAAGATCTTCACCAACCCCACATCCGACAGAGGGCTAATATCCAATATATACAAAGAACTCAAGAAGTTAGACCACAAAGAACCAAATAACCCTATCAAAAAATGGGGCACAGAGCTAAACAAAGAATTTTCACCAGAAGAAATTCAGATGGCTGAGAAACACCTTAAGAGATGTTCAACATCGTTAGTCATCAGAGAAATGCAAATCAAAACAACCCTGAGTTTCCACCTCACACCAGTCAGAATGGCTAAGATTAACAACTCAAGAGAAGACAAATGCTGGCGAGGATGTGGAGAAAGAGGAACACTCCTCCACTGTTGGTGGGATTGCAAAATGGTAAAACCGCTCTGGAAATCAGTGTGGCGGTTCCTCAGAAAATTGGGCATGTTCCTTCCAGAGGACCCTGGCATACCACTCCTGGGCATATACCCAGAGGATTCCCCTGCATGCAATAAAGACACATGCTCCACTATGTTTATAGCAGCCTTGTTTATAATAGCCAGAAATTGGAAGGAGCCCAAATATCCCTCAAAGGAGGAATGGATACAGAAAATGTGGTGTATTTATACAATGGAATACTACTCAGCAATTAAAAATAATGAATTCATGCAATTTGTAGGTAAATGGTTAGACCTGGAAAATATCATCCTGAGTGAGTTAACCCAATCACAAAAGAATACACATGAAATGCAATCACTGATAAGTGGATATTAATGAGCCCAGAAGCCCTAAATACTCAAGGCACAATTAGCAAGTCAAATGATTCCCAAGAAGAAAGGAGAGGACCCTGGGCCTGTAAAGATTGGATCCAGTTTTGTAGAGAAACTGTGGGGGGAGGGGGAATGATTGGGGAATAGTTTTGGGCGAGAGGAACTATGGGACATAGGAAGGGGGGAACTGGGAAAGGGGAAAGCCTTTGGAATGTAAACATAGAATATAGAAAATAAAAAAAATAAAATAAAATTGTAAAAATTAAAAAAATTAAAAAAAAAGAAGTACAGGAGAACATCAGTCAACAGGTCTAAGCCCTTAAAGCGGAAACAGTAAAATCCCTTAATGAAATACAGTAGATCATGGGTCAACAGACAGAAAAAAAAAAAGACAGTTTGCTTTTGTGTCCACTGAGGTAATCCTTCAGTCTGTTCTATATCAATGTGTTGAATCCTATTATGGGGCAGGATATTCTCTGACATCTTATACTACAATAGCTTGAAGGGTTCTTGCATTTATCTACAATGAAACAGCATGCCATGTTGCATTTTTCCTGATATGATATATTATTAAACATGATTTGTTAAGATTTTCCTTTTTTGTTAGGTCTGGAAGGACAGTGATTTCTGATTGTCCTGTCTCATCCTGTTTATGTCTGGATTGTTGTTCACTAAACTGATGTCACAATATGTGGGCGTGCTTACATCTTTTCAAATCTCTGTAAGCATTTCATGATTTTCTTTTGTTTATTTGTTCTTGTGAGGGGGTTGTTTCATTTTTATGGTTTTTGTCTTATTTGGTTTTTTTTAGAGGTATTTTTTTATTTCTATATTCTTTGTTTACATTCCAAAGGCTTTCCCCTTTCCCAGTTCCCACCTCACCATATGTCTCATAAGTCCTTTTCACCCCACCCATTCCCCAATCACCCACCAATGCTTTCTCTGTTCTGGTACTCTCCTGAAAAACTGGAACCAGTCTTTTTGGGACCAGCGTCTTCTTCTTCATTCTTCTTGGGAATCTTTTGATTTTCTAATTGTACCTTGAGTATTCAGAGCTTCTGGCCTCTATAATATCCACTTATCAGTGATTGCATTTCATATGTATTCTTTTGTAATTGGGTTAATTTGCTAAGGATGATTTTTTCCAGATCCAAACATTTGCCTACAAATAGCATAATTCATTATTTTTAATTGCTGAGTAGTACTCCATTGTATAGATATACCACATTTTCTATATCCATTCCTCCTTTGAGGGCTCCTACCAACATCTGGGCTCCTACCAACTTCTGGCTATTATAAAAAAGGCTGCTATGAACATAGTGGATCATGCGTCTTTATTGTATGCAGGGGAATCCTCTGGGTATATGCCCGGGATTGGTATGACAGGGTTCACTGGAAGTGTCATGCCCAATTTTCTGAGGAACCACCAGACTGATTTCCATCTAGCAATGGAAAGTTCACCAACAGTGAAGGAGTGTTCCTCTTTCTCCACATCCTCGCCAGCACCTGTTGTCTCTTGAGTTTTTAATCTTAGCCATTCTGACTGGTGTGAGGTGGAATCTCAGGGTTGTTTTGATTTGCATTTCCCTGATGACTAATGATGTTGAACATCTCTTAAGGTGCTGCTCAGCCATTCAATTTCTTCAGGTGAAAATTTTTTGTTTAGCTCTGTACCCCATTTTTCAATAGGGTTATTTGGTTCTTTAGGGTCTAACTTCTTGAGTTCTTTGTATATATTGGATATTAGCCCTCTGTCGGATGTGGGGTTGGTGAAGATTTTTTTCCCAGTTTGTTGGTTGCCGTTTTGTCCTTCTGACAGTGTCCTTTGCCTGGGTAAAGTAGTTTTGACTGAAATTTGTGTTCTCTTAGAGTCTGCATGATATTTGCCCAGGATCTTCTAGCTTTCATGGTCTCAGGTGAGAAGTCTGGTGTAATCCTGATAGGTCTTCCTTTATATGTTACTTGGCCTTTTTCTCTTACTGCCTTTAATATTCTTTTTTTGTTTAGTACATTTGGGGTTTTGATTATTATGTGACAGGAGGTATGGTCCAGTCTGTTTGGACTTCTGTAGGCTTCTTGTATATTCATGGGTATCTCTCTCTTTAGGTTGGGGAAGTTTTCTTCCATAATTTTGTAGAAGATATTTGCTGGCCCTTTAAGTTGTATATCTTCCCTCTCATCTATGCCTATAATCCTTAGGTTTGGTCTTCTCATTGTGTCCTGGATTTCCTGGATATTTTGGGTTACAAGCTTTTTGCATTTTGCATTTTCTTGGACTGTTGAATCAATGGTTTCTATCGTATCTTCAGCATCTGAGATTCTTTCTTCTATCTCTTGTATTCTGCTGTTGATATTTGCATCTATGGCCCCTGATTTCTTCTCAAAGTTTTCTATCTCCAAAGTTGTCTCCCTTTGCAATTTCTTAGTTGTTTCTACTTCTGTTTTTAGATCCTGGATGGTTTTGCTCAGATATTCTGCTTGCTTGTTTGTATTTTCATGTATTTCTTTAAGAGATTTTTGTGTTTCCTCTTTCATGACTTCTACTTGTTGGCCCACGTTCTCCTGTATTTCTTTAAGTGATTTTTGCACTTCTCCTTATTGGCTTCTATTTTTTGATCCATATTCTTCTGAATTTCTTTAAGTGATTTTTGTTTTTGCCTTGTAAGGGCTTCTAATTTTTGATCCATTTTCTCCTGTATTACTTTAAGAGATTTATCTATGTGTTTCACTATCAGCATCCTGACCAGTGATTTTAGATACAAATCTTGTTTGTCTGGTGTGTTGGGGTATCCGGGACTCACTGCTGTCAGGGGAACTGGGTTTGGATGCTGCCATATTTCCTTGATTTCTGTTAGTAACGGTCCTATGTTTGCCTTCTGCCATCTGGTTATCTCTGGCCTTAGTTGGTCCTGTAGTCACTAGCAGGTGCTTGAACCTCCTTTGGGCCAGTAAGGCTATTTACCCACCACTGGATGACTGGGTTTCCCCTGGCACAGATTGCTGATGTGTTGTTCTCCTCTTGGGTGCTGTTGGATACCTGGTGTATCTTGCTCCAAGCAATGTTATATTTGGTTGTCTCTGTGGACCTGATGCTGCTTGTCTTCTCTGGTTCTGCTTGCTTAGTCCAGTCAGCAGCAAGGATGCCAGCGGAGGGGAGTGCAGCGTGCCGGGTCTCCCACAGGGCAGAGAACCCACGCCCTGCTGGAAAACAGGAACCGCTGCTCTGCCAAGCTCCATTCTTAAGTGACTGGCTGGCGGCCCGAGTCTCCAGAGATCTTAAGCTTTGGATATCTCTGGTATCTGGTTCTGCCCGCTCAATCCAAGCAGCTGCCACCAAGATGGCCGTGGTTGCGAGGTCATCTTATTGGTTTTTTTAAATTTGTTTTCATTTTCATTTTGTTTTCTTTTGAATATAGAGATAGGGAGAACATGAAATTGGGTGAATAGGAAGGTTTCAAAGATCTAGGATTTGAAGGACGGATAAAAACACAGCCAAAGTATTGTATATAATTTTAAGAGGCGCACTTCCCTTTTGCCCCGGGCCAGCGGGGTCTTCAGTGTGAACTTGAGGAGAGAGCCAGCCAATGAAGGGAACAAGAGACACGAAGAATAAGAGCAAGACAGGTGATCTGATCAAGCTCCAAAGAAACTTTATTATTTTTTTTTTTTTACCGGCTTATAAGCAGTAAGCGAGGACGAAACTTATAACTCTTCAGGGGTGGGAAGTTCCCATGGTAAAACAGAGCGTTCAGCCAAGCAGGATGTATTTACTGTTAGGGCAGCCATGTATTTTTCAAACTAACTGCCTAACTACAACAAAGGGTCAGCTGATTACTAGAAAACAATTCAATCCGTGAGAAATAGAACCTTGGCCCTGGGAGTGAGTCAAACATGGAGTCAAATATACTAAGATATACCCATTGGCTCCGACACCCCTTGCTTCGAGCCGCAGCCCCTCCTGACTTAGCTCAGATCACGCTGCTGCTGGCTCAGCTCGCTTCCTTCCCATTCCTCCGAAGAACGCCTGGAGCCACTGCCTGCCTTACACACGCCATCCACCCCGCGACTTCTAATATCTTAAAACTGACCAGACAACTCAAAGGCTGGTCGAAGAATATCCTGCCCCATCGTCCTTGCCCTCTGTGGGCACAACTGCTGAGGCCACAAATTATTGGTGCCCCTAGAAACCTACATGATGTACTCTCCCTCTTCTCTTCCTGTCCTGCCCAGAATTCCCTCCTCTTTCGCCCAGCACTTGGCTTCCGACATCTTTATTAGCTAATCAACAATTAGGGAACCACCCCCTCCAACACACACACACACACACACACACACACACACACACACACACACAAAGTATATTGTATAAAAGTTTTTAATTAAGGAAGTACATAAGATTTTACTGATTATGCTCAAAGTTTATAAATCTCAGCTCTAACATTTTTCTGGGTGTATTTCTTCATGATCATCGCCACTGGTAGTAGGGCAATAAATGCCCTTTACGCTGTTTCATGTTTCAGCTGGAGTGAGTTAGAGCTCTCTGTGGGTAATTTTCTAGAATGACTGTATTTTCTCTATTTAAAGTTGTTATTTAAAGCTGAATCTGATTTTGTGTTATTTTTAAGGCTTTACTTCTCTATTTCCTGGGTAGTGGAGCATCGGCCATGTGTCTGTCCTAACAATCGCTTCCTCATGTACTCTCAATTCCCTCAGTCCCTCTTCTCTCTCGCATAGAGGGGTTCAGTCTCAGACCTGATCACACGCGAGCTGCCTCTTTTATGAGTGTTATATTTAAAGGTGATAGTGCTGACTGGGTGTGCTTTAAATTTATCACAGCAGCGCTTAAGTAATTCTCCAGGACCTAGACATCTCTCTCTCTGTTCCCACAGTCAACTGCCGGTTGGTTTTCCGGAAGACACGTTCACACTCCCCATCTCCCCCCACCGCCTTAAGCCATCAGCACATATAATGGATGACTTTACCTCTTCTTTACTGAATAAAGAAATGGTAGTAAAAATAGAGTGGCCTAATTTCTCCCCACGCTGTTTCTGGTAAGGTAGCCTCTCTAGTAATTCACTTTCCCCTTTCACTCCAGTGGGTATTGCAAACACCGTATTCTAAATACGAGATGATGAGTCTACCTTTTCTTTAACTACCACCCCCCTCACTGCTGCAGTAGCCCTTTGACACCTTGGCATCCAGATTACCGGGTCAGTTTCATGACAATATGTGAACAAGCTGTTGGTAAGTCTCTGTCTCAAATGTCTACAGCATCTCTCTAAGCTTAGCATTGAGAGATGGAGGAGCAGGGCCAAGCATGCCACAGCACCTAGACATCAAGAACTAGGAGTATAGAACTAAGCAAAGAAAATCTCAAATAACACCTGTTTGTATTTCATTTTTTTCAACCATAAAGTAATTTGGGACTAGCAGAAAAGAACGCTTTCAGCAAATGGAGCATCACAAACTATACACTAAAACAAAAAAAAAAATTAATAGAGGACTCAATTTTCTATTCATTAGATATTCTGCTACTTTTGTTTTTAAAAGTTGGTAATAAATATAGAAAACTGATTCTGGACTTTCCAGCTTTATTTCATTGACCTGTGTATTCAGTATGAATCTAACATTACATTGACATTATTTCTATGGCTAAATCAGTTTGCAATAGTCAGTGTAAATCTACTTCTCTTCAAAAGTTATTTTAGCTGTTCTGGGTCTTATGTATTTCTTGATATATTAAGATTATCTTGTTCAAAAACAACAAAACCCTGTGAGCTTTTAAGATATGGATTGTGTTTCATTATCATTTAATTCTAGAGAGAGTTGATGTCTTAATGATATTGACGATTTTAGTCCTTGAATACATGTCCTTTTTCGTTCTCTTTGTTCTATAATTTTCATTAGCAATTCTATAGTTTTTATGTACATGTTAAAATTATTTTGTTAGGACATTAGATTATCCTTATGTGTATTATAAATGACATTATTCTGTTTTTTATTATTTTTCATTTTTAATATTTTACACAACACATGTTTGTGTATTGATCATAGGGAGTGTGAAAGCCGGTGATTCTACCACCTGTTTGCTTCTGGGACTTAAAAGGCATTCAGGTTGTAAGTGGCTTTGAAAAAGTTCTGTACAAATTTTCATGGATTTTCCTTATAACTTCAAGTTGTCCCACTTAAAACAGGAAATTCATTCAAAACACTGGATTGGTGATCTGCCTAATGGCTTTTTTCTTGCCTGTTTGTGGGATCTCAGGGAAGTATAGAATGACTGCTCTTTGGAAAAGAATAACATCTAGTGGACTGAAGACAAAAAAAATCATTTCTGCATATTATGTAATGATTTAATAATGAAAACTACAAAAAGAAAAGTAACATCAACTCTCTTTACATACACACAGCTTTGTGAGAAGGTTTTCTCACAGTTTTTATTGGAAGAGGATGTGAGAATGTACAAGTGTTCAGAAGAAAATATAGATTCTTCTGAAGCTCAAGAACAAATGTGAGAAAATGGGCTTTGAACTGAAAGACATTAAGGAAGTTTGTCTGTGATACTCAAAGACCTGGGCAGTGGTCTGGAAGACCTCGTACCCTAGGCTTCAGCCAGCTGAGATCAGGCATCTAGGTCTTGAGTGAAGCCGCCCTTCTGCATAGCTCACCTGTAGGGAAAGAGAATGGATAGCCTTCTAGGTATTCTTTCAGGGATTAGTAAGTTGGGTATGGAGACTAGCCACTGCCCATGGGCCCAGCTCCTGAGCTGAAGAGACAGCTGGAAGATTCGGGTATGTGGATGCTTCAGACTTCTCCTGTTCTCTTCCATATTGGAGCGATTATGTTTTGAGAAATGTCCTTCCATCCTGGCCTTCGAGAAAAAAAATACTTGTCTCTTTCTGAAGTCCCTAATGTCTTCACCCAAATGCCAGCCTGACTTGACTATCAAGAGCAGTGCAGAGAACTGGGTAAGTACAGACATGGCTGTTGCTTGGACCTAGATATTTCCCGCTGGGCTGCAATGGCAGACTGCATGCTAATCCATGTTGAATGCAAGGGAAAAGATCTTTGAGAGACCCTCTGTTCCCCGGCCTATTACTGATAATGTGTTTCTGTAACAGCTGAGTTACACTTTTCCTCAGGGGGCAGCTACTATGATTCCTTGCCAATTCTATATATTTTTTCCAGCTTGGGCTACAATCTTCTGCTGCCCATGGCACTGGGACCTCTCCTGTAAGGAACTGTTGTCAGTTTGAATAACCACTGTCAGCTTCTCCAAAATGCTAAGAGGGTGAACAAATAGTCCATGACCTAGTCACTTCCAAATCTCCACCCAACCCCCACCCACCCCATCCTATTCTCTTTGAACAATCTTCAGGAAGGAATGAGCAGGGCCACTTAGGCATAGAAACGCATCTGTTTGCTTTGATTTTGTATTATGTTGCATGCATCATTGATGTATTGTGTACCTGAACACAAGGGTACACAACTATTGTTAATTACTATGATCTGGAGAACTGTTGTAATTTAGTAAAGTGTTGATGACTATACAAAGACAGAAAAGAAATTATATTTGACTGTCTGTAATTTTCAAAGTTTAGTTGAGCCACTTACTGAATGGAAAAGTTCAGAGTCTGCTGTGCAGAATGCTTTTCTGCACAGCTTGGTTTGTCAAAAAAAAATTGCAGAGTTCAGTTTAATCTTTCTCCGCATCCAAGGACAGATCACTGGAGTCATGTCCACACACTTTGCACACTATGAGAGTCTTGTTGGCTTGTGTTTGTATGATCTAAGGGTGTCCTGTGCATTGACAGAACTGTGCTATGTGTCATGTGTGTGCTAGTCTGTGTCTATGATAACTCGCTTGGTGAAAGTTGAAGAAATGATAGTAATGGTGCTTAATAAATTAGAGATTTACCTGCATGAAAGTCCTCTGGACTTCAAAGAGAAGAGGTTGATGTTCCCTCTAGCCCATTCCATGTGACTGTAGATGATTAGAGTCTTATCAGAGGTACTGGGGTGCATGGACTGGTAGCCAGCAGCAGTCTTATAGGGAATTCTATCAGAAGAACACAACCCATTTCTTGGTTGGAGGAAGCTACATCAACTTGTCCAGGAGATGCACACAAGATCTGCTCACTCCACACTTTGAGCAGCTGAACCAAAGATTCCTAGAACACTTGAAAAGGGATGTCAGGCCATTGGTGACACCCGAGGAAGCAATCCCTATTGTATTGGCAAATTTTGTGTGTGAACTTGACACAGGCAGGAGTTATCACAGAGAAAGGAGCTTCAGTTGGGGAAATGCCTCCATGAGATCCATCTGTGGGACATTTTCTCAATTAGTGATAAAGGGGAGAGGGCCCTTGTGGGTGGTACCATCTCTAGGCTGGTATTCTTGGGTTCTATAAGAGATCAGGCAGAGCAAGCCAGGGGAAGCAAGACAGTAAGGAACATCCCTCCATAACCTCTGCATTAGCTCCTACTTCCTGACCTGCTTAAGTTCCAGTCCTGACTTCCTTTAGTGATGAACAGCAGTGTGGAAGTGTCAGCTCAATAAACCCTTTCCTCCCCAACTTGCTTCTTGGTCATGATGTTTGTGTAGGAACAGAAACCCTGACTAAAACACCTATTAAACACCATACACGCTGACCCATATACTCTCTTAGTGCCAACTCTTGCTTTAGAAACCAAGAAAACCCTCTACCCAAATCCAATTCATTCCTAGGAGTCCTAAAACTCATCAAGTACCTATAGTTGCATAACTTTTGCATGTGATTCTCTGTATACTAAAATTATTATTGTTAGATCACTTAATTCAAGTGCAGGCTTTGGAAGCGCAGAGTTGCTGTATGTCATGGCCAGCCTTCTCTTCCCTTGGAAAAATGGTTATTTAAAGTTTTTATATATAAACATTAAAATACATTGGACTTCATGGTGTCCTAATGGTTAGGATCCAGTTATTTCAAATGTTAATTCTGAAAACTGAAGCTGGGAAATAAACAAACAAAAAAACAAACAAACAAACCAAAGCCCTGTTGCTGCCAGATGATCTTACTTATCTTAAATGTAGCTGAGACTTAATTATCTGTTCAAAGAGCTGATGACTCTACTTTCTCCTAAACACAAGTGCCTTTAACTTTTTAAAACTTATTGTAATGGTGTATTGGATCTATTAGAAATGTTTCAGAAAACACTAAAGTGCTATGAATATATTTTGAGACATTTGTACTCATGTATTTTAGGAAGATAATTAACATCTAATATATTTTTCCTGAAAGCATCACTTTCATAAACCAGCATTTAGTCAGTGAGTAAATGACTTTTGTTAGTTATAAAATTTTGTGCAAACATCATAAATGCTAATAAGGATTTTATTTCAAAATAAACTGTAGAAAGAAATTAAATTTTGTCCGTTTTTTTGAATAGGCAAAGGTAACAGAAAATTAGGTAATGTGAAATACATTATTTTACATTTTTTTAAAAAGGCAAATACAAATAGATTCCAATTATAATCACTTTATGTTATCTTAACACATATGTTAACATACAATATTTCCAGTCATGAATTTGATAAGACATCTAGTTACCATCATACATAATTACAAAAACAGAGTAGTAATATACATAATATAAATTAAAAATCATTTTACTAGATTATTATTTTCCTAAGAATAAAGCTGGTAAAGAAATGTAAGTTCATTACTAAGGCTGTAATTGGAATAAAAAGATGAAATATTTTAGCAGATGCTTTAGGGTCAAATCCTGGGCCCTAGAAGTCTCACTGCTGGCTAAGCTGCCCATCCTCAATGTTAGTAAAGGAGCCAAATAATAATGAAAACGGAGAAAAGAGAGCTATTCACTGTGCCCATGTTGGAAGGAGGAACAAATAAAAGGTCCTGTGGTTCCAAGTACATCCTTAGAGTGCCAACGATGACATGCAGGTTCAAATGGAGAGTTGAGGTTTAAATCATCAAGAGTCCAGGCCTGGGGTGTAGCTGCCCCAACCATTGACCACCATTATCTGCATTCCTGCCTGCCCTGTAGTTAGTTGGTCTGCTAGGGTTTTAGAACCGTGTGGGATATCTTCCATAGGTCTGTGGGTTTGTGTCTGGCTCTTCAATTGGTTCCATTGAGCAATACTCTCTGTTTTTATGCATGCCAATAGCATGTGGTTTGTATTACCATATCTCTGTAGTACAGCTTGAAATCAGGGATCGTGATACCTCTGGAAGTTCTTTTATTGTTCATGATTGTTTGAGCCAGAAAGGCAAAGCAGCATGGAGGACTCTAAAGGGGATGGATAGATTTCTCTTGAAGGGGAAATAGATTAGCTTTGGGCAGGGTACGGGCAGGTGGGAATGGGAACAGAGAGATCAAGCAGAGGGGAGGGGAGGGAAAAAAGGAGAAAGTACTGGGATAGACAACTGGAATTAGAGGGCACTTTGTGGGGCAGAGGAGGTGCGTGATGTGGAAACCTTAGGATTCTATGAAGATGGCTCTAGCAAGGACTCCTAGTTAGAGAGGATTCAGAGCCTGAACTGGCCATTCTCTGTAACCAGAGGTAGGACTGTGACAGCAACCCAGCCACAAAACCTTTAACCTATGGGCAGTGGAGGCACAGAACTTGTGGGAGTGGCCAACCAATGACTAGTCTAATTTGAGGCCCAGGAGAGGGAGCCCATGGCTGAGGGCCAGGAATCAGAGGCTGAATAGCCCAGGCACCTATGATAGAAAAAAATCAATGATTCCTAATGCTATTCTGATATAGACTGGTGCCTTATTCAATCTTCATCAAAGAGGCTACCACTGGCAGCTGATGGGAGCAGATGCACAGATCCACAGCCAAATATTAGGAGAGATAGCCTGGGTTGTAGATTGTCATTGAGTCCTTCCCTTGGAGCTCCAGGAAGTCAATGGAAGTAGGGGAGGAAGAAATGTAAGAGTCATAGTAGTTGAGAATACTAGGAGAGCACAGCCCACAGACTTCAACTAAGCAGGGTTCATAGGAACACAGAGTCTGAAGCAGCAATCACAGAGCCTGCATGGGGCTGGGCTAAGTCCTCTGCATATATAATATATTTGTTAGCCTGGTGTTTTGTGGGACCTGTAACAGTGGGAATGGGGGTGTCTCTGACTCTCTCATCTGTTCTTTCCACCTATTGCAATCCCTTGATATGAGAGTTCTTGTGTAACCTTATTGTATCTTGTTATCCTGTATTTGGTGGATATTCCAGGGAGGCTTATTTGTTTCTGATGGGAAACGGAACTGGGGGAGAGGAGAGAAGGAATGTAGAATAGAAAAGAAAACTGTGGTTGGGATGAATGGGAATTTAAAAAAATAATTCCTTTAAAAAACAAATCTGTATGGCTAATTCAAGCAAGTAAGATGTCTTGGAAGAGTATCTTAGAGCTAGCTCACCTGGAGACCATTCTTGAGTTTAATTCTGTCTGTTTTGTGGGAGATATCCTAACCTCTTTTAAACAAAAAATCCTGTTTAGGTTCTTTTGATAGAAGTTGTTCTTCTGCATAATTTAAGAGAACAGTTAAAAATTTCACAGTAGGAAACACAGCCAACAAGAACAAACATTTAAAGAAAACTAATTTGAAGATTAAGTACTTGTTTACAGATATGCTCCTCAGGGACCCTTACCCAATACCTTTTAATAATTAGGAGACACTGCTCAGAGTGCACAGTGTTCAGGCATACCCAATTATCTTGACTTCAATAGAATAGTCACGATAAAATTAGGAACATATGAACACAGGTCTGGAAAAAGTTAGCACTACTAACAATTCTAACTTATAGGATACTAGCCTGGCAAAGTGTTCTCCTAAACTTTGCATTCTAGAAAGCTTAGGTATTTGGGGAACATAAATGCACCCAATACACGAAGGAGCTAACAAAAATTAGCATGGATGTTCTTTACATCTATGTCTGAATTTGGCTTCTACTTATGAAACAAAACTTAGAATCCTTGGCTCAGGAAAATAACAGGTTTATAATACTGTCAAAATTAAAAACTTTGGATCTCTTACATATTTGGGGTACAGTGACCACAACCTGACTCACTTTCTGGTGCACAAGTGCATTTATAGGTTCAATCATTAAATACTTATGTGTCCAAAGCAAACAGATGCAGACCAGGGATTCACGTAGCACACCTTCTCAAATAGCACATTTATTTGCTTTTGTATCTGAATGGGCATGATTAAAAACAGCAGAAATGTCAGAAGACTTTCATTGGCATTGCACATATCAAATAAAAGAGAGTACTTACTGAACATTTTGCATAAAGTTTACAAGTCTTTACTTTTGCAAAATTTGCAATATATATATGCAAAGGTTCTAACACAGCTCCACATATTTGTAGTCACTGGACACTGTGTGTTAAATGTACTACAATCATCTAAATACAGCTGCTTAGAAAGTGTCCATTTAAGAGTCTATCACAAATACATAGTTAAATGTACCTTGGCTTCATTAAAACTCAGTTTTCTAAGCAGTCAGAAGTCTAGCAATCAGATAAAAGAATAAACAATCACCTTAATGTAAGACACTATTGCTGATGCCAAGAAGAACTTGCTGACAGGAGCCTGGTGAGGCTGTTCCCCGAGAGAGTCTACCAGCACCTGACCAATAGGGATGCACATACTCATAGCCAATCATCTGTCTGAGCCTGGGGAACCCAATGGAAGAGCTAGGGGAAGGACTGAAGGAGCTGAAGGGGGTTGCAACCCCACAGGAAGAACAATATCAACTAACCTCACCAGCCAGAGCTCCCAGAGACTAAACCACCAACCAAAGAATCTCCAGATACATATGTAGCAGAGAATGGCCTTAGCTGACATCAATGGGAGGGCCGGCCCTTGGTCCTGTGGAGGTTTGATACCCCAGTGTAGGGGGATGCTAGAGAGGTGAGGCAGGAATGGGTGGGTGGGTGGAGAAGTATCCTCATAGAGGCAGAGGCGAGGGGAAGGGAGATGGGATTAGGGGATTTGTAGAGGGGTAACCAGGAAGTGGGATATCATTTGAGATGTAAATGAAAAAAGTGATTAATACAATTTTTTTTATCACAATAACAGAAAGAAAATCAAAACGAAGATTATCTCTATTTTTGGTAACAGTAGCATAGCAGTCTTTAAAAAATTACATTATATTCATTTCCTTTGGGGTGGGGATGGGGAGGGTTACATATGCCAAGGTCTGCATGTGAGGACCAGAAGAATTTGTGGAAGAGGGTTCTCTTCTGCTACCATATGAGACTCAAGAATCTGATTCAGGTTGGGATCTTGAAGGCAAGAGAGCTTTATCATTTTTATATACATAGTAAGCTTATCTGGTCTTATATTTATTGTAATTTGTATAGAATATTGGATTTTTCTTAATCTAAAATTTTAAAAATATTTTTTGAAAAATATTTAATAGATTTAAAAGATTTACACTTAAAGTGAGTTTCAAAATAATTAAAAATACCTATGTTTATAGGTACAGATTTGTATAGAAAGTACAGACAGAATAGAAAGGCAGATTATCTGCCTTTCTTTGCTGTCAATCATCTTGTTATCTTTGGTAAGCTAGACATCAAAAATCGTTCTCTATTTCAGAATTAAAATCTGAAAATGCCAGAACCAAACCATTCTACCAATTAACATTTAAAGACACCGGATATAAACCATTCCACCAGGAAACTCAAATGTAACATTTCAATATCTTCATTTTTTTCGGCGGGGCTGAGTTGAGATCTGTGCCTGATCAGCAGCCCGCTCCATTAGTCCCAAACTCCTCAGATTTCACCTGTCTGCTTTTCAGCCCACAGACTTTTCAAAGAAACGGGGGAAATGGAGTGATAGAAATAGACACAGGCAACAGCCCCTCCATATTAACACATACAGTCATCCCCCAACCATTCACATTCATACACGGACCGTGTGAGTCTCAAGTTAGTCATGCCCCAAATAGCAGTGTTCACGTGCACTAAGTTAAAAACATGCACAACTGAAGTAACCAGAGCCTGCCAGTCTGTTGTTTCAGGGAACTCTTGGAGCAGATTAAGTTTTTCCCTGCTGTTTTAGATACGGAATGAAATATAAAAATCAATTACATTAATTTGTGATGCATACTGAGATAAATAATTATACATTCGGGGAGGGGGTGGAGGCAGTGTAGTTATCAGAGGGAAGCATCAACATCCCGAGCCTGGTGCTTATTAGGCTCACATGAGCTTCATAAAGCTGTCTCCACACCCTCCTTGCTCGTTCCTTCCTGCTTGCCAACACAATTCAAACTTTTGTTCGTGGTTGTCCTTACTGTCCACTTAATAGGGGCTAGAATCACCTAGAAGAAATGCTTGATAAGAGGATGTCTGTGACAGCGTTTTGTGAACCCAGGGGTAAGATGCTAAAAAGCATAACTGTGTAAGCTGGGCTCCCGGACTGAATTTACTGAGTCACAGCAAATGTCCAACTGGCTCAGACCAGTCCTGAAAAGACAATGTTAGTCACACAAATGGCAGTCTCCAAGATAGTTTGAAAGAACCCTAGTGGCTCAAGAAACCCTTCTCCCAAAAAGAATTTAGAAAACAGAAATGTTAGTTCAAAAGAATCCCACAAAGATCAAAAGACCTTTCAAAATGACAAGACAAACAAACAAAATACAAAAGCACACACCAAGGCTCAGACTTGGGAGCTGGTAGACTTCAAACATTCATTTTTATGCTTCCTTCCAGAGGTGCAGAAAGCAGCTAATGCCTGATGAGCTGAAAAGGTATGTGTCCCAGAACGAAGTGATTTCACCAGCTTCATGGAAGTGTTCACTCAATCTGGGCTCATCTAGCTGTGCACAGCTAATAACCAAAATGTGTCTTTTTTTTCTTGACTTGTCAGGACAAAATTGCCACTGAGCTTTTAGAGTTTAAGTGATGTGGGAAGGCAGAGAAATGCAAAGGGGGCCCTGAGAGTGAGGGAGGTTGCCTTATCTCAGATGTGTGGCTCCGTTGGTTAGAAACCTAGAAGCCAATGGCCACCAAAGCCACCCCAGGTCAGTGGCTTTTGGGTTCTGTGTCTCATAAACTCAAAGAAGGACCTGGATGGACAGCAGGAGGGTAAGTTTAAAATGGGGCTTAATCGGCAGATTTCTCATAGTGGAGATTAAGAGAAGGAAGGCAGACCCCGTACAGGAAGAGCCCCTTAGTGAGATGGGAACACACATTGCCACAATTCTAAGCTTGGGGACATCTTATAAGCCTTACAGTCGGAACAGGTGAAGCAGCAGGAGCGGCAGGCTCGTCCCATAGGCCCACCGATATACTCAAGATGCCTCTCATTTTGACCCAGGTCCTCCTTTAGTGCTTCAGGCAAGGGACTCATTAAGGTTCTGGAAAAAGAAAAGATAACAAGAAACCAGAATGGGAGCCAAAGTTCACTTCTGACCTTCCTTGTTCCCCAGCAGGACAAAGAGAAAGTCGTTTCCAGATTCTGGCCAAGGACAAGAGTTAAGGTCCCAGTCACTAACGGCCTGACCAGTGCCTATCTCCTGTTCCTGTGTAAAGCCTGGGTCCTTGCAACCCTAACTCTACTTGGCCACCTGTCCCCAGTAGGTGAGCTAAAGATGAGTAATAGTCAAAGAAGAGGAAGGAATACATTCAGTGTGACCACCCGGAAACGAACAAACATAGACTCCAGGGATGCCAATGCTCAACCTCCAGGTACTAATACAAGATCTAGGTTTAAAGAGGGCTAGAGGTATACGACATTAATCAGTCTGCCCAAGGTGTGATCTCACTAAGTCACTGTGTGCACTCCAGTATGTCCTGCAAAGTATCCTAGAAAGATTTCGGGGCTGTGTGAATCACTTCTTCCAAGTTCCCCCTCCAGCTGGCTTAGTCTCAAGGGCTGAAACATTCTCTTCTCTCAGCATGGGATTCCTGAGCAAGTGTGCATTCCTTGGAGTCTGCGGTTCCAATAGTCTGGCAGTCAAAGGAGGGGGCAAGGGTCTTGCTTTAGATAGATCTTCTTTCCTACCTGCATTATATTAAAATTTCCTTCCATAGTAGGGTTATAGGTGGAACCCAGAAAATGTATATTTGTTTTATTCTGTATGTAATAGATGAGAGCTATGTTATTAAGTCTTACCAAGAAAAGAGATAATTAGTATTTCACACCTAAATGGGGATTACATTGTTAAAATCCGTTGTGTTAAATACTAAGAGCCTTCTAATTCGCAGTTTTCTGGGGGAAACTTAAGAAGTAAATTTAAAATTTAAAAGATTATAAGAACTAAAGTTTGGTTCTCTGTGAAGAGATATTTTTGCATAATTTCTCATCTTTGCTCTCTATGAAATGTACTGCTTGGCTAGTTCCTATTTCCTGTTCTTTATGACAATGGTAAGATGTTTTGGTTATTTTTGCAAGTTATATAATACAGATTAAGTCAACATTAACTCAGTTGGGTATAAATAATTTTATTGGATTGGATGCCTTGGGCCTGGAGGGGTTAAGAGCACTGGCTGCTCTTCCAGAGACCCAGGTTCAATTCCCAGCAACCATGCAGCAGTTCCCAACTGTCTGGAACTCCAGGTCCAGGGCACCCAACACTCCCTCAGACAGACATGCAGGCAAAACACCAACATATACAAAGAAGAAAGAAGAAAGAGAAAAGGGGGAGAGAGAATTTTATAAAATCCACTATAAAAAGGAATTGGATGCCTTAAGATTTAATTTGATACACCTGTACATTATCAAATTAACAAGATTAAACAGTCTTGTTCACAAAAAGGCTACATAAAATTTAGAGCATTTATATTCATTGCATCATTAGACTTCCTATTTATTTTGCAAAAGCTTTAATATAATGCATACTTGTTTTTATAGATATAGAATATAATATGATATAATTCTGAAAAATTATTATAGTGATTATGTTAAAGTTTTTGTTCTCATACTTTTTAAATATGTGCTTTTACCAATATACACGAATTTTTGTGTGACAAAAGTCTCCCAGGACTCTGTCTGGTTAGCTGTCTGTCACCTCACACCAGTCAGAATGGCTAAGATTAAAAACTCAGGAAACAACAGGTATTGTCAAGGATGTGGAGAAAGAGGAACACTCCTCCACTGCTGGTGAGACTGCAAGCTGGTACAACCACTCTGGAAATCAGTCTGGCGGTTCCTCAGAAAACTGGACACGATACTTCCAGAGGACCCAGCCATACCACTCCTGGGCATATACCCAGAAGATTCCTCAGCATGCAATAAGGACACATGCTCCACTATGTTCATAGCAGCCATATTTATAATAGCCAGAAGCTGGAAAGAACCCAGATGTCCCTCAATGGAAGAATGGATACAAAAAATGTGGTATATATACACAATGGAGTACTACTCAGCCATTAGAAACAATAAATTCATGAAATTCTTAGAGAAATGCATGTAGCTGGAGAACATCATACTAAGTGAGGTAACACAGTCTCAAAAGAACACCCATGGTATGCACTCACTAATAAGTGGATATTAGCCTAGAATCCTGGGACACTAAAGACACAATTCACATACCAAATGATGTCCAACAAGAAGGAAGGAGTGGCCAGGTAAACACTCCTTCCTGGGCTACCCTCACAGCAGGGGGGGGTGCTGGGGGGGATCTGCTAGACGCTCCCCGCCAGGTAGGCCTAGGTCTGCCTAGGCTCTGTGGGACTTCCCCTGCGCCCTCAGGCCATGCCGAGGCAGCAGGCCCCTGGACCAGCAGTAGCGGCGGGCCTCCATATTGCAACCAGGACACAGCTGGAGAGACCCAGGTAGACAAACTTCATCAGGGGCTACCATCGCATGGTGGCAGCAAGCTCATGATCCCTTAGAGCAACAGTCACGCATATTCACCAGTAGAGAAACAACAGGTGAGCCCAGCCTCACAGGAGATTCAAACACCAGCCAGTGACAACAAGGCCAACTAACACCAGAAATAACCAGATGGCAAAAGGAAAACGAAGGAACGTTACTAACAAAAATCAAGGCAACATGACAGCAGCTGAACCCAGTTCTCCAACAACAGGAAACCCTGGATACCCCAAAACACCAGAAAAACAAGACTTGGATATAAAATCACTGGTCAGGATGCTGATAGCTGAACACATAGAAAAATCTCGTAAAGAAATAGAGGAGAAAATGGATCAAATATGAAGCCATTACAAGGCAAATACAAAAATCACTTCAAGAAATGCAGGAGAAGATGGATCAAAAAGAAGAAGACAATAAGGAAGAAAGACAAAAATCATTTAAAGAAATACAGAAGAACGTGGGCCAACAAGTAGAAGCTATGAAAGAGAAATAACAAAAATCTATTAAAGAAATACATGAAAACACAATCAAGCAAGCAAAAGATCTGAGCACATCCATCCAGATACTAAAAACAGAAGTAGAAACAACTAAGAAATCACAGAGGGAGACAACATTGGAGATAGAAAACCTTGGGAAGAAATCAGGGGCCATAGATGCAAATATCAACAATAGAATACAAGAGATAGAAGACAGAATCTCAGAAGCCGAAGATACCATAGGAACTATTGATTCAACAGTCAAAGAAAATACTAAATGCAAAAAGGTTGTAACCCAAAACATCCAGGAAATCCAGGACACAATGAGAAAACCAAACCTAAGGATTATAGGTATAGATGAGAGTGAAGATTTACAAGTTAAAGGGCCAGCAAATATCTTCTATAAAATTATGGAAGAAAACTTCCCCAACCTAAGGAGAAAGATGCCCATGAATATACAAGAAGCCTATAGAACCCCAAACAGACGGACCAGAACAGAAATACATCCCGTCACATAATAATCAAAACTTCAAATGTACTAAACAAAGAAAGAATATTAAAGGCAGCAAGAGAAAAAGGCCAAGTAACATATAAAGGAAGACCTATCAGAATAACACCAGACTTCTCACCTGAGACCATGAAAGCTTGAAGATCCTGGGCAGATATCATGCAAACTCTAAGAGAACACAAACTTCAGCCAAAACTACTTTACCCAGCAAAACTCTCAATAGCCATAGATGGAGACACCAAGGTATTCCATGACAAAACAAAATTTGCACGATATCTTTTCACAAATCCAGCCCTACAAAGGATAATAGGGGGAAAACACCAAAACAAGGATGGAAACTACACCCGGGAAGAAGCAAGATAGAAACCTCCTCTCATCAAACCCAAAAGAAGATAACCTCTCGAATACAAAAAAATTAAATAAATAAATAAATAAATAAATAAATAAAAATAAATACATAAAAATAAAAATAAATAAATAAAAATAATTTAAAAATGTCTGGAGGTAATAATTACTATTCCTTAATATCTCTTAACATCAATGGACTCAATTCCCCAATAAAAAGACATAGATTAACAGACTGGATACGGAAACAGGACCCTACATTTTGCTGCATACAGGAAACACATCTCAGTGTTAAAGACAAACACTGCCCTAGAGTAAAAGGATGGAAGACAATTTTACAAGCAAATGGTCTCAGGAAACAAGCTGGAGTAGCCATTCTAATATCAGATAAAATAGACTTCCAACCTAAATTCATCAAGAGACTCAGAAGGTCACTTCTTGCTGGCCAAAGGGAAAATCCACCAAGAAGAGCTCTCAATACTGAACATTTATGCTCCAAATGCAAGGGCACCCTCCTTCATAAAAGAAACCTTACTAAAGCTAAAAGCACACATTACACCTAACACAATGATTGTGGGTGACTTCACCACTCCACTCTCCTCAATGGACCAATCAGGAAAGCAGAAACTAAACAGGGACACAGTAAAACTAATTGAAACTTTGGACCAATTGGATTTAACAGATATATATAGAACATTTCATCCTAAAGCTAAAGAATATACCTTTTTCTCAGCACCGCATGGTACCTTCTCCAAAATTGATCATATAATTGGTCACAAGATAGATGTCAACAAATACAAGAAGATCGAGCTAATCCCATGCCTCCTATCAGATCACCATGGAGTAAGAGTGGTCTTCAATAGCAACAAAAACAACAGAAAGCCCACATACACATGGAAACTGAACAATACTCTACTCAATGACACCTTGGTCAAGGAAGAAATTTAAAAAAAGAAATCAAAGACTTTTTAGAATTCAGTGAAAATGAAGGTACAACCTACCCAAATCTATGGGACACAATGAAAGCAGTGCTAAGAGGAAAACTCATAGCTCTAAGTGCATCCAAAAAGAAACTGGAGAGAGCATACACTAGCAACTTAACGGCACACCTTAAAGCCCTGGAAGAAAAAGAAGTTAATTCACCCAGGAGGAGTAGAAGACAAGAAATCACCAAACTCAGGGCTGAAATCAATTAAGTAGAAAAAAGAGAACCATACAAAGAATCAACAAGACCAGGAGCTGGTTCTTTGAGAAAATCAACAAGATAGATAAACCCTTAGCCAGACTAACCAAAGGACACAGAGACAGTATACAAATTAACAAAATTAGAAATGAAAAGGGAGACATAACAACAGAAACTGAGGAAATTCAAAAGATCATCAGATCCTACTACAAAGGTCTATACTCAACACAACTGGAGAATCTGGAGGAAATGGACAATTTCCTAGACAGATACCAAATACCAAAATTAAATCAGCATCAAGTAGATCAGCTAAATAGTCCCATGACCCCTAAAGAAATAGAAGGGATTATAGAAATCCTCCCAACCAAAAAAAGGACGGGACCAGATGGTTTTAGTGCAGAATTCTACCAGACCTTCAAAGAAGGCTTAACACCAATACTTTTCAAACTATTACACAAAATAGAGACAGAAGGGACACTGCCCAACTCATTCTTTGAAGCCACAATTACGCTAATACCTAAACCACAAAAAGATCCAACAAAGAAAGAGGACTACATGCCAATTTCTCTTATGAATATGGATGGAAAAATACTAAATAAAAATCTTGCCAACCGAATCCAAGAGCACATCAAAACGATCATTCACCATGATCAAGTAGGCTTCATCCCAGGGATGCAGGGATGGTTCAATATATAGAAATCCATCAATGTAATCCACTACATAAACAAACTGAAAGAAAAAAACCACATGGTCATCTCATTAGATGCTGAAAAAGCATTCGACAAAATTCAGCATCCTTTCATGCTAAAAGTCTTGGAAAGAGCAGGAATTCAAGGCCCATACCTAAACATAGTAAAAGCAATCTACAGCAAACCAGTAGCCAACATCAAAATAAATGGAGAGAAACTTGAAGCATTCCCACTAAAATCAGGGACTAGACAAGGCTGCCCTCTCCATATCTTTTCAATATAGTACTTGAAATTCTAGCGAGAGCAATTAGACAACATAAGGAAGTCAAAGAGATACAAATTGGAAAGGAAGAAGTCAAACTATCATTATTTGCAGATGATATGATAGTTTACTTAAGCGACCCAAAAAACTCCAGAGAACTTCTACAGCTGATAAACCACTTCAGCAAAGTGGCAGGTTATAGAATAAACTCAAGCAAATCAGTAGCCTTCTTGTACTCAAAGGACAAGCAGGCTGAGAAAGAAGTTAGGGAAATAACACCCTTCACAGTAGCCACAAACAACATAAAGTACCTTGGCGTAACTCTAACCAAACAAGCAAAAGATCTGTACGATAGGAACTTCAGGTCGTTGAAGAAAGAAATCGAAGAAGACCTCAGAAGATGGAAAAATATTTCTTGCTCCTGGATTGGCAGGATCAATATAGTAAAAATGGCCATCTTGCCAAAAGCAATATACAGATTCAATGTGATCCCCATCAAAATCCCAAATCAATTCTTCATAGATCTAGAAAGAGCAATTCTCAAATTCATCTGGAGCAACAAAAAACCCATGATAGCTAAAACTATTCTGAACAATAAAAGGACTTCTGGCGGAATCTATATCCCTGACCTTAAGCAGTACTACAGAGTAATTGTGTTAAAAACTGCATGGTATTGGTACAGCAACAGGCAGGTAGATCAATGGAATAGGATTGAAGACCCAGAAATTAACCCACAGACTTATGGTCACTTGATCTTTGATAAAGGAGCCACAACCATCCAGTTGAATAAATATAGCCTTTTCAACAAATGGTGCTGGTTCAACTGGAGGTCAACATGCAGAAAAATGGGAATTGACCCACTCTTATCTCTTTGCACTAAGATCAACTCCAAGTGGATCAAGGACCTCCACATAAAAGCAGACACACTGCAACTATCAGAATAGAAAATTGGGAAGACCCTGGAGGACATGGGCACAGGGGAAAAGTTCCTGAACAGAACACCAATAGCTTATGCACTAAGATCAAGAATTGACAAATGGGACCTCATAAAATTACAAAGTTTCTGCAAAGCAAAGGACACTGTCAGAAGGACAAAACGGCAACCAACAAAGTGGGAAAAGATCTTCACCAACCCTACATCCGACAGAGGGCTAATATCCAATATATATAAAGAACTCAAGAAGTTATACTGCAAAGAACCAAATAACCCTATCAAAAAATGGGGTACAGAGCTAAACAAAGAATTTTCACCAGAAGAAATTCGGATGGCCGAGAAACACCTTAAGAGATGTTCAACATCATTAGTCATCAGGGAAATGCAAATCAAAACAACCCTGAGATTCCACCTCACACCAGTCAGAATGGCTAAGATTAAAAACTCAAGAGACAACAAGTGCTGGCGAGGATGTAGAGAAAGAGGAACACTCCTCCTCTGTTGGTGGGATTGCAAATGGTAAAACCGCTGTGGAAATCAGTTTGGCGGTTCCTCAGAAAATTGGGCATGTCACTTCCAGAGGACTCTGGCATACCACTCCTGGGCATATACCCAGAGGATTCCCCTGCATACAATAAAGACACATGCTCCACTATGTTTATAGCAGCCTTGTTTATAATAGCCAGAAATTGGAAGGAGCCCAAATATCCCTCAAAGGAGGAATGAATACAGAAAATGTGGTATATTTATACAGTGGAATGCTACTCAGCAATTAAAAATAATGAATTCATGCAATTCGTAGGTAAATGGTTAGACCTGGAAAATATCATCCTGAGTGAATTAACCCAATCACAAAATAATACACATGAAATGCAATCACTGATAAGTGGATATTAATGAGCCCAGAAGCCCTAAGTACTCAAGGCACAATTAGCAAGTCAAATGATTCCCAAGAAGAAGAAAGGAGAGGACCCTGGGCCTGTAAAGATTGGATCCAGTTTTGTAAAGGAACCATGAGAGGAGGGGGAATGATTGGGGAATAGTTGGGGGGGGAGAGGAACTATGGGACGTATGGTGGGTGGGAACTGGGAAAGGGGAAAGCCTTTGGAATGTAAACATAGAATATAGAAAATAAAAATTAAAAAAGAATATATCTAATAATAATAATAATAATAATAATAATAATAATAATAATAAAGAAGGAAGGAGTGGACCCTGGTTCTGGAAAGGCTCAAAGCATCAGTGTAAGGGAATACCAGAACAGGGAAGTTGGATACGGTGAATGGTGGAACACGGGGAGGGAAAAGGGCATGGGGGACCTTTGTGGGGCAGGGAACCAGAAAAAGGGAAATGAAATGTAAATAGAGAATTTATTGAATAAAAAAGTCTCCATTTTATAAAATTACATTATGTAAGAACATGAAAACTACCCCTTTGATTTCCTTTACCTCATTAGTTCATATATTGCTAGTAAATAATGCTACAAGAAGCCAGTATCAATAAGTTTTATTTAATGTTTTATGCAAGTAAGACAGCTATAATAAAATACTGTCTATAAAATTTTCTGATACTTTGTATTTGAGCACACAGGTAGTAAATTCACCTGTAATATATTCTAAGGCAGGTAGTAACTGTGTCTTTTCCCACTGGCTGGGGCCAACCTCATTCTCTTTTGAGAGTGGCTGGTTTTAAAAGAATTGGCATAAAACAATGAAGGAAAAGAGGAGGGGGTGGACCTCTCCAGGCCATCAGGTTCTTGGCATGAAGTGTGTTTGCATGTGTGCCTGTACGTGTGTGAGTGTGTGTGTGTGTGTGTGTGTGTGTGTGTGTGTGTGTGTGTGAGAGAGAGAGAGAGAGAGAGAGAGAGAGAGAGAGAGAGAGAGAGAGAGGTGTCTTTTTACAAACAAAAGTTTTACCAGGGAGGGAGATTAAAAGATTTGAACTTTTTGCTCAAAAGTTTTACAAGTTGAAGGAGACTTATAGAATATGACCTTTGGTGGGCTAGATACATTATTTCTACTGGTGGCCATTAGCACTACCCCTCAAATTTGTAGGAGGTTCCCCATTTTCATTTTCCATTGCTGTAGAACTATCGTATTTATATGCATGGGTCTTCTGTGTGATCCAAGGTTTTGTGGGATCCTTTGTATGCTGAGGACATGGTTGTTTCTCGGGCATTCAAGATTTTTACAATGCAAACTTCAGACCACTTTGCTAGGTTTCTGTACCAAACTGATATTCATAGGTTTAGTGGTGCTAACCTTGCCAAGGTCATGTCCATGTGTTCCTAATTACAAGAAGACTTTAGTAAAGATCCTTAGACATGTCTTAACTGTATAGTCTCAATAGTTCTTGTCTGGTGATTAAACACCTTTGGGGAATTTTTCACCTAAGGAATATACCTTAAAGAAAGTTTTGTACTTCATTTTGAAACTTTTCATTTACTTTTAAAATGATAGTTGGATGGCTGTTCTTGGAAAATGTGATTTATTATTCACAAACTATTTCCTCTACAAACTGAGAAAAAATTCAGTATATTTCTAAGAAAATAAAATTTAGGACAAGTCAAGGGTTCTGAAATGATCCTCGTAGTAATTATTCTGAAATGTGTCAGGCAATAAAGCTATGTAGACTCAAAGTAGTTATGCTTTTTACTTTTTAATTCTCTTGTGAAATTTTATCTTTCTTATCTGTTGATTATCTGCTGTAAAAGGACAGCTTGGAGCTTTCCTCTCAAAAGGTTAATGTACAGAACAGCACCCACAGCAGACTGAACTTCTGCTTTTCAGCCTTTTGATGGAAAGACATTTAAACCCATCTTAGGATCTTAAGAAAAAAAAACTATTGTCAAGCAAAGAGAGAACTGAGGTTCTTCCCATGTGACAATCAACAGTTCTAGAATTTAAGGCTAGACTCCTGCTCCAAATCCTGTGTTACTTGGCTTCTCACTTGCATGCAGTTAGCAAAGTAAAGGTCTCTCTCTCTCTCTCTCTCTCTCTCTCTCTCTCTCTCTCTCTCTCTCTCTCACACACACACACACACACACACACACACACACACACATGCAAACACACACACATATAAACAAAACAACAAAACAAAACAAAAAAAAACCTGCTTTCAATCTCAATGTGGCCTTGTTGCCAAAATCTTTGATTGTAACAGAACCTATTTCTTGGCTCATGTGGACTTTACCCAGGGAAGAGAGCCCAGAAACAAAACGATCATCCAAATCACTCTAAACCACTGCCCGTTTCTGAGGAGGTCATAGTAAGTGCTTCTCTTGATGTTCTATTGCTCAGGGAAGGACAGAGAGGGGAGATAAAGAAAGGGAAGCACTGAATCTGAGGCCAGGAACTGGGGCGTTAGTGTCCCAGAAGTGAGCAGCTTCAGCTCAGACACAGCCTTCACATTTAAAAATGTAATTTCCCACTTCTTGGTATAGTTCTTAAATTTCTCAAACCACTTTTCTAAATCATTAATTTCATCATTATTTCTTATATAATTTTAAATTCCAGTTAAAATATATTGATCACTCTGGTCTTCATTTCTTACTGGCTACTTAGGGTAGGAAAACAGAAACAAAACCAACATCCAAACAATTTGGGAACACTAAATGGTTCCCATTTAAAAGCAACAATTGTATAAAGTAAATTAACCTAATTGTCAGACATGAAGTCAACTACAGTGCCAGATGGAGGTTTTCTCCAAACATTTTATTATTCCTTGAATTTGTGTTTCTCATTTTACTGTTTCCTTCCCATTTCCCCGGACAATTGAAACCTATTATGGCAGTTAGAAAAAATGTTTTTCTAAGTTAGGATTTTATTTTTATTTTATGTACATTGGGCCTTGCCTCCATGTATGTCTTCCGTGTGAGGGTGTCAGATATGCTGGATCCGGAATTACAGACACTTGGGAGCTGCCATGTGGGTGCTGGGAATTGAACCCAGATCCTCTGGAAGAGCACCCAGTGCTCTTAACCATCTCTCCAGTTGGGCAGCTAGAAAATGTGATGTTTTGTATTAAATTTATACATAGTCATATAAGGAGATTCCTTGAGTCTCACCTAAATGGGACCTCCCCACTCTGCTGGGTTATTTTGAGTATCTAGAGGAGTGGTTCTCAACCTGTGAGTCACCACTCCTTTTAGAAACCTTTATTTCCAAAGATATTTACATTACAATTCATAAGAGTAGCAAAATTACAGTTATGAAGTAGCAGCAAAAAATAATTTTATGGTTGGGATTCACCCCACCATGAGGAGCCATATTAAGGGGTCACTACATGAAGAAGGTTGAGAACCACTGCTCTAGGCACTTGTGGGAGAACTCAATACACCGGCTGGGGGCCCACTGTGTTTTTCTAGATGGACCAACAAAATTACTTTCACCCAGGGAGAGAATTACTGTTACTAGAGCCATAAGAATCCATGTTGTGCCTAGAAGCCTTGACAAGCCAGGTTTGGCCACGCATCTTCACTAGGCCAGTACAACAGAAAAGTAATATTGAAAAGCTGAATAGTTACTCAATATGGCTACAGTGGGATGTGGGGCAAAAGGCTCCAATGACTCAACAGTTCCATCTTGGGGATCACAATGTGAGGTTTAGATTTAAGTAGAGGGCAAAGGGTGCACATAGCTGAGCAGTCCCAGTCAATGTGAGGCCCCAGTCATCACCTGTCTTCTGTTCAGGCTTTCTAGAAAAGTGGTCTGTCAAGTTGTTAAAACTGTGGGAATCTCTTCAGGGAGATAAGTTTTCCCTCTACCTTCTAGCATAGAATTCCTAGGGAAGTTCTAATTTCCTGGGGTCCCTTCCTTCAGCAGCCTAAAGGCCTGTGGGTCCAAGAAAGCCCTTAGTGTTCTGTGTGCAGATTATGTGAATCAGAATCAGGGAAATGCTACAATAACATTGTGTAGTATTTACACTTGTCCTGACAGCACAGAGAAATGTTCGTGTAAGTACAATGGAAGATGTCTGGTGTTATGTTTGTGTGACACATCATTGTTATTCATCTTATTAGAGCCATTTTCATTCAGTGAATCTGCTTAAAATTTGGTATTTGAGCTTTCAGCTTGAGAGGAGGATCCTTTGCATTGCCAAAGATCACCTGCCTGGCTCTTACAAGTTTGCTGGGGAACATAGCCGTATTTTCTTGAGTCTCTTCCTTTATCTGGTGTCTACTTCCAAAGCCCTAATTTTCTGGTTTAGTTCATGTTCAAAGATTTGTCAGACAGATGATTAGCTTGTAAGTTTTCATGCCAGACTTTTCTGGAAGGAGATTTGAGAGAGAGAGAGAGAGACAGAGAGAGAGAGAGAGAGAGAGAGAGAGAGAGAGAGAGAGAGAGAGAGAGAGAGAAAGAGAGAGAGGGAGAGAGGGAGGGAGGGGGAGAGAGAGGGAGGGAGGGAGGGAGGAAGGGAGGGAGGAAGGGGGAGGGAGGGAGGGAGAGAGAGAGAAAGAGAGAGAGAGAGAGAGAGAGAGAGAGAGAGAGAGAGAGAGAGAGATCTACTGGACATCTAGTGTATCCTTTCTCTCTGAGAACAGACTACACTAGTGCATCATCTACTCCTAGAACAGACTGCATATGTGCATCCTGCACTGCTCAACAGACAGCACTGGTGCATCATCTACTCTTAGAATAGACTGCATGTGTGCATCCTGCACTCCTAGAAGACTGCATGTGTGCATCCTGCACTTCCCAACAGACAGCACTGGTGCATCATCTACTCCTAGAACAGACTGCATGTGTGCATTCTGCACTCCTAGAACAGACTGCATGTGTGCATCCTGCACTTCCCAACAGACAGCACTGGTGCATCATCTACTTTTAGAACAGACTGCATGTGTGCATCCTGCACTCCTAGAACAGACTGCATGTGTGCATCCTGCACTTCCCAACAGATAGCACTGGTGCATCATCTACTCCTAGAATAGACTGCATATGTGCATCCTGCACTGCTCAACAGACAGCACTGGTGCATCATCTACTCCTAGAACAGACTGCATGTGTGCATCCTACACTTCCCAACAGATAGCACTGGTGCATCATCTACTCCTAGAATAGACTGCACTGGTGCATCATTCACTCCTAGAGCAGGTTGCATTGGTGCATCCTTAACTCTTAGAACAGACTGCATGTGTGCATCCTGCACTTCCCAACAGACAGCACTGGTGCATCATCTACTCTTAGAACAGACTGCATGTGTGCATCCTGCACTCCTAGAACAGACTGCATGTGTGCATCCTGCACTTCCCAACAGATAGCACTGGTGCATAATCTACTCCTAGAACAGACTGCATGTGTGTATCCTGCACTGCTCAACAGATAGCACTGGTGCATCATCTACTCCTAGAACAGACTGCATGTGTGCATCCTGCACTTCCCAACAGATAGTACTGGTGCATCATCTACTCCTAGAATAGACTGCACTGGTACATCATTCACTCCTAGAACAGGTTGCATTGGTGCATCCTTAACTCTTAGAACAGACTGCATTGGTTCATCCTGCACTGCTCAACAGATGGCACTGGTGTATCATCTATTCCTAGAACAGTCTGCATTGGTGCATCCTGCACTCCTAGAACAGACTGCATTGGTGCATCCTGCACTCCTAGAACAGACTGCATTGGTGCATCATCTACTCCTAGACAGACTACTTTGGTGCATCTTTCATTCACAGAACAGACTGCACTAGTGAATCCATCAAATTTAGTGATGATAAATTAGAACCTACTTTTTCTACACTCATCCTCTCCTGCAGCAGAAGTCACACACGCTGCGCATCTACACATACATACTCACGCATATATGTTTAACATTATCACATTTAACATTATTCATATCTTAATGAATTCTCTAGATCACCAGTATCTAGCAGGAATAATTTTAAAAAATGATTTAAATGAGAGTGAACAGTGAGAAATACAAAACTAATTCAGAAAGAGCATAATTTATATCCTGCTTTTTTTTTTTTTTAGCAAATGGTATTCTGAAGCAGTTAAGAGGCATGACAGAGGTGTACTGAAAGTCTCAATATACTTAACATCAAGACAAAAAATCTTTTTAGAAATGTACTCTTTGAAAATGTTATACACTTGTACTAGGTATCTTGATCACATTCACTTTCGTTCCCTCCCTAAACTTCTCCCAGAGTGCCCCATCTAGCAATCTCCCTCCCAACTTTCTGCCCCAATCCTGTCTTTCTGACCCTGTGCCACTCACTATAAAACACTGAATCCAATGAGGGTTGGCCCTATGCACATGGACATCGGATCATACACCAGTGCATGGATAATGTATCAGTGACCACACCCACAAACAACAGCAATGCCAGTAGACTTCCAGCTGCAAGTGACCCTTGAGTCCCTCCTACTTCCACACTGGGATTTTTTACTGACTTAATATTGTTCAGGTCTTGTGTAGGAAACTGAAACTTCTGGAAATCATGTGTGAAGCATACATGCCATATCCAAAGAGCGGCATTTCACATTTCTTCTCATTCTCAGAAATACAGAAGGGATGAGTTTCACAGCTTTACTGCAAACCATTGAATGCTGGCTAGGATTGAAAATCAGCTCTAGGGCCATTCAGCAGGCCCTGGGGTGGTAGCCTTCTCATGGCTAGTTGTGCTGTTTGTGTTTTAGACACAAAACCTATGTGGCCAGAGTTCTGTATGGGAAACAAATTTAAACCTAGTGTAGCTGTGGTTCAATAAAGGATTGAGAAATACAAAGACACCAGTAGATTTTTCTGTTAAAATTTGCTCCAGTTTAAAATATACTCTGTTAGAATAGCCAGTCTATCTCTGGTATACAGGAAATGGATGAGATGTAATAGTTCTTGGCCCACATTACAGTTAGTATCTCTGCTTCTGAAGTCTTGGCAGAACTCTCAAGAAGTCAATGCCCACACAATGTAGGTGAGGGTGGCTTGGTTTCCTGGTGTAGTCAATAGGAATCAGATCCCATGGTGCAAACCAGTTTTCCTGAGATCAAGCACCATCACAAATGATGTTCTCTGCGACCAAGAATGCTTTCATGTTTGGTACTCACAGGATATGTGCAACCTCATTTCAAATGAGCTTTTTTTAAGATTTTGTTTTTTTATTTTATTTTATTTTTTACATTTATTGTTGACAAAATATCTGTCTTCTCTGTTAACACAGTTAATCCTGCGACTGCTACAAAAAGAATTTCACATTTCACATCCGGTTTCCTTGCTCACCAGACTCGTCTGATCCAGGTCTTCCAGAGGTTAAAACCAGCACTCTAAGGACACGCAGCTTTGGCATACCTAATGTAACACAAGCATGGGTCACACTGTAGGAGCCCACAGGTTTGGTGAATTGCGTTGTACTGTTTCTTTTTTAAATTTTTAGTAGAGTTGTATTATTTTATTGTGTGTGTCTGAGTATATGCATGTGCACCATGTGATTATAGGATGGCTGCTGTGCAGGCCACAGAAGAGCTCAGTTCCCCTGGAAACGGAGTGAGTGGGCAGTTTTGAGCTGCCTGACCTGGGTGATGGGCGCCAACCCCAGGTTGCCAACTGTATGTACTCTACGGGCTGGACAACTCTCCAGATCCTTTCTATGTGTATATATTTTTAAAAAAAATCATGTCAATTTTTCTTAGTAAAGTACAACAAATTTGAATGCAACCAAGTTTTTATCTGTTTTTTACACAGCTTACCCGCAGTGGCTGGCATAGCAGCAGCAGTCCCTGAGTGATGAGCCTCCCTTGTTCTCAAAACAACCTGTGGATTACATGGCTCTCAGCAGGGACTCTGTTTTTATTTTTCTTTAGTTTGTATTTGCTTGGTAGTTTTATTTTATTTGTTTTGAGGAAGGGCTACACATGCAGTTCAGGCTGGTCTTGAACTCTCCACATAGTCTGGGCTAGTCTCCAGCTAGCAATTCTTCCTTAGACTTCTCCTTCTCCTTCCTTCTACTATGCCAGGAAGGAACTGTATTTTTAAATATCAATTTCTGGTTTTTTGTCTTTCTAATAACAAATAAATAGTTAACATGAGAAACCTTAGCAATCTTAGTTCAAATGCTTGTTTTAGATAAAGAAATGAGAAAGAGGCTCATGAAAAGACGGATCAGTGGTCGTCTCACTCCGAATATTTGTACAACAAGCAAGAGGTGCACCTTCACCACATAGATAGCTCCGTAGGTCAGGCTGCTTGCTGTACAAGCTGGGCAAGCTAGGTTTGATCCCCAGAACCCGTTTAAAACATGAAAGGGGAAAACAGACTCCACAAAGTGGCCCTCTGACATCTATACATGTCTCTCTCTCTCTCTGTCTCTCTCGCTGTCTCTCTCTCTGTCTCTGTCTCTCTCTCTCTCACACACACACACACACTTGTCTCTCTCTCTCTCTCTCTCTCTCTCTCACACACACACACACACACACACTCACATGCACACGCATATGCACAATACTAACAACTAAAATTTCAAAGAATTGTTGCTTTAAATCACTTAGTCTGTTTATATACAAACTCATTGTGCACTATAAAGCAAATACCATTTATCTATAATTCAGTAACAGGATGCCAAGGAATGAATAATTTTTATTATCTTCATGTAAAATATATTAGAAACCTGAAAACTTAATTCAGAAAAACTCTGAATTCAGAAAAATTCCCAATTCAGTTCTCAGGTTCAGAAAAATTCAAAACAAACAAGACAGAAAGACGAGATAGAGAGGGAGAAAGAGAGGAAAGAGGGAAGGAGAAACAGACAGATGGAGGGACAGAGGGACAGAGGGACAGAGGGGGAGATGCTTCTTCTGGGCCCCTGACATTTTTGCTCTGGTTTCCCAAAACTTTAGGTTATGCTTCTTTCTCTGTGGTGATGAATGGTTGTTATATCTCTTCAATTATGTATAAGATGAGAGTTAAGTGAACTGAAAACTTATAAATTGTTTGGTAAGAAATAACATTAATTAAAAACACCCAGGCAGCAACAATGAGAAAAGGGCATGTAAACAACACATTTAAAAGCGTCCTGCATCCAATTTTACCTCAGGCTCTAAAAGAGCATAAAGATGAGTGAGTGCTATTTTGTTTTAGTAAGCACAGGATTTGCTCGTGTAAATAAGGACGCTTGTCATGACGATACAACAGAGAACCAGAGGAAGCTCTGAGTGGCTTGTCCTGAGGTGATGGGAGCTTGCCGGAGCAAAGGGCAGATGTGCCCGGGAGGCATCTTAGAAGGACTGCTCATTCTGCTCTTGCTCAGTCTGTGCCGAGGAACTCAGTCATCACGCCAATGCTAGCTTTAAGGGAAGTGGGCAAAATTCATGTCCCAAGGAGCCCCTCTATGAATTTGAGGTGAATCTTAACTATTTCTTTTGCATGTATTAAAATGGTCATATACAGTTCCCCTTTAGTCTTCCCTTGAGTATATGATGAGTATCTTATTTGATTTCTAGTCTAAACTCTTTTGCCTACCTGAAGTGAGTCTTGTGGTGTCTAATCTTGGTTGTCAACTTCTGGTAGAAATGAACAAACAAGCATCTGGGTAGTGCTGTAATGGGCTTTTTGCTTGACACTTTTGAGGTGGGAAAATACACACACACTAAATCTGGGACACCCCTACTGGTGGAAGCGCACATAAAAGCAAATGAAACAAGAAAACTTGCTCTTCTCCTGCTCGCCTTCACTCTTAATGAACGTCATCTGCCCTGCTGCTGAAGCAGTCCTTCACTGGCTTTAGACCTAGTTCTTCAGGATTCCAACATAGACTGAAGACCAGCAACTCTTTAGGAATCTTCTAGAACTCCAATACCAGATTGGAGCTGCTGAGACATCCATCTCAGGGACTGAATGACAAGCAGATTCTTGGCATTTTGGTTGGGAGACACATATTGTTAGACTACTGAGACGCTGTAACTGCCCGCAGTAATATCGAACAGGTTATCTGGAAGGGAATCTGGGAATGCATGGGAAGGCAGAGAAAAGAGACGGAGATCAAAACAACACCTGCTGCTCAGGGTCTCAGAGTTTAAAGGAGGACTCCAAATACATCGCAGTTTTCCCCTAAAGGCTGGAAAGGTCTCTGAGGAATCAGTTAGGTTGCTCTGCAGGTGGCTAGTGTTTCTCAGGAAACTGCAGGTCCTTGCAAAGGGCTTCTCCTTGGTCTGAACACTCCACCCTAGGTGGAGGGGATTATGGCTGACACAGGAGTTCCTGTTCAAAGGCTGGGAGAGGAACTTCACCTTGGTTGATGTAAAGTTCCCGCCAGGTGGTATGGTACCCCAATAAGGCTCTCAACAGGCCCCTGACCTGTAAGTCACTCTAATAAATTATATACATTATACACATACAGATATACATGCACATACACATGCATATGTATGTATTCATAATCTATCAGTTCCATTTCTTTGGAAAGCCTTATTAATACAAACCCCAAGGTAATAATAATGTTATCAATTAAAGACATTTCTAGATTTGGCTTGCTAATTAGTTTTCCTTTTGTAACTATAATGATTTTTTAAATGTAACTATATATACACATAATATACTCTCATTAACTGAAGAGAAGACTTATCTTTAACCTTTGGACTACTTCTGATCCTCCTTATTATTCTCAAAATTGTGTAGACTCCCCTATGATTTTCTACTAGGAAAACTTCCTTGTGTTGGAGGGGGTTAGTCCCATAAATGTTATCTGGATTAATCAGGGTGGGGATTTAAGGTGCCACTGATATTGCTAGAACCCTAGAGACTCTAACCACAGACAGGACACAACTTAGTACATGAGGAAAATGATTTTTAAAGTTTATCTAATTGGGTTTGTTGGTCCAGGCAAGAGATATTTGGAAATCAGAAGCTTGGGCTACAGAGCAAGTCATGGACTAGCCTGGGCAACTTATTAAGGCCTTGTCTGAAAAGACAAAGTAGAAAATGCTAGAAGCCTGGGAATATAACTCAGTGGGAAAGTACTTCCTGGAGATCCTGAATTCAATCCTTAGCACTTCACAAGAAGATAAATTGTTTCCTTGAAGCCCACAGGCTTTCAGATTAACAAACCTCACAGAGCATGTGTTTGCTGTTGCTTCTTGTAGGTTTCCAGCCTCTGAGAAACCCTCTAAGTTAGTATTATTCAGTCATGTATTGAAGAGGTATTGAGCCCAAGATGGGTGACCTCACATGGGGCCACACAGGTAGGCCAGACCAGGAGTGAGCTGGAGACAACCACCAGCCCAGCACCATAGGGCCTGGACAGGGAGCTAGCCACAGATGACCAACACTGTCCTGCTATGTATGCCTGGGAAAAGGGACCAGATCATGCCCTATGTTACCCCAGGTACCCAGAGACCCCAGGCACCAAAGAAGTGGTGAAGAAATGGAAGAGAAGGAGAAACAGAGTGATGTGATCACAGTGAAGAGAGGCAGAACTGGAGACTTGAGGGCTGTGAGGAACTGGCCCCTCTCCTCACCTGGGCTTACAGGAGAGCTGCTCCTGGAGGCATGAGAGCAGCAGAGCTGGCCCTTCTTCTCTACAGCAGCAGTACTCTGGAGAGTAGGCCCTATATATCACCCAGGAAGCGCAGCAACCCCTGGTTGTAGGGGTTGCCAATGAGAGGGTATGAGCACAGGAGATTTGGCCTAGGCCCTCATCTCTCTTGCAGTGGCATAGATGAGGGAGAGATACCCTACTCCCTCCTTGCCCCTCACCATTGCTACAGGTGGGAGAACTGGCCTTGAGGTCATAAGAGCAGGAGAGTTGCCCCTTTCCCCCTCCCCCACCCAGAGAAGCAGGCCCTGTACCTCATCTAGGCTGCAAAGTAGAGTTGACCCTGGTGATTGGAACATGGGCAAGGAAATCCCAGGATCGTGAGTGTAGGAGAGCTGGCCCTACCATTTGTCTGGCCTGTGGTGGCATGGGCAAGGGAGAGATGCGCCCCTGCCCCCCATCCTGTGCCACTTGTGGCAGGCAGACCTGACCCCAAGGTCCTCAGAGCAAGAGAGCTGTCCATGTTTCTCACCAACTACAGCACTTGGAAAAACAAGCCGTGCTCCTTGCTTCGGCAGCACAGTAGGGCTGATTCTGGTGGACACAGCGTAGGTGAACCAGCTCCAAAGGTGTGAATGTGGGAGAGCTGGTCCCGCAATTTGTCTGACATGGGGCATGGGTGAGGAAGAGATGCCCTACCCTCCCTCCGCCCCTTGCCATCTATGGTTGGTGAGAGAGCTGGCCTTGGGCCTTGGAGAGCGGGAGAGCAGGCCTGCACCTCACATGGGCATCCCAGTAGAGCTGGCCTTGGACATGAGGCCTGAGGATGAGCTGTCCCTGAGGGTATGAGCAGGGAAGAGCTGACCCTGACTCACTCTTCTCTGTTGTGCAGTGGTCCAGATGGAGGCGCCTTCTCCCCTCCTTTGTCCTCTGTCACCTATGGCAAGAGGAAACTGGCCCTGGGGTTGTGAAAGAACTGGAGAGTGGGTTCTGCCCCTTGCCTGGGTAGCGAGGTACAGCTGACCTTGGTTTCAGAGGCTGTAGGTGGGTCATCCCAGAGGCCATGAGAATGGGAGTGGTAGTTTTGTCTTTTGCTGGCTGCATCATTGGATGGGCTGGGTGAGGCCCGGTGGCAGAGCTTGCCCTGCTGGTGTGGGTGTGGGAGAGCTAGCAGACGGACAAGGTCAGATACCTCTAAGGCCAACATTCAGGGCTTTGAATTGGCCCACCCCAACCTCCACCCTATTTATGAACTGCTGGATTCTATGAACGCGATGTCCCTACAGATCTAAAACCACAGGATGTCAATGACACAGGGCAACACCAGGCTATGCAAGAGAAGTCCCAGTGGTGATCCAGTAGTGACAGTATAGCAGAAGCCAGAGGACTCGAGCCAGACCAACAACCCATTGTAATGAACATTTGCAAGCAAAGACGTTTAGACAAAAAAGTAGACTGTAGGACATACTGTGACACACAACAGCTTCCACAATCATTTTTTCCCTTTTTCCGCTTTTGTGGGGGAGGTCACAAGGGTGAAGGGAGAGCACATGAGGACAGGGATTGGGGTGCCTGATATGAAATTCACAAAGAACCAATAAAGAAATTCTAAAAAGAAATATTGAAGTTTTATTCAAATGTGTCACGTGTAGTTTTTGTATTTACCTTTGTTTATTCTACTCTAATGGCAGGAACAAAAAGCTTCTCATATAGTCTGCACCTTTGTCATGCTGTTCCAATTTGAACCCCATTTTTGCTGCCAAGTTCATAAACATGAATCTTCATTTACTTGGCCTTGTGTGTTGAACACTCTCTCCACCTTCTCTTGCGTCTGCAATGTGGCCCTCTGAGGCTTCTACCTATTTTATGACTCTTATTTCATGTTCTTCGTAAGCTCATTTCCAAACTGAAATGACTTATGGTTTATTTCTGACCTTTCTGCTAGACTTGCATCTTTTCCCCAGGAGACCTCACTGTTTGTCTTTAAATGTCATTTAAATTTAAAGTTTCTGAGCACTAAGCCAATATTTTAAATTGACCATGTAATCTCAGCCACAGGACCACAATTAACCATATCCTCAGAGTCTCTTCTCTTTTGAAACCTTCTCCTCTTGATGAATTGCTCCACTGAGATCCAAGTTAATAAAGGAAGCAACCCCTTCCTTCCTTTTTGATTACTGCCCATCCCCAGCCTATTAGCCACTGCAGTTCTGTTATTGAAGAATATCTCAAAATGGCCGTGTCTGCCTCCAGCCCATTCAAACGCCTTATCCAAGGGGCTGTTATTATCTATTGGGTTTTAGTCTGATGTCCCACAGTAGCCAAATTGACGCTGAAAACTTGCAACTTCCAATGCAATTGGCACGACTAAAGTCATTCACAAAAATTTTCCAAACTTATAAAATCTAACATTTTAGCACAAAGAAGATTGAACAGAGAAAGCTGCTCTCTAACCTCATTATACTGCAATCACCTTCCACACTCCTGGCTGTGTTAGTATTTCTGTGTACCTCAATTCAGGCCATGCTTTTTATTGTCAGATCTTTGCACATTCTCTTTTCTTCTTCCATCTCTTGAATTCTTAAATGACTGTTGTTTTTGTATTATTCAGGGGTCAGGTTATGATCAGCCTGTCAAAGAATTTGGCTGATATTGCTAAGTGAATTTTTGGAGTTAAAAAATCTGTGTTCACTTCCATCTTTAATTCTCCTCTTCCTCTTCCTCCTCCTCCCCTGCCATCCCTTTCCTTCTTCCCCTCCCTCCCTCCCTCCCTCCATCCCTCCCTCCCTCCCTTATAAATGCCTATGAACTGTTGGAACTAAGATAATTTTACAGATTAATTAACTAAGATAATTAACAGATGTATAATTTTGTTTTATTTTTAAAACTGTAGATAACTCGATGTACTCATGTTCATTCAGATAACTACCCAATGTACAGTAGCTAAACTATGGAGCAACCTAAAAGCCAGTTAGCTAGTGGCTACTTAAGTAGTTTATGGAAACTGTCACTATAGCTGTGGAACTGAAGGAAGTGGAGACAGCAGAATATCACTCATAATATGACCCTCTTCTTAATGAACAAGATCACAGAGAAGAAAACTTGAAAAAACAGATGTGAATTTTTGTAACAGCATTAAATGTCAATTTTTCTGTCTTTTTGTTTTCTTTTTCAGATTGCATAAATATTCTCAAAGTAAATATAACCTAAATAGTATTACTTATAATTATAAAAATAAGCCATGACACCAGTTATAGCTGAACGATTTTACTTAGATTTTCTTTAATTATTTTTAGAGTTTCATATATAGGCTCTATGTTTACAGCATTTCCATCCCTTTATGGCCTCCTACAACTCCTCCCGTGTCCCCCTATTTCCTTTGCATTCATTCAGTGCTGCTTCTGTGTGCATTGGCTTAGGGCTGACTACTTGTTAGCCACTCATCCCTGGGGAAAAATGGATCCTTCAACTCTCAGTAGTAATTGGTTACCCATAACACTTCATCTGGGGTAGAATCTTTATGAGATTTCCTCTATCCACCCTGGCACATCCACTGGTATTATGAAGTAGACATTATATGAGAAGAAGTGAGGAAATACCCTCAACACCCAGCACAGATGACCCACACATGGAGCCATGCAGGTGGACCGGGCCAGGAGTGAGTGAGAGAGAGACATTATGAAGCTCTTGTTTAGGGTACCATATTTCTGAGAGTTCATAGGTATAGCTTCTCCATCATAGATAGATGTCATTGCACAGCAGACATTCTTGTCCTCTGGCTCTTACAATCTTTTCCCTTCTCTTTTATAATGCTCTGTTTACCTTAGGTGTGAGAATTGTGTTGAAAGTGTTTCCATCAGGGCTGGGTCACCCACAGTCAGCTGTTCTCTTCATTTTGACCAGTTTTGGATTTATGTAACTGTCTCTGTCAAAGAGACTACTTTGATGAATGATGAAAGCTACACTTACCTGTGGATTTCTGAGTAAGTAATTGGAATGCAGTAATAAATTATACTGGTTTAGGAATATAGCAATAGTGGGTTCTCCTCTGGAGTTTTTGACCTCACTAGCCACAGAGACTTGGATAATGCAATGGTTGGTTTTTATAAACTTGACATAAACTCAGACATATTTTGGAAGAGGGGGTTTTAATTGTGAAGATGTTCCCAATGATCACCCTGTAGGCAAGTCTGTGGCTTACTTTTTGATTAGTGATTGATGTGTGAGGTACAGCTCACTTTGAGAAGCGCCATCCTTTGAGTTATGATCTTGGGTTATATAGGAAAGAAGACTAAGCAAGCCAGTAAGAAGCATCCTTCTATGGCTTCTGCTCCAGTCCCTGCCTCTAGGTCCCAGTCTTGAGTTCCTACCCTAACTTCCCTTCATGGTGGACTGTTACCTAAAAGCATAATATAAAACAAGCCCTTTCCTCTTTAAACTGCTTTTGGCCATGGGGTTTTATCATAGCAATAGAAATTCTAAGATAGCTTTCTTTACAGTATCAAGCATAAATACCATCCTCTTGAGAAGTCCATAAGACCAATCAGACAAGGGTTTGTTATCCTCAAGCTTACATGTCATTGTAGTCCCATTGAGGATGGATGAGCTTGCCATGCTGGCTATTGTTACTGCTCATAGGCTAAAGGGCTGAGGGTGACTACTGATTGTCTTCCTTAGCAGCTTGTGCAACACCTTTCCATACTATGATAGCAAGACCTCATGGGAGAAGCCTCCAAGTCAATTCCAACCTTAATTCCAAGTTATGTATCTGAAATCTGTGAGATCTACAGCAATATGTTCTTACCTTCAAATTCTTCCATGCAACCAAGAGGCGTGGCAATAGCCCATAATGCTTTAGAGGGCTACTTGAACTACTCTGACCAAAAACTTAGAAGGAGGTTTTCCATGCTCAGCAATAGGGCTATTATTAGACAGCCTATGTCAAGCTGAGAGCATTATTTCCCCAAGTAGCATTATTATCTTAAGTAGCATTAACCTCATCCAAAATATATGTGTAATATATATGTATATGTAGTATGTATATATTCATATACCTTATTATATATTAAATACATTTAGAATAAATTATTTCCTTGTAACTTATTTCTCTCTCCCCCTCCCCTTCCTCTTTCTTCCCCAACTCCTTGCTTGTACTCCTCCTTTTTCTCTTCCTCCTTTTTGGTATTCTGTGGTAGGAGTCAAGACAGGATTTCTCTGCGTATCCCAGACTGTCCTGGGACTCGCTCTGTAGACTAAGACAGCCCCTAACTCAAAGATTCTCTTGGTGCTACCTCCCAAATGCTGGGAGTAGAGGCATGTCCCACCATACCTGTTTTTTTTTTTTTTTTGGTGGCCTTTTCAAGTATTCTCAGTGCTTTTGAATTTTTAGTAAGCAAAACAAAATTTTGCCATAATGTAATGGGGAAGAGATGGAAATGAATGGACATAGAACCTTAAATGCAAAGTGCCAAGACTGTCTAGTTGTGTTTTGTTGTGTTTGTTCCACGTTTCATCCCCTCATTTTATTCTTTTGCGGCCACAAGCTCCAGTGTCTCTGTCATCTGTAAGCCAATACACTGTGGGCAAGTAACATGATCTCTCATCTGTTTTTCCCCCTTCGAGTCTGAAAGAGCTAAAGCACTGGGTTTGTGCTTGCCGCAGTTATGGAATTTATATTCTTGGCAGAAAATTCCAAGCCCCCAAAAGGAAAAAACAGCATTTCACTGTGAGAAGCACAGGAGGAATCTAAATCAACCCTAGCACTCTCTGTCCCTCCTTCATTTAATGCTGCTAAAGTCTCAGAAGGGATAGCACACATGTCAGAGAAAGCATAGCCCTTCTGAGTGCCTACTCCATGTAGGCCAAGGAAAATCGAGCTTGCACGCTGGAACAGGCTTGCCAGAGCACCACTTCCATTGTGGATACTCTCCCCCATATCCATGTATTTATACATATGTTCAAGTAAGTGACAAATATCTCAGGAAAGGGTTCTTATTCTTACAGCAACTAGAAATGAGTTTTTGATGAGATTTGAAAAGCAAGTGTTGTGTTTTTTCATATATATATGTATACACACACACACACACACACATCTTAAAACTTTCTTGCTGGGCAGTGGTGGCACATGCTTTTAATTCTAGCACTTGGGAGGCAGAGGCAGGCAGATTTCTGAGTTCAAGGCCAGCCTGGTCTACAGAGTGAGTTCCAGGTCACTATATACAGAGAAACCCTGTCTCGAAAAAGACCAAAAAAATTAAAAAAAAGTTTTTTGTATTTAAAGGAAATTAAAGACTAAAATTAATACACCATTGTTGTGAGGGAGACTGCATAGTGAGTTCCACATTGCATTGGCTGACATGAGCATTATTGTGATGCAGACTGGGAGGTGATGTGCAATTCCCAGGAGGATTCAAGCTGTATGGAACCACATTTTATTGTTTTCTTAACAAATGAAACCCAGCTCTCCTGATTGTTACGGTTAACTAGTCTTTTCTAAGTTAAAGGTTCATGCTGTTACTCTGGCAAGCTTTCTGTAGCAACATTATTATTTCTATGGACACCTCCTACCTCCAATTTGCTTCCTTCTAATTCTAGGCTGTCTTTCCTTCTCAAGTGAACTCTATCTGATAGCATCTACATTCTTCATGGAGTGTAAAGTTACATCTTTTTAGAATTGGCTTTCTCCCTTATTTTGACATATGAACCTATCGACATATTAGTATTGACGCATGAATAAACAAAGAAGCAAACAAACAACTCATCTGCTCCTATACAATGAACTCTTGAATACCCATACTGGGGAAGATCCATTTCAAAGCACATAACGAAGGGCCGCTCTTCCTAGTACATTTGTGAGCACATCTAAAATGTATTCTGGAAATTTAATGGGCTTAATAAACACACTACAATGAGGTTCTAATCCAAGTAGAGACCCTGGCATTCCCTGTGGCACATGCAAGTCACTTCTATCTTGGGGAGTGATTGTTTTGAACATCCAATTTTTTTTTTTAAGGATGCTAGGATGCTAAGATGCTTTACAGAAGAAATATGTAAGTCTTTCACATCTCTTCTTCCCTTCCCTATAGATACAACAGGAGTTATCATGTTGTTCTAACTTTTTTTTTTTTGGTTTTTTTGAGACAGGGTCTCTCTGTGTAGCCCTGGCTGTCCTGGAACTCACTCTGTAGACCAGGCTGGCCTCAAACTCAGAGATCCACCTGCCTCTGCCTCCCAAGTGCTGGGATTAAAGGCATGCGCCACCACCGCCCGGCAACATCCAATTTTCTAAAGTAGACACTACAGTATGAATGACCGATCAAGCTAAGTGGTCAGTGCATGCAGCTCTCTTCATGCCCAGGTGAGGTCGTTTGACTCCACATTAATACTTTCATTTGGACTCTAGAAAAATCATTCGTGATTTTGGCTAGGAAATTGAAACAGCCATTAGAGAAACCATCAACACTCTTGAAGAAAATCATCATTACTTCTTAATAAGCTATTCCTGGTAGCCAGTATTCTATACCACAAAGGAGATCTCCCAATGGAAGCCTCCAGTCTGATTGATTTCCAGCCAGGGCTCCTCTTAGCACGTGTGTGCCTCTGGTTTTGCTGTTCCTCTTCTTCTTTTTTTTCTTTTTTTTATTGTATATATTCTATATTTACAATTCATTTCCCTTTTTCTGGTTCCCCACCTCCAAAGGTCCCACATGTCCTTTTCCCTCCCCCTGCTCCCGCATCCACCCCCTCCCACTTTACTGTTCTTGTACTCTCCCACAATGATGTTTTGATCCATTCTAGCACCAGTGTCCACTCCTTTCTTCTTGTGAGACATCACTTGATATGTGATTTGTGTCTTTGGTGTTCCAAGCTTCTAGGCTAATATCCACTTATCAGTGACTGTATACCATGGGTATTCTTTTGAGACTGGGTCACCTCACTTAGTATGATGTTCTCCAGCTCCATCCATTTCTCTAAGAATTTCATGAATTTATTGTTTCTAATGGCTGAATAGTACTCCATTGTGTATATATACCACATTTTTTGTATCCATTCCTCTGTTGAGGGACATCTGGGTTCTTTCCAGCTTCTGGCTATTATATATAAGGCTGTTATGAACATAGTGGAGCATGTATCCTTATTGCATGCTGGTGAATCTTCTGGGTATATGCCCAGGAGTGGTATGGCTGGGTCCTCCAGAAGTATCATGCCCAGTTTTCTGAGGAACCGCCATACTGATTTCCAGAGCGGTTGTACCAGCCTGCATTCCCACCAGCAGTGGAGGAGTGTTCCTCTTTCTCCACATCCTCGCCAACACCTGATGTCTTCTGAGTTTTTAATCTTAGCCATTCTGACTGGTGTGAGGTGAAATCTCAGGGTTGTTTTAATTTGCATTTCCCTAATGACTAGTGATGTTGAACATTTTTTAAGGTGTTTCTCAGCCATCCGAATTTCTTCAGGTGAAAAGTCTCTGTTTAGCTCTGTACCCCATTTTTGGATAGGGTTATTTGGTTTTCTGGGGTCTAACCTCTTGAGTTCTTTGTATACATTGGAGATTAGCTCTCTGTCAGATGTGGGGTTGGTGAAGATTTTTTCCCAATTTGTTGGTTGCCGATTTATCCTTTTGACAGTGTCTTTTGCCTTACAGAAACTTTGTAGTTTTATGAGGTCCCATTTGTCTATTCTTGTTCTTAGAGTATAAGCAATTGGTGTTCTGTTCAGGAATTTTTCCCCTGAGCCGATGTCTTCAAGGGTCTTCCCCAGTTTCTTTTCTATTAGTTTTAGTGTGTCTGGTTTTATGTGGAGATCCTTGATCCACTTGGAGTTGAGTTTAGTGCAAGGAGATAAGAGTGGATCAATTCTCATTCTTCTGCATGTTGACCTCCAGTTGAGCCAGCACCATCTATTGAAAAGGCTATCTTTTTTCCACTGGATGTTTTCAGCTCCTTTGTCGAAGATCAATTGGCCATAGATGTGTGGGTTCAATTCTGGGTCTCCGATCCTATTCCATTGATCCGCTTCCCTGTCACTGAACCAATACCATGCAGTTTTTAATACCACTGCTCTGTAATATTGCTTGAAGTCCGGGATATTGATTCCCCCAGAAGTTCTTTTGCTGTTGATGATAGTTTTAGCTATCCTGGGTTTTTTGTTATTCCAGATGAATTTGAGAATTTCTCTTTCTAGTTCTATGAAGAACTGAGTTGGGATTTTGATGGGGATTGCATTGAATCTGTATATTGCTTTGGGCAAGATTGCCATTTTGACTATATTAGTCCTGCCAACCCATGAGCATGGAAGATTTTCCCATTTTCTGATGTCTTCTTCAATTTCCCTCTTCAGAGACCTGAAGTTTTTGCTGTTCCTCTTCTACGGTGGTGTCCTATCTTTGTCTGAGGATATCATTCCTCGGGATGTAAGATCATAAGCACTACTGTACTGCTGCTGTCCTACCAACTCCACAGACATCCTCCATGCTACCATATGCCACCTGCCTTCCCAATTCTTCTGAACTTCAGTGAGTTGCCAGGATGCAGCAGTGACTGGCATTTATTTCTTCTGAAACTCCAGCTTTATGCTACTTATGGCCATTCCTTGTATTCCTAGGTGTGGTGTTGAAGAAAGCAGGATTTCTGCAAGATTGTGGCCTCTGTAAGTTAACTTAGTGGGTCAAAGTACCTGTTGCCAAACCTGGTGATCAGAGTTTGGATCCAGGGTTCCACAGGTGGAGGGAGCGAGCTGACTGTGGCAATCTGTCCTTAGATCCTGTCACATATACATAATGACTAAAAATGTCACAAAAAGTTTTAAAAATACAAGATTCTAGTCCTTGAGATCTGCCTTGTTCATGTGTGGGTAAAGGAAACATAGGGGAATGATAGTAGTTACTGTATTATCTTTTCACTAGCTATTCTGAGAAGCAGGAGCTATTGTTCAAAACAGGATGCACTCCAGAGGCTGTATGGGGTTGAGCCGTTCTCCCACCCCAGTACTTTTAGACAAAACAGAAGTTATCAAAGCAACACGAGGTCTCAAGCACATAAAAGAGGAGAAAAAGAAAGCAGCACAGCAATATGCAATTTAGATTTTTAAGTTAAGTAATATCAATGGTATGAATAAGTACTGCTCTTCTAACACAATAATTATAATAAGTATACCACAGCAAGATGGCCTGTCAAAAATATTAAGATGAAAATAATGAGACCCACAATGAATAAAATGAAAGTTTATAAATCATTTGAGAATATGCAAATGAAACAGAAATGAAGAAGTCAAATCTGGAAAATAAAAATAATTTGGCACAAAGTGGCTTCACAACGAGCAATGGTATGGAAATATAGTCTTCAGAGACTTAGAGTGTTCCTCTAAAGACATTTGGAACATGCTAGAATCTTTGCTGATATAACAGCCTGAAAGAGTTGCTACCTTTTGTTCTTGACTGTGTCTGTGAGCTGCACTAGGCTAGCCATCATTCCCTTGTAGATAACTCAAACTTATATGTCTCTATGCACTACAGTTTTGTTACCTGTAGTAGACTTTTTCATCCTAGCATTAGAATCTTTTAGCCTTCATTTCATATATTTTCTTTTCCCTGTGCATTGAGTCCTAGATTGATGTCTATGACATGACTTTCTCTTAAACTGCAGTCAACACGCTGAGAAATACATTGCTTGCATTTTATTAGTATTGTATTTTCATATTAACTTTATATCTTTTTCCTTGCAGTTTGCATATCATCTTCTTCCCTAAACACATCACTTCCCATTTACTTAACTGGACACAGCAAACAAATAAAATCTATGCAACCATTCAAAGCTAAAATGTGTGTAGGTTTCTCTCTACCATCATTTCTTACAGCTGGTTTCTAATCAAGGCACTTTCATTGGTTTTGTTCCTGGTTTTCTTTTTCCAATGAACTGTTGCCTGAGATTTATTATTAGTTTTGATTCTTCCACATATTCAGCAAACATTTATTTGTGTTAAATATGTATTAGGTATTAGGATCTAATTATGAACAAAACAAATGTAAGCCCTACTGCTCAACATTTACATAACAGAGGGGATGGGATTGGGTCAGTAAACAAACCATATGACAACACAATTGATTTCCTAGGTTGTTCTGTATCAAAAGATAAAATACTAATTTGATGGATGGATACATGGCTCTGTGGTTAAGAACACTTCTTGCTCTGGCAGAGGACTCGGTCATCTTCATGATGATTTACAACCATTCATAATTCCAGTTTCAGAGAATAAGATGACTTCTTCTCTATTCCCTGGGCAACAATTGCACACACACACACACACTTTGTACATACATACATATAAGCATAGTGCTCTTATTCATAAAGTACATTTGAGAGACATACACATAAATTAAAATAATATTTTAAGGAAAACATAAATAAAATGATTGAATGGGTAATAGAATGTCTAAGAAAGTCTTCACTGACAACTGTTAGCGCACTGGCTCCAAGAGACTTCATAGGTAGCAGAGACAGAAAAGCTGCAGGAATGCAGCACACACATAGAATGTGAAAACATCGTGGAACAATATGGATAAAATTGACAGGATCATTTTAGGGGGATCAAAATACGCATTTCAGAGCATATAGAAGAACTGGGACAGAAAAGGTACAGAAGTGTGTGTGTGTGTGTGTGTGTGTGTGTGTGCACATATATCAAGAAATGAGTGCAGATGTCCCTCAAAGGAGGAATAGATACAGAAAATGTGGTATATTTATACAATGGAATACTACTCAGCAATTAAAAATAATGAATTCATGCTATTTGTAGGCAAATGGTTGGATCTGGAAAATATCGACCTAAGTGAGCTAACCCAATCACAAAAGAATACACGTAAAATGCAATCACTGATAAGTGGATATTAATGAGCCCAGAAGCTCTGAATACTCAAGGTACAATCAGCAAATCAAAAGATTCCCAAGAAGAAGGAAAGAGAGGACCCTGGTCCCGAAAAGACTGGATCCAGTTTTGTAGGAGAATATCAGAGCAGAGAAAATGGGGGTAGAGTGATTGGGGAATGGGTGGAGGGAAGAGGACTTATGGGACATATGGAAAATTATATATATGTATAAAAGAAATGAAACAGAGAAAGGAATGTTTTCAAGACAATTAATCTCAGTGAACTGGGGAGCTTAGTCCTCAGAAACACTTGTGAAAGACCAGACAACTGAGGCACGAGGTTGGGCTGTTTTTGCAATAATTTCTGTCCATCGTTGGCTGAGGTCTGTTCTGAGGGCGTCATGCTCTGGCCTCTCCAATAAGCCCTCTGAGGATCTTCAGTTTCCATTACAAGCAAAGGGCAGCAGATAGACATCAAGTTGCTGGCCTTCAGAGTGGGTCCTGAATGCACACTGATAAAGAGATAAAGTGCGTAGGAAGGATGAAGAACAGAGCTCTGGAGATTATGCCAAAGGCTGGCTGTTTCCGGAAATAAATAGAATCATTTAAAGTGCATTGAGCATAGATGTTATAGACTGTTCTAACACTGTCTGGCCATTACAATGAAGATAGCTCTTGAGAGACAGACAGAACAAGAGGACCTTCTCTTGCATGCACTGTAACACTGCAGAGCTAAAGCCATCATCACTGTGAAGGTGAATGGGACTTTCCTACAGATGGAGCGGTATTCCACAAACATAACCATCAAGAGTGGCCCCAAGAATTTTGACCCAATAACTGCAAAATAGAAGTATCATTGAGGGACATGAAAGACAGAACAGGGAAGGATCAAAGGAAGGCAGGTCCATTCAAGAAGAATGTGGGATTGTTTCTGCTGTATTGCAGGCCCAGACTATTTAAAACAACTCCTGACTTGATAGATTTGTGTCACAGATAAGGTGGATTTGTGTTATGAGTTTAATTAACAGGGAGCAGGGGAAAGAACACTTTGGACGGATTTGAGCGATTTATTTGAGCATGATCAGATTTATGGATCAAGCAGCCAGCAAAGCTGAAATGGAAAGTGGTGTGAGTAGGGGATTTGTGCAGAATTCAGAAACAGGGATAAGCCCCTTCTGGATGGGATACAGCTCCTTGCTGGCCTTTGAAAGCCCTGCTGTGCTGCCCTTGGTTGAAGCTTAGTTCATAGTTTCTTACTTTAAGCTGACATTTAATCTTCCAGTTACATGTGTCTGCTGCTTATGTAGGAAATGACCATTCAAGAGACGATTTTTTATTATTTATATTTCTTTTTAATTCAATATATTTTGATCATATTCTTTCCAATCTTTTCTATTTCCTGACTACTACTACATTCTTTCTACTTCTATACAACCCAACTTCCTATTCTTTCTGTTTCAAAAAGAAAGCAAAAAGAAGAAAAGAAAATCGAAACAAACAACAATAACAAAAATCAATTAATGCTATAAAATATCAAAAGAAAATACAACAAAAAGTGCCCCAAACACCCACTGTGTTCATTCTGTGTTCCCCAGCTGATCCTTGAATGGAGCCTGGCCTGGAGTGTGATTAATATATCTGGTAACACTTCCAATGGAGAAAATTTATTTTTCCTTTCTACAAAGATAGCAATGTCAATCAAAATACTTCTAGGTTTGGGTGTGGAATCCATTTCCCCTTGTGTCCATTTCCCCTTCTCCATCCTGCAGTTTTTTTATTTATAGCCTGTGTAGTCCCTATGAATGCTGCTATAATCTCTGAGTTCATATGTGCATCAGTCTTGTTTTTTGTGTCTGCAAAACACAGTGTTATGTTGTCCATAACTTTTGGCTCTTAGTCTTTCTGCACAGATTCCTTAGCCCAGAGGGGAGGGGTTTGATGAAGACATTCCATTTAGAGTTGAGTGTTCCGTTCTCTGTACACTGTCTAATTGTGGGTCTCTATGTTGGTTTCTATCTTCTACTTGAAGAAGTTTCTCTGATGGTTTGAACTATCTGTATAGCACTGTGGCAAAGTCCTGTTGCTAGAGCTTCTCTGAAATCAGCTGACACTGAAGCATCTCCCCAGGGTCCCAGCACAAATTGTTGACCATATACAGCAGAAGAGAGACAGTTCATGATGTACACTTCATGAGGGGAGGAAGGCAGCAACAATGTAAGGGTATAGTAGCTTACTGTGCACAGATTTGGTACTTTTGTGTTACTTAGTCCAATATCTTTGACTCATTTGCTAAAACCATCTGTTCTTTCAATGTTCCTTTGATCTTTTAGAAACTGACAATAGTCCATTATTTCTTCACTAAGAAAAAATATTTTAAGCCAATTTAAATATGGTAAACCTGGGCCAAAAACAACATTGCTGTGTTATTTTCAATAATTTATTATGGTCAAAAATTCAAGAAATATTAAGACTTGAAGAAACACTATTCAGAAACAGAGTTCCATAGAGATTCCAGAGTTTAAAAAGCATAGTTAAGACTCCACTCTTGCAACCTGATAGTAGAGATCCATATCCCTGCTCTGTCTCCGCCTTCAGGGTTATTTATAGTAGATACAGTCTCTCTAAATCTCTTTTCTCGGAAAAGAGAAACAGGGTCATGAGAAATAAATAAGGCATATGAGTGTGTATCATGTCTGGTAGACAGTGATTACTGGTGCAATGGTAGCCCCTATATTTGCCTTCTAATATCTTGACAAAGGACTACAGCTTAGTGGCTTGAAACAACATAGAGTTACCCTTCTTGTTGAATATTAGACATTCAACACAAGTCTCAGTGGTGTTTCAACCAGGATACTAGGAAAATACATGTTCTATACCATAGGGAAAGGCTATCACATTCTCCTTTCCTGCTCTTCTGGGCTGCTGACACTCCTATGCTTATGAACCCATTCTCCATCCTTGAAACCACAAAGGAAGCAAAGTTTTTTTTTTATACCACCATAATCCTTGGTTTTTCACAACTGGAAGGTGCCTTTTGATTTTTAGCTTCATGTGATTTTTTTTTTCGAGACAGGGTTTCTCTGTATAGCCCCAGCTGTCCTGGAACTCACTCTGTAGAGCAGGCTGGTCTTGAACCCAGAAATCCACCTGCCTCTGCCTCCCAAGTGCTGGGATTAAAGGTGTGCATCACCACCACTTAGCCCTCTTGTGATTTCATTTACCTGCCTAGATAATCTAGATTATTGCAAGGATTGTTAGCAAATTTACTTGGCAAATTGGCTGCAATTTTTGGCCATGTGTTATCATCACCATTTTCCTATCTAAAGGCACAGAGCAACAAACTAAGCAATGTAAAATGAAGCTGTCTGTTGTCTCAATATAAAAAAAAGCAGTCAGGTTTATTGGAATAAGCCTGTAACACCAAATATTAACAAGATAAGACACAACTTTGGAACCAACCTGCACTAGTGAACTCAAAGAAACACAGTGAGCTCTTGTGTCAAAATGAAACATTAGAAAGAAGGCTGGTCATGGAGTTTAGTTGTAGAGCTCTTGCCATGCATGTGCAATGTCTTAGTTTCAATCCCCAGTACTAGAGAGGGCTTGGGGTGGAGCTTTTTTTTTTTTTTTTTTCTGGTCTGGCCACTATCCTCGGGCATGGTGCTCATAGCTCTTCCTCGCCCTATTTTTCACTTTTGGCAATGCTTATTCTCTTTGATAGCTCTTTATCACAATAACAGTTTCTAATTATGTTAACTTTGATTTCAGCTACAAGTACCTCCTTCAACAGATAAAGTATATCTCTCAAAGTATAGTTAGTTAATTTGTCTTATATGTAGATTAATTTTCACTCTTTCCATAAATTTTTGTCTAGTAGCATGAATATTTTACTGGATATATTGATTATTTTTATGTGTTTTTAAAAAATGTTGGAAACATGATAAATGGTTTTTAGTGAGAACTTGTGATAAAAGAGCTAAATATCTTGGAAAGGTTTTTCTTTAAAGAAAAAAACTAATGGTAAATATATTTTAAATGATTTCTCTCTCTCTCTCTCTCTCTCTCTCTCTCTCTCTCACACACACACACACACACACACACACACACACACACACACACACCTTTAGTCAAATCTACTTTCTTCTAAATCGGCAATCTTAAGGTTGTTACAAGTCAGGAAAAGTCATGGATTTTTTTTCCAGCTCATGAATGTTTGAATTTTAAAACCAGAACTATTAAGCCAAACAAAGAAATTGTAAGACTCAGGAAAAAAAGGAGGAAAAATGTTTTTATTTATCAACATGAGATTATAGAGGAAAAGTCATAAGGAATGCATGATAAATACCAAAAGCAAATACAATTTGGCCAAGTCACAGTTTTAAATTGTACTTACGAACTCAATAAACTTTAGATATGAAAACACCAGCTAGTTAGAAGATACTGTGAATAACAAGACTTCATTAGTAATCACAGCTGTATTCATTGCCATTTCTAAACATTAAATGTATTAAGCTTCTGAAGAAAACCATATGTTCCTAAAAGAAAAGGTGGTAAATGTCACTGAATAGAAAGTCACACACATTGACTAGTAGAAGGCAGCACTCTTCAAAGTTCATGGCACCTACACTGTATACAGTCATTCATCACCAGTAGCTGAATGAGCTAAAAACTTTCTTAGAGAAAGAAACTTAGAAAATAGAATCAGCCTGTAGAAATGAGGACTGCTTTGCTTCTAGTCTGCCTGGATATCACACAAACAGTAAGCCTCTGGAATGATGGCATGTAGGGCCATAACAACAAGGACATACAACAGAAAACAGTTTTGCAAATCTAAAAGACAAGTCAAACTATGTATTGTATGTGAGAATGTGTTAATAAGTTATCTTTTATCACCGAGTGCATGGGGGGATGATGCTGAGATAGAACACCTCGGAGCAATGCATTTATGTGGATTTGTTTCTGACTCACAGAAATGGATAAAAGGAACATGCACAAATTATGGCAGAAAAAAAACTGAAAAAAGAATAGGGCTTTAGCAAACTCAATTCCAACAGCACCATAGGACTATCAGCCTGCTGTACATTTGTCCTGTCCTGTGACTGGTGAAAAATCCCTCTGCTCTTCTAAGATAATTGTTTGAATAAGAGTGTCATAATGGATGAAAACTTTAAGAGATGACACTGGCAAAATTACTGTTTTTCTATGCAATATATTCTGATCTTGTTTTTTCCCTTCCCTAGCTCCTCTGATAATCACCTCACTGTACACCCAACTTATGTTCTAATTCTCTTTGAAAAATAATAATAATAAAAAGACCAGAAATAATACCAAGAAGAAGAGAATCATCAATATCACCCAGCTACAAAATCTGTGACCTAGAACAGCAACCTGCTGCAATATATAATGTTATGGAAGTAGCCAAGCACCTTTTGTCTGGACTTAATGCCCAGTCCATGAGATGGAGCTCATATCTTACATTGATAAAGTAGTCAAGAACTTGAGTCTAGATAGGTCATAGGCCTACAGGAAAACCTACTACTATTACCCTACTAAGATAAAATAGCAATAAAATAAGTCATATGACACAACACCTTGCCATGCTCAAAGGTCAGTGCCTCACTTGACCCTCATTAGAGAAGCTTCCTGAAGGAGATGGGAAGGTAATGGCTTATTAAACTCTGGCTCTACTTGAATACTTCAAATATACAACCACAATGCCTGATTTTATATATACATCTCCCTTTCCCATAGCCTATTGTATCTATCTGTCCAGGACTTTTATTAATGTATCACACAGGAAGGACCTTGCTACCCAAAAAGAAGTGTCATGGGTGAGCATGAATAAAGCCACTTGTGACCCTTTTGGGGACATGAGCTTGTGGCCAATGCCAAGACAGCTGTTTGAGGAAGTCCGTTTTATGTAGGTGCTCAGAGATCTCAGGAGCCTGGGAGGCAAAGCTGCGGGGCTACCAATCATACAGTGCATGGCGAAGACACCAAGTGTTTGTGTGTGCTTCCTACTCTAAATGAGGATGCCTACCATCACTTCACATTGGTACCACTTTATTATTTATAGATACTATGTGTTTCTGTTTAGAAAAAAAGTGTCTTGATTAGACAGCAGTAAATATTTATAGTTATGATTTGTTTTTCCCAAGATTAGCTAGTAGACTTAATAGGCAGTGAACTAAGATTTAGTTCACACTCTACTACTTATTAACTGCATGATCTGGGAAATGTAACCCTATCATCTCTCTTTCCTCCTGAAGAAGAATAGAAATCATAAGAATACCATCACATGAGCTTATTTTATCATTAGACTTTTGTAATTATAATTTAATAACATAATTCTAATAAAGCATGTATTAAAAACTCAAACAATTAACCATTAAAAATTGTAAACCTATTAGCGTAATATCCACTTTAATCTTCAAAATAAAAATATTTTCAGAGACATGTGCACTTCTTTAACATTAGAGAGAGTACAGACAATCTCTTCCCATTCACCTGCTTGCTTGCTAAGGGTTGGGAGTTTTGCTTTAACGTTGAGTCATGAGCACATAAGAGATCAGGTAGACACAGACTTCATTCCTTTCTATCATCTATTTCATCAGAAGCAAGTTTCCCATTAGTAAGTAAATACCAATGCAAGTATTGTCTGCAGTACACAGTGAGCCATTTGAATTAGTGAATAGCTAAGACCACAATGGCATTGGGAATATCAGTCAGCGGTGGAAAAGTTACTCAATTCTTTCTGAGAAAGTATGTTTGTTTAGATTACATGATCTGCCCTTTTAGTATGTTAGCTACAAATCTTCCACAATTTTGAATATAATCATGAAAGGGAGAAGAAATAAAATTCCAACATCTTATTTCCTAAGAAGTGAGACTGTACCCAAACCCTGAAAGGCTCTTAAAAGGCCCTTAACAGCTCTCCCATAATGCTGGCTTGCTCTGCTTGGCACCAACTATAATTAGGGGCTTGAGACTTTGATCAGAGTTTTGCACTCTTTTGCTTTCTTGCTTAGACAAGCAGTCATAAACATAAATAAAAACATAAAGATGCATGCTAAGCATAAATCTTAGAGATGAAGGTTTGTTGCAATCAGATTTTATAGGGATTTCTCTGTCGATATTTTTATGTATATTTTCTCACTTTCTTGGTTGATTTTGTGGATCCACTTTTCTCTCCTTATGAACTCAAGGGATTTTTTTCTCACATCAAGACACTAAATCTTAAATTTTCACACATAAATTTAAAAAACATGCAGAGGGAAATACACTTTGCAGGATACAAACATAATCATTTTTGCTAGGAAGAATTTCTTTCAGATATGACTAACAGTGAAATCCTTCCCTTTTGTTAGGTAATACTGACTTTCCAACAGAAAAGTTACTTTTAGAGCAACTAAGAGTTAATCCACCCTTCAAAAGACAAGCCCTGGAACTGGCATGTCTTCATAGAGCATACAGTGCTGGGTGAACTTCAGAAATCCATGCACAACTAGAGTTCTGCATGCCCAGGGGGTGTTATCCATATTTTCCAGAATGAGAACTCTGAGCCCTTCCCCCAGTTTAAGCTCTAGGGACAGAGAACAGATGTCTCGGTCTTGTTTCAATGTTGTTTTGTTTTTCATGAAAGTATCCTACCTCCCACATTTTTCATTTATGATCTCTTTAAAAGAAAAATAGAACTGAAATAAATTCAGGAGGCAGACAATCATAATATTCATATTAATTTATCCAAATGAATGGGTAAGTGAAACTGAAAACATCTTTGACACAAAAGTGTTGCTGCTGTATCTATTGATGTAGGAGAACTGGGGTCTTCTGATTATGGGCAGGGTTGGGTGTGGCTCACCAAGGAGGAGACATAGCATTAAATGCAGTTGCTAAGGAAGGCGAGTTTAAAATATGATTGTTTTCATATGCATAGTCACTTAGAAGTGTCCTAAAGTGTCCACTTTTAGGAAGACATTATTCTGTTTTATAGTCAAACATATTCTCAGTATTATCACAAAAACCACACCACAAGCAATATACCAGTAAAATATGATTCATGGCAATATACTCAACAGTATTCCACTAGGAAGTAGATTAAAGACACACTGAAGGCTCCACAGGCAAAGGTGCTTGTCCCCAAACCTGACTACATGAGTTCAATCCTTGGGACCCAAATATTTTCACTTACCCTCACCTGCATCCTTCCCAAGGACACACACAAAACACATAAATAATTAATAAGTAAATGCTGCCCAAATGGAAGCAGCAAAAAAGCAACAAACAAAAGCAACAGGAACTGTTGGGTCCTTACTGCTGTCTCACACAGAAAGAGCCATTACTCTGTTCACTGACCCTCATCGAAACAAAGCTTCAAAAGCTGATACAATAGCATTTGTTTTCAAGCATGAAAGACCAAAGTTTGTTTCCAGGAAGACAGTTTGATACCAAAATAATCACAAACTTTTACTCTAAGAACATTTTTAAATGCATACTTTTAAAGTTTGTTACTTCTCCTTTGGAAATTTCTAGAAACTACTACTTATATAAGTAGAGTGTGTGGTTTATGGTAAAAATAGTAACAGCTAAGTCAGGTGAGTAAATAATATGTTTGTCATAAGATATATTTATGGAAAAATAATTTAGATTAAATGAGAAAAACTTAGCTTTAGTTGATTTAGTATATGTTGTCTATTACAATAGTATGTTAATATACAAGAATATGCAAAAAATATTAAATTTATTTCAATGGTTTTATGTGTAATGAGGACATTGGCTCAGGGGGAAAGTTACTGAACAGAACACCAATTCCTTATGCTCTAAGAGCAAGAATAGACAAATGGGACCTCATAAAATTAGAAAGTTTCTGTAAGGCAAAAGACACTGTCAAAAGGACAAATCTGCAACCAACAAATTGGGAAAAGATCTTCACCAACCCCACATCTGACAAAGGGCTAATATCCAATATATACAAAGAACTCAAGAAGTTAGACCCCAGAAAACCAAATAACCCTATCCAAAAGTGGGGTACAGAGCTAAACAAAGACTTTTCACCTGAAGAAATTCGGATGGCTGAGAAACACCTTTAAAAATGTTCAACATCACTAGTCATTAGAGAAATGCAAATCAAAACAACCCTGAGGTTTCACCTCACACCAGTCAGAATGGCTAAGATCAAAAACTCAGAAGACATCAGGTGTTGGAGAGGATGTGGAGAAAGAGGAACACTCCTCCACTGCTGGTGGGACTGCAAGCTGGTACAACCACTCTGGAAATCAGTATGGCGGTTCCTCAGAAAAATGGACGTGATACTTCTGGAGGACCCCAGCCATACCACTCCTGGGCATATACCCAGAAGATTCCCCAGCATGCAATAAGGATACATGCTCCACTATGTTCATAGCAGCCTTATTTATAATAGCCAGAAGCTGGAAAGAACCCAGATGTCCCTCAACGGAGGAATGGATACAAAAAAATGTGGTATATATACACAATGGAGTACTATTCAGCCATTAGAAACAATGAATTCATGAAATTCTTAGAGAAATGGATGAAGCTGGAGAACATCATACTAAGTGAGGTGACCCAGTCTCAAAGGAATACCCATGGTATGCAGTCACTGATAAGTGGATATTAGCCTAGAATCTTGGAACACCAAAGACACAATTCACGTACCAAACGATGTCTGACAAGATGAAAGGAGTGGACACTGGTGCTGGAAAGGATCAAAGCATCAGTGTAGGGCAATACAAGAACAGGGAAGAGGGAAGGGGTGGATGAGGGAGCAGGGGGAGGGAAAAGGGCATGTGGGACCTTTGGGGGGTGGGGAACCAGAAAAAGGGGAAATGAATTGTAAATATAGAATATATCCAATAAAAAAAACAAAACTTCATACATTAAAAGCTTTGTTCCACAAAAAAAAACTGTCAAAATCTTCAAAATGATGCTTTTCTAATATAATGAAATATTAATAGGAATAATTTTATATCCAATAAATAGCTGACCTAGATAGTAAATTATTTGACTTAGTTTTTGAAATAAAAAATATTTTTAAATAAAATTTAGTTTCTTGGTTTTGGATAAGTTTTATAAAAGGCTTTTATTTTCATAATAGAAAAGTAGAACAAAGTAAAAATTATGTAATCAAAATAGTAAATATCCATTATCACTTGTTAAATTATTTGGGCATCATAGCCAGTAACAAACCCAGAATCAAGTTTTTTGAGTGGATACCAATAGATTGTTTAGGATACATCCCTGAAAGTCTTTATAGAGATACTGGAAGCATCATGCATGCTAGTTGGACATTCTTTCTTGTAGTTGCGAAGGATGACTATGAGAATCTTTGGCAGAAAACACTTCGTACTGAAATCCTGAGCTTTTCTACTAAATTTCTACCATTTTATATTCCCATGATGCCAAAGCTCCATCTAATTTTCCTTACTCGGTAGAATATTTGTGATTGGTAGTCTCTGACATTATGGATAATTTTTCAACAGGGATATCATATTAATTCATTATTATAATATAAGTTATTCTTAAGAAATTTAAATCAGTAAGATTATGTTCTTGATATTTCCTCTTCACACCTAACTAGTGAAAAAATTTCAGCATATTTTTTATTATTCATATGAATTTATCATTTCTCAGGCCAAGCACACCATTCATCCATATTCTAGACACTTGAGTAATCAGGACATTGAATGGATAATATTTTATTTGTTTTATAAATATTATTCAAGTCCAGTCATTTTTCCAAGGTTTTCACTCTGATTTAAGCATGGGGGTGTGTTTTAATTATGGTTGTTTGGAGAGAGAAGAATGTTAAGAAATTGTTCTTGGTCTAGTGTTAAGGCTCAGTGGTTAAGAGAGCTTGCTGCTATTCTAGAGGGCCCAGGTTGGGCTTCCAGCGCCCACACGGCTTCATGGCCCTCTGTAACTCTAGTTCAGATGTGCCTTTCCAGCCTCTGCAGACATTACATGCATGTGGTATGCAGGCATCGGTACGGAGAGGCAAAACACTCACACACACATATAACATTAAAAAATTCTTTAAAAAAAAGAAACTTCACTCAGAACACAACTGCTTGATCCACATACTGTTCTTTCTTCATTGTCTGCTTCTTTTTGCCTGGCATATGTGCTGGCACTAGCATTGAAATGAACATGTGTTTTCTATTAAACACATATGACATTTCCAGATACCCAGTCGAAGGACATACGAAGGCAGCATTTGTATTTAAGATAACACTTTTGATGGCAAAACGTTCTAGTCTAAGAAGCCAAGGATAGTTTCATTTAAAACTCAGCTGTTGCTCTAGAATTTTTAAAATTGGTTTGAGATGCGTGTACATCTATCCATATATGCATTTGAGATGCCTATACGTTTACCTACTATATCACGTGACACTAAACTATTTCTCAGATAAAGTAGTAAAGTGACTCCAAGAGCTACCATATGGGCTGAGTACTAGCTGTTTCTCCTCTGATTTTGCCTATCCTGAAGAAGGAACTTGACCCCTAGATGTCTCTAGATTAATACTTTATGAGCTAAGTATAGTTACTTAATATGATCTCTGATCATATATGTCAAAGAGTTCGTCTGTGATACTAAGTCTAGTTGTTTCCGTACATGTGAGGACTCTAGGAATAAAACCAGAGTGTGTTTGAGAAAGCCTTGGGAGGAAAGGGTGGGTAAGGACAAAACTGACATGTATTTTTACTCTTTTTCCATAGGGGTAAAACTTCCTTAAGTTTACATTTGTTAAAGCTAAACAAAAAATTGAATGAGAGAGAGCTTATCCTCCCTCAATGATCAGGTGAAGGCATTAGTGATGGCTGAGACAAGGCGGGAGCTGTAATTCACAGTCCGCAGCTTAGAGCAGCGCCATGGTTGAAAGAGTCTGCGGTATTCTCAACAATAGGTCAGTGTCTGCTGCTCACAGCAGACTTTCTCCTTATTTCCTCACGATTCCAGTTCAGTAATGCTAATGTCGCCCCACATGACCTGTCCATTTAAGTGGATGGAGAATGGGGTGCAAAGAAGTAGCAACAGCAATTTCTCATCTTCTGGCTTTTCCATGTAAGGAGAAAGACTCAATGGAAAGTTTATTGAAGAAACTTGTTTGATTTTCCTAGTTGATTCAAGTAGAAATATAAGATCATTGTAACACAGACTTAACCCCTTTAATTTGAATAGTCCTCTCCAGATTGTCTATTCTATGATGCCTTACTGCTGTCCAAGATGGAAAGGCTAGGCTTTTTTTCTTTTTTCTTTTTTTCAAATTTCTGGGAAACCTCAGAATCGCTTTAATTTCAGCAACTCTCCATTCCCTAGCAGGAGATCCAGGAAGCAATTAGTCTCAATCTTTCAGAAAATTTTCCAAAGAATAAACAAAAATTATGATATCTTGTGTTCCAAAGATCCCATATCTCGGGGGACCCCAGCTACAAGTCCTGCTATCCAGGAACTCATGAGTATTCTCAAAACTAATAAAGCCAAGGATACCTGATGTTCCTTTTTCCTGGAAGATGGACCTCTTCTGTGTCACCACACAGAAATGTCTCCCTTTGCTCCTTAGTGGCACAGCATGGTAACTTTGTCATGGAACTTTGAAAATTAGCTACTTCTGGTTTGAACTGTTTTCATCATATTTTAGCATTTCAAACTTTGCTTTCATTGTTTCTGAAGTATACTAGCAGTTTTACAGCAATCATATGAAAAAATCAGACTTCACATTTTATAGCCTTAAAAAATGTGCTTGATACTGAAAACAAGCAGAAACACCTCGTTTTCCTGCTGTGGTGCAAACTTGCTTTATCTGGCATTTCTACGAGGAGTTTAGGCCAGCAACGTTCTGCATTCTGAGCATCCCTGTAAAGCCTGGTGACAATCCGTACAAAGGTTTATTTTTCTCAGAGTCAGCACACACATTTTCCCCATTGTTGTAATTTATTGACTAATCATCATCTCTTCGTGAATGTGCACAGGGCCTCTTATTTCCCAAGAAGAACCGTGGCCTTTAAGCAACTGAAACTTAATTCCTACTCCTATTAAGGTCTACACACTGAAACGGCAAAAACTACTTGAGCAGAAAATGCCATGCTTTGCACCACCAGTCAGGAAAGCACATCTCATGCCTTGGTTTCTCCCACACAGTTAATCTCAAGGGTGTTAGCAGAGGGAGAATGGTAACAGATGGACAGGCTTTTTGGCACTGCTGTTTTTCTTTCTTTTAAAGTGGGAGTGCATTGTAATCTATGGCAGAGAATTAGAAGGGGTGGAGAGCAGCTAAGCACACTCATCTCCCCCAGATGGGCTGTAAGCATCCTTGCGTGTGCTTTTGTTTGCTAGTTCAGCTTTTCTTTTAGAGGTCAGCAGCAGGTCACTTGCCAAGTGCTAGCAACATGTGCTAGGTGCTTACAAATAGAGCCCTTTCCTGTTCGCTTCAACGCAAAGAAAAATCAGAAATATAGAAGCCAAAAAGTAATAAGACAATGAAGCAGTCAAAACATTTTTAAGGGCCTTGGGTTGGAAAAGTTATTGAGAAGATTGTTTATTTATTTATTTATTTATTTATTTTTTACAATTCACCCATTGCTTCTTTGTCTTGATTTCTATACATAAATTCAACCTTTAGTTCATACAACATATTTCACATGAGCTATCTTGTTCTGATTGTGGTACATGGCATAAATAGACCCTGGTTTATAACCCCTCTATAGACATACATCTCCTGGTAACTTGACTTCAATACCTCTTTGCAGAAATCAGAATACTGCTGTCAATGTCTGTGAATGTGCAGTCCTAATGCTGCCAGAAATGCCAACAAATATGCAGTCCTGACAGCTCTGATGTAACTTGTTGCTGATTAAAAGTAAACACAGCCGAGATAGCCTGTATTGCACAAACTGATACTGAGAAATGTGTTTACTCGGCGATCTGTTCTACACAAGGATAATTAGGAATACGGGAGTATGGAGATTTGGCCTGTATTTGGATTGTTGTTCTCAAATAATTACAGTTTTCTGTACCACTAGCTGCCTTAGGCAAGAATGTGACAGGACCACAGCATTTGTCAAAATTAGTTTTAATTTTTGCAAGAAAGAAAAAAGACAAACTCAAATGCTCTGGGTTTCTGTGTGTTTTCTACTCTTTTTGCAATAACTTTAGATCATTTGAGCAACTACAACATGTTGAACATTCTATTGTATCTGCAGTCTTACTAGAAACTAAAGAAGTCTTGGAGATTTGAGTTTCAATCTGTAAACTCTCTTTCTCTCATTTATCAAGAGGAGCCAAATAAATTAAAGCTTTATAGAAAAAGATTTCTGTTAGTTTATGTAAAATAACAATGATCATATTGATTAATATTTATTGATCACTCACCATGGACAAGTCAGTGAGTTAGCCATATTTATATTTATTGCATGTTTATGTCATACATTAAAAAACAAAACAAAAACAAAAAGTCCTGTTATCCTTACTAGATTAGAAAGTACTTCCAAGGCACAGAAGTACATTTTAGATGAGTGGAGATTCACCTAGCTTTGCCACAAAATAAGTTACAAGAGAGATTGTCTTTATCTTTCTTTTTTTTAAATTAGGTATATTCTTTATTTACATTTCAAATATTGTCCCCTTTCCTGGTTCCCCCCTCCCCCCAAAATCCCATAAGCCATTTTCCCTTCCCCAATCAACCCATGCCCGCTTCCCTGTCCTGGTATTCCCCTACACTGCTACATCAAGTCTTTCCAGGACCAGGACATCTTTTCCCTTTGATGTCTAGCCAAGACCATTCTTTGCTGCCGATGTGTCTGGAGCTATGGGTAACTCCATGTGTACTCTTTGGTTTATGGTTTTGCCCCCTGGGAGCTCTGGGAGTACTAGATGACTCATATTGTTATTCCTCCCGTGGTGCTGCAAACTTCTTCAGCTCCTTGGGTCCTTTCTCTAGCTCCCCCATTGGGACACTATGCTTAGTTCAATGGTTGGCCGAGAGTGTCCCCCTCTGTATTTGTCATGCACTAGGAGAGCCTCCTAGGTGATAGCTATATCCAGCTCCGGTCAGCCAGCACTTGCCTGGGTTTTGTAAGTATATAGGATGCATCCCTGGGTGGGGTAGTCTCTGGATAGTCTTCAGACTCTGCTCAAAAACTTTTCAAAAAGTTTTGAAAAGTACAAAACTTTTCAGCCATGTTGCCCAACAGCTCCAGAATGGCTGACATTTCAAATCTAAAATGAAGACCTGGTAAAAAAAGAATTCTTAGCAAGATATCCTCTGAAGCAACGATATTTAAAACTTTCATTGTCTACAGCATAAAATGAAATTTATATGCTGACCCAAATGCGTGCACATGGACATTTTTTAATGTGACTGAAACCTGTTTTGAATATGTTTTTCAAGCATATGACTGCGTGGTTAATTGAGTAATGGTGGTGAAATGACAAAAGGCGTGACATACATGGCGACTCGGGAGAGAACCCTGGGTAATCCTCACTCCTTTCAAGTTGTGTTTTCATCCTGTCAGGATGAAACAATAAGGAGGACAAGGTAAAGGTGTGCATGGAATGTTTTTTTTGTTTTGTTTTGTTTTGTTTTGTTTCCAGACAGGGTTTCTCTGTATAGCCCTGGCTGTACTGGAACTCACTCTGTATACCAGGCTGGCCTCGAACTCAGAAATCCGCCTGCCTCTGCACGCGTAGCGTGCACCACCACGGGCAGCTGGAATGTATGTTTTTTAAGATATGCTTTATAACTTTCCAGGCTGACATGTATTTGCCATATCTTGTCTCTGTGATATTACCCTAGAAATTAGTAAAAATACTAAATATTTCCCAAACTAATAAACAGAGTATGATTGTACCTCTCACCCATTTATAATTATTTCTTGGCTCATGCAGGCCTTTACAACCCTAAATTCTCAGGGTTGTTTTGATTTGCATTTCCCTAATGATTAATGATGTTGAACATTTCTTAAGATGCTTCTCAGCCATTCAAAATTCTTGAGGTGAAAATTCTTTGTTTAGCTCTGTACCCCATTTTTAATAGGGTTTTTTGGCTCTCTGGAGTCTAACTTCTTGAGTTCTTTGTATATATTGGATATTAGCCCTCTGTCGGATGTGGGGTTGGTGAAGATCTTCTCCCAATTTGTTAGTTGCCATTTTATCCTTTTGACTGTGTCTTTGCCTTATAGAAACTTTGTAATTTTATGAGGTCCCATTTGTCACTTCTTGATCTTAGAGCATAAGCTATTGGTGTTCTGTTCAGGAACTTTTCCCCTGTGCCCCTGAGATTTCACCTCACACCAGTCAGAATGGCTAAGATTAAAAACTCAGGAGACAGTGAGGATGTAGAGAAAGAGGAACACTCCTCCACTGCTGGTGGGATTGCAAGATGGTATAACCTCTCTGGAAATCAGTCTGGCGGTTCCTCAGAAAACTGGGCATGACACTTCCGGAGGACTCTGTTATACCACCCCTGGGCATATACCCAGAGGATTCCCCGGCATGCAATAAGGGCACATGCTCCACTTTGTTCATAGCAGCCTTATTTATAATAGCCAGAAGCTGGAAAGAACCCAGATGTCCCTCAGTGGAGGAATGGATACAGAAAATGTGGTGTATTTACACAATGGAATACTACTCAGCAATTAAAAATAATGAATTCATGAAATTTGTAGGCAAATGGTTGGAACTGGAAAATATCATCCTAAGTGAGATAACCCAATCACAAAAGAATACACATGGAATGCAGTCACTGATAAGTGGATATTAATTAGCCCATAAGCTCCGAATACTCAAGACACAATTAACATATCAAATGATTCCCAAGAAGAAGGAAGGAGAGTGCCCTAGTCCTGGAAAGGCTTGATCTAGCATTATAGGGGAGTACCAGGACAGAGAAATGAGAGGGGGTGATTGGGGAATGGGTGGAGGGAAGAGGGCTTATGGGACTTATGGGGAGGGGGGAACCAGGAAAGGGGAAAACATTTGGAATGTAAACAAAGAATATAGAAAAAAAATCTGCCAAAGTGGGTGTGTGTGTGGGGGAACAAAACCAATGTTAAATTCTGCTTTGTCCAATGCAAGGTCTTCTTGTGAAGCACCTAATTACATGCCTACTTACATTCTGCACTCAGTTTTGGCACACCACTCAACTCTATAAACAGTGACCAGCAGTACCAGGAGGCCTGGGTCCTCTCATGACATGAAGCTATTCACATAGTCAATGAACTTCACCACATCTCAGACCTGAGCTCAGCAGCCAGCCAGTCTGTAAACAGCCCTTCCAGTCTTCCCACGTGTATTATATTCCCATGCATATATTGTACCATATCAGCATGTATATAAACATAGCACCTTTCTTTGTTACTATAAATTTCTAGAGGGGCTGGCAAGAGTGCTTACTGGTTAAAAACACTTGTTCTTGCAGACTTTGGTTCAGTTCAGTTCACCCACATGGCTACTTACAACTGTCTATAGCTCCAGTTACAGTAGATACAAAGATGTTTTCTAGCCTTCAAGAGCATAAGGCACGCATGTAGTATATTACATACAGGAAAACTCATATGCATAAAATATAAGTCAACAAATCTCTAAAATTTTTCAAGAAAGGAGAAAGACTGGAAGGTGAGCATTGACCTGCAACACTTTTATCTGATATTTCAAAATTAAAAATGATTCTAAAGTTATGTATCAACTAAATCTACACAGTTTAATAAGAATAAAGTAATTATTTTCATCTTGTTATGATACTGATCAATTGTGCATACAATATTCCAATTTGTGTGGTTATTAAAATATTAGGTATGACAATACATACATAATGGGATTCATCACAATTCACAATTTTCTGTTTACATCTCTATGCTTAAATTCATTCATTATCAACTTCAGCCAAGCATATTGATAGATTGTCTAAAATAGAAAGATCATCTATCACCAAGCACCAGGATCTATATCAAAGTGTTTCTCAATATTACAAAATGAATATAATAATTATTTTATAATGATCCCATGGCCTGCATCACAAAATAGAATCTAATGACAACTGGTGTGCACTTCCTCTATCAGTGAGGATTTGCCGTTAATGACTTATGACTGTTCTTTTCTGGGAGTTTCCCAGGGCTCATTAGATTCTCCTTCATGGGGGATTTTCTGCAAGTGCAGAGAAAGTCTCAGAAAGCTGACTAACATAGGTTGTAAAAGTTAGGTGGACTCAACTCTGTACTTTAATTCATCCTTCAGAATTCTGCCAGAGATTAACATGGCTGACTCTATATCTCAACTGATAGCACATCACCAACCAGTGTCTCTCTCCTATGGCCAGTATTTGTTCTCTTTTTTCTCGTTTTCCTTCAATCACATCCCAAACCACTGGCATGTACCCTACTGTCTTCTTCATGCTTGATTTTCAGGATGAGTCAATGCCAAGGATATGGTTTCTACCATTAAAATTTTGGTTTGATCATGTTATATTTGCTAAAGATTTTGTAGTTGTATTTATCTTTGATCAGATTAATTTTTGTGTGAAACTGAACTGTTTTTGAATGAGGTTATCTTTCATATTCTACAATGATGTCATAGGGTACTAGTCTGAGAAATAGGACCTCAACTACCCGTCTTGAGAGACATTCAGTATCGTATAAGTGATATTTAAAAGAAATGCAAAAAACCAGGCAGATTCACTGTTAGCAAACTTTAAAGAAAAACAATATCACTACTGCTTAAACATCAAAACATCTCAAAATGGAAAAGGAAGAAAAAGTCAAGTTCATCCTACCAATTCACTATCAGCCAATATTACTAAAACCAGGTAAGAACAAAACACAGACACGCAAATCTGTAGGCTAATTGTGTTGATGAACATAGATGCAGGAGCCAGCATGTTCTGACTAGCAGCCTGCAGTGGCCCATTCATGCACAGCAGACTCTTCCATACTCACTAACCCAGGAAGCTGCCTGACACCCAGAGATGAAGAAAGACTGCACAGGATGAGCATTTACAGGACTTGGGTAGAGGGTATAGAGGCATTCACCACTATTACAATAAACAAGTCTGCTTCTGCTTTTCACCCGACTGCTGGAATCTCTGTCATTGATTCTGGGCCTTCTTACTCCCTACCCACAAGGATCATTCCAGGGGACAAGCACCAGGGTAACCCATAGCCGTAAAAAATTCTCAACAACAATTTGTAATGAATTCACGACCATATTAAGATGATACATTCTGACCAGTTTGGTGTTTTGTTTTTATTTTTTTTGTTGTTGTTGTTGTTTTTTCTCTTGGGAGGAAGATTCCCTCTTATCCCAATGAGCCTGGCTAATATCAAGAAAACAGTTAAAAGATACTGCAAGGGTGTAGGAAAAGAGGAGTCTATATTCATTGCTGGTGTGATTTTAAACTGGTGCAGGAGTATAGAAATCAGTGTTGTGTGTTTTCAATGAAATAGAAGTAACATAGAAGGGAGAACAAGGCAATGGGAAAGAACTAAATGAAGTGAGAAACACCCGAATCAGGAAGAAGACATAAAGCTCGTTGTTATTGTGGCTCTGACTCTGTCATGCAGTTTTCATTGCTTTTCTTTTTCATGTTGGACAAGTGCACAAAATATGTTTGATAATGGAAGTGTAAATCCAAATAGAAGCATAATGGCAATTCTAACATAGAAGTTCATTGAGATGAATAGACTTTGAGGCTGGTTAATTTTGGTGTATGATGTGTTTTTATTTTCAACTTCTTGATAATACAGTTTTCATTTAAGAAGAAATTTAAGACTAAATACACTATAGAATCAAGAATTTCTGGACATAGAAATTAAAATTTCAAATCTTACCCAGAGACACTTGCACGTCTAAATTAGTTGCTGCATGACTTCCAGAATCTAAAAATAAAAACAACATATTTCTATCAACAGATAAGTGAATAAAGAATGCTGTGTATATACACAATGGAATGTTATTTATCCATAAAGAAAAATCAAATTACTACACTTGCAAGCAAATGGGAAAAACTGGAAATTATTATATTAAGTGAAATAATCCATACTAAGGGAGACAAATTCCATATGTTGCTATGTTTTCTTTCAAATATAGATCGTAGGTTTTAATTTATTAATAAAAACTTATAGTACTTTTATACATTTTAGTCCTATGATTATTATTGAAATATAGTGAGATGTAACTGATTTTAAGTATTTCTCCATCTTCTATGGTCTAGTATTGCAGCTACAGAATTTTGTTTACTCCTTACTGAGTTATGCTATGGATTAAGCCTCCAAGGGTAGGCTATTTTATAAGATTGCTACACAAAATCCAAAACACACAATCAAACCAACAGATGAACAAATTGCAAATGCATGAATAAAAAATCTTGAAAAAAACAAGACAATGAAATTCTTACCAAGATCATAACTCCTTAACAACTAAACTTTAAGATACTTAAATAGGTAAAATGACAGAGGATGATTTCAAATTGTTCTACCAAAGGTGATCAATGACATAAATGAGAATACTTACTAACAGATCAATCTATTCTTTAGAGAGTTGACCACACAAGAAAAAGTAAGCAATGTGGATGAAAAAGTCAGTAACAAGGCAGAAAATCAAACTGAATAAATAGATTTTTGAAAAAATATAGAAACATCAGAAATGAAAATCTCAATGAACCAAATGGAAAATATAATGAAATGGATGAGAAAGAAGTAAAGTGGACTAAATGCTGTGCTCAAATGACAAAGGGGGACACTGAACATGACCACTTGCTCAGTAACAATTACATATTATCAAGAGTCCAAACCCAAGAATCTATAGTATAGAAGAAGCTGAGATAAAACTTCTCAAACACAGAGAACTAGATATTCAAATGAGAAGGATATTTGGGAGGCCAAATAGACATAACCAAAGAAGAAACTCTCTATGGTGCACTATTTAATAATACAAAGCAAAAGAAACAGTATTAAGAACTGTAAGGGGAAATTCACCTAAATTTTGGGACATCAATAAAAGATCAGACTTCTCATTAGCAACCTTCATAGCCATGATGGTTGGAATTCCATACATTTCCATGAAAGCATGAAATTGCATATTTCAGGTTTTGAAAGCAAATAACAAATTAAAAAAATACTATAATCAGAAAAGCTGGCTTTTGAATTTGACGAAGAAATAGGGGCATTGTAAGAGAAACACAAACTAGGGCAATTCATGACCAGCACTGCAGAACACCCAAAAGTAGCAGTGCACATGGAGGAGATAGATTGACCATCTCAAGCAGAAAAGCATGAGAAAGAATAAATTCCACGAAGGAATGACTGAACAGAAGAGAGCCAGAAGAACGCAGTCATGTCTAACATAGCAATCCAGCAAACCTCTAATTATTGCCTGTACCCTAAAACTGCAAGCCAAAATAAACCTTTCTTCCTAAATTTGCTTTTGTCAGGGATATTGTAATCATATCAACAGAAAAAGTAATTCACAAAATTGGTATCCAGAATGGGACTGGTTTTAGTGTAAATCTTATCATATGTGCAGTTCTTAGTTTCTTTGTGGAAGGAATATGGAAGAGTTTGTAGCTGTGGGTTACAAAACTACCAGAGGTTTACAAGCAGAATTTAATGAGCATTTGGGGGGAAGCCTGGAACTTCAGAATGGTAACAAAATATGGACAGTATAAGTTCACCTCATGAAGTTAGGGGGAAGAACAAGGATTTCCATCTGCAAACTGGAAAAGTCTTTAACATATTAAAGTTTTAGCAAAGTATGTGGCAGCATTTCACCCATAAGCAGTTAAAATTGTTGGCGGGATCAGAATCTGTACTAATTTGCTTTTTGCATATTTGTATTGCATATTTATTTGTAATAAAATACTAGGGCCAAAAGCAACTTCAGATTGCATTAGTTACTTTTTTATTGCCAAGACAAAACACCGTGGCCAAGGCACCTTATGCAAAATGTAGTTTAATTGGGCTTATGTTTGCAATGGGTAAGAGTCTATAATGGTAGAGAAAAGGTATGGCTGGAGCAGCGACTCTGACCTCACATCTATATGTTCTATCAGGAGACAGACAGACAAACAGGCAGGCAGATAGACAGACAGACAGAGACATAAAGGCAGAGAGACAGAGAGACAGACACAAAGAGAGGAAGAGAGAGACAGAGATAGAGCACAATGAGTTTTTTTTGAAACCCTACAACCTGCCTCTGTGGTACATTTCTTCTTCTAGTAAGGCCACACCACCCTAATCCCTCCCAAACTGTTCCATCAATGGGGGATCAACCTTTCAAACATTTGAACATGTGGTGGGCATTCTCATGCAAATACTGCAGGCAGGGTAGGATTTGCTTGGCTTATAGGTTATAACCCATAATTGAGAAAAGCCGAAGTAGGGACTCAAGGCATAAATGTGAAGCCATGAACTTCATGGAGTTCAAGAATACTTGATCTAAAAATATGGTTTTAACTAGAATCTTTTCTTCAGTGATAATTTGCAATGTTATTGAATCCTGTCATGATCATTATATGAGAGACCTAAATTTTTCAAAACCTCTCTCTCTCTCTCTCTCTCTCTCTCTCTCTCTCTCTCTCTCTCTCTGATTTTTTCTTAAGTTTAAGCTTGGTGACTTAAGCAGAAGATTTCTAGTATAACTGCTAGAGCCTTTATATTGCCATAGTTGAGAACAGTAGATAGCTATTCTTGAACTTGGTGTATTGCGCTTCTATGACATTTAGAATTTCCATCACATACAATTTATTTTGTTCTACTCATACACAATTAATATACAGCATGCTTTATTTGGAACAAATCTCTATGTATTTGACATTAGAAATAATAACAGAACTATAGAATGTTGGCAGGATAAAGTACATGTATAATTTATAACCCTATAAATAATAAAATTTAAAAAAGAAAGACCTACAAGTGAACTTATGAAGGCTCACCAAAAGCATTTAATCCACCAATTTCTCATTCATTTTTATGTTTTAATATATTCATACATAAGAATATTCATACATATTCTATTATATGAATATACTACATTCTTTTCTCTCCAGTATTTGATGAATATTGATGTTATTATAACTTTTTGGTTCTTTTGGCAATGTGCTTCATGTACACATTTTGTCAGTGTACATTTTCAGTTCTTTGAGAACATGTCTGAGAGGAGAATTGTTGAGTAACACAATAACAGTGCTTTATATGTTGACCAACCACCTTATTCTTTTGCTAAAGTTGAGCAGCATTTAATGATCCCAACATGTCCTTCAATCTTTAAGGGCTCTGGTTTTCAGACAAAAACATTCTATCCTTCCATCAAACCAAACCAGTAAAGGTGTAAGGTATAGTTCAGAGCCATTCTGTTCCATTTACTATGCAAAGGTATTCTTTGGGGTTTGTAACTCTCAGCACTAGTGTTCTTATGTATTCTCCATGTTCTGTCAATCTTTTTTTTTGATTTTTTTTATTGTATATATTCTATATTTACAATTCATTTCCCTTTTTCTGGTTCCCCACCCCCAAAGGTCCCACATGTCCTTTTCCCTCCCCCTGCTCCCGCATCCACCCCCTCCCACTTTACTGTTCTTGTACTCTCCCACAATGATGTTTTGGTCCATTCTAGCACCAGTGTCCACTCCTTTCTTCTTGTGAGACATCACTTGATATGTGATTTGTGTCTTTGGTGTTCCAAGCTTCTAGGCTAATATCCACTTATCAGTGACTGTATACCATGGGTATTCTTTTGAGACTGGGTCACCTCACTTAGTATGACATTCTCCAGCTCCATCCATTTCTCTAAGAATTTCATGAATTCATTGTTTCTGATGGCTGAATAGTACTCCATTGTGTATATGTAAAACATTTTTTGTATCCATTCCTCTGTTGAGGGACATCTGGGTTCTTTCCAGTTTCTGGCTATTATATATAAGGCTGCTATGAACATAGTGGAGCATGTATCCTTATTGCATGCTGGTGAATCTTCTGGGTATATTCCCAGGAGTGGTATGGCTGGGTCCTCCGGAAGTATCACACCCAGTTTTCTGAGGAACCGCCATACTGATTTCCAGAGTGGTTGTACCAGCTTGCATTCCCACCAGCAGTGGAGGAGTGTTCCTCTTTCTCCACATCCTCGCCAACACCTGGTGTCTTCTGAGTTTTTAATCTTAGCCATTCTGAGTGGTGTGAGGTGAAATCTCAGGGTTGTTTTAATTTGCATTTCCCTAATGACTAGTGATGTTGAACATTTTTTAAGGTGTTTCTCAGCCATCCGAATTTCTTCAGGTGAAAAGTCTCTGTTTAGCTCTGTACCCCATTTTTGGATAGGGTTATTTGGTTTTCTGGGGTCTAACCTCTTGAGTTCTTTGTATACATTGGAGATTAGCCCTCTGTCGGATGTGGGGTTGGTGAAGATTTTTTCCCAATTTGTTGGTTGCCGATTTATCCTTTTGACAGTGTCTTTTGCCTTACAGAAACTTTGTAGTTTTATGAGGTCCCATTTGTCTATTCTTGCTCTTAGAGTATAAGCAATTGGTGTTCTGTTCAGGAATTTTTCCCCTGAGCCAATGTCCTCAAGGGTCTTCCCCAGTTTCTTTTCTATTAGTTTTAGTGTGTCTGGTTTTATGTGGAGGTCTTTGATCCACTTGGAGTTGAGCTTAGTGCAAGGAGATAAGAGTGGATCAATTCTCATTCTTCTGCATGTTGACCTCCAGTTGAGCCAGCACCATCTGTTGAAAAGGCTATCTTTTTTCCACTGGATGTTTTCAGCTCCTTTGTCGAAGATCAATTGGCCATAGATGTGTGGGTTCAATTCTGGGTCTTCGATCCTATTCCATTGATCCGCTTCCCTGTCACTGAACCAATACCATGCAGTTTTTAGTACCACTGCTCTGTAATATTGCTTGAGGTCCGGGATATTGATTCCCCCAGAAGTTCTTTTGCTGTTGATGATAGTTTTAGCTATCCTGGGTTTTTTGTTATTCCAGATGAATTTGAGAATTGCTCTTTCTAGCTCTATGAAGAACTGAGTTGGGATTTTGATGGGGATTGCATTGAATCTGTATATTGCTTTGGGCAAGATTGCCATTTTGACTATATTAGTCCTGCCAACCCACGAGCATGGAAGATTTTCCCATTTTCTGATGTCTTCTTCAATTTCCCTCTTCAGAGACCTGAAGTTTTTGTCGTATAAATCTTTCACATGTTTGGTTAGCGTCACTCCAAGATACTTTATATCATTTGTGGCTATTGTGAAGGGTGTCATTTCCCTAATTTCTTTCTCGGCCTGCTTATCCTTCGCGTATAGGAAGGCTACTGATTTACTTGAGTTGATTTTATAGCCAGCCACTTTGCTGAAGTTGTTTATCAGTTGCAGGAGTTCTCTGGTGGAGGTTTTTGGGTCACTTAAGTAAACTATCATATCATCTGCAAATAGTGATAGTTTGACTTCTTCCTTTCCGATTTGTATCCCTTTGACTTCCCTCTGTTGTCGAATTGCTCTAGCTAGTACCTCAAGTACTATATTGAAGAGATATGGCGAGAAGGGACAGCCTTGTCTAGTCCCTGATTTTAGAGGGATTGCTTCGAGTTTTTCTCCGTTTACCTTGATGTTGGCTACTGGTCTGCTGTATATTGCTTTTACTATGTTTAGATATGGGCCTTGAATTCCTGTTCTTTCTAGGACCTTTAGCATGAAAGGATGCTGAATTTTGTCAAATGCTTTTTCAGCATCCAATGAGATGACCATGTGGTTTTTTTCTTTGAGTTTGTTTATGTAGTGGATTACGTTGATGGATTTCCGTATATTGAACCATCCCTGCATCCCTGGGATGAAGCCAACTTGATCATGGTGAATGATTGTTTTGATGTGTTCTTGGATTTGGTTGGCAAGTATTTTGTTTAGTATTTTTGCATCGATATTCATAGGAGAAATTGGCCTGTAGTTCTCTTTTTTAGTTGGATCTTTGTGTGGTTTTGGTATCAGGGTAATTGTGGCTTCATAGAATGTGTTGGGTAGTGTTCCTTCTGTTTCTATTTTGTGGAATAATTTGAAGAGTATCGGTATCAGGACTTCTTTGAAGGTCTGATAGAATTCTGCACTAAAACCATCTGGTCCTGTGCTCTTTTTGGTTGGAAGACTGTCTATGACCCCTTCTATTTCTTTGGGGGTTATGGGTCTGTTTAGACGATCTATTTGATCCTGGTTTAATTTTGGTATTTGGTAACTGTCGAGGAAATTGTCCATTTCCTCCAGATTCTCCAGTTGTGTTGAATATAGGTTTTTGTAGTAGGATCTGATGATCCTTTGAATTTCCTCAGTTTCTGTTGTTATATCTCCCTTTTCATTTCTAATTTTGTTAATTTGAATACTGTCTCTGTGCCCTTTAGTAAGTCTGGCTAGGGGTTTATCTATCTTGTTGATCTTCTCAAAGAACCAGCTCCTGGTTTTGTTGATTCTTTGTATGGTTCTCTTTGTTTCAACTTGATTGATTTCAGCCCTGAGTTTGATGATTTCCTGTCTTCTACTCCTACTGGGTGAAATGCTTCTTTTTGTTCCAGAGCTTTCAAGTGCACCATTAAGTTGCTAGTATATGCTCTCTCCTGTTTCTTTTTGGAGACACTCAGGGCTATGAGTTTTCCTCTAAGCACTGCTTTCATTGTGTCCCATAGATTTGGGTATGTTGTGCCTTCATTTTCATTAAGTTCTAAGAATTCTTTGATTTCTTTCTTTATTTCTTCCTGGACTAAGGTATCATTGAGTAAAATATTGTTCAGCCTCCATGAGTATGGGGATTTTCTGTTGTTTTTGTTGCTATTGAAGAACACTCTTACTCCATGGTGATCTGATAAGAGGCATGGGATTAGTTCGATCTTTTTATATTTGTTGAGATCTGTCTTGTGTCCAATTATATGGTCGATTTTGGAGAAGGTACCATGAGGGGCTGAGAAAAAGGTATAGTCTTTTGCTTTAGGGTGGAATGTTCTATATATATCTGTTAAATCCAATTGCTCCAAAGTTTCGATGAGTTTCTCTGTGTCTCTGTTTAGTTTCTGTTTTCCTGGTCGGTCCACTGTAGATAGAGGAGTATTGAGGTCCCCCACAATCATTGTGTTAGGTGCAATGTGTGCTTTGAGCTTTAGTAAGGTTTCTTTTACAAATGAGGGTGCCCTTACATTTGGAGCGTAGATGTTTAGAATTGTGAGTTCCTCTTGGTGGATTCTTCCTTTGACTAGCAGGAAGTGACCTTCTGTGTCTCTTTTGATGACTTTGGGTTGAAAGTCAATTTTATCTGATATTAAAATGGCTACTCCAGCTTGCTTCCTGTGACCATTTGCTTGCAAAATTGTCTTCCATCCTTTTACTCTAAGGTAGTGTTTGTCTTTGACTCTGAGGTGTGTTTCTTGTAAGCAGCAAAATGTAGGGTCCTGTTTCCGTATCCAGTCTGTTAGTCTATGTCTTTTTATTGGGGAGTTGAGTCCATTGATGTTACGAGATATTAAGGAATAGAGATTATTACTTCCTGACATTTTTGATGTTATTTTTGTTTTTGAGTAGTTATCTTCCTTTGAGTTTGATGGAAGAAGTTTACTGTCTTGCTTTTTCTTGGGTGCCATTTCCTTCCTTGTGTTGGAGTTTTCCTCCTATTATCCTTTGTAGAGCTGGGTTAGTGGAAAGATATTGTGTAAATTTGGTCCTGTCATGAAATATTTTGATTTCTCCATTTATGTTGATTGAGAGTTTTGCTGGGTATAGTAGTCTTAGCTGACATTTGTTTTCTCTTAGGGTCTGCATGAGGTCTGCCCAGGATCTTCTAGCTTTCATGGTTTCTGGAGAGAAGTCTGGTGTGATTCTGATAGGTCTTCCTTTATATGTTACTTGGCCCTTTTCTCTTACTGCCTTTAATATTCTTTCTTTGTTTAGTACATTTGGGGTTTTGATTATTATGTGATGGGAGGTGTTTCTGTTCTGGTCCAGTCTGTTTGGAGTTCTGTAGGCTTCTTGTATATTCATGGGCATCTCTCTCTTTAAGTTAGGAAAGTTTTCTTCCATAATTTTGTTAAAGATATTTGCTGGCCCTTTAAGTTGTAGATCTTCACTCTCATCTATCCCTATAATCCTTAGGTTTGGTCTTCTCATTGTGTCCTGGATTTCCTGGATGTTTTGGGTTACAAGCCTTTAGGATTTTGCGTTTTCTTTGACTGTGGAGTCAATGGTTACTATGTTATCTTCAGCATCAGAGATTCTTATTTCTATCTCTTGTATTCTGTTGTTTATGTTTGCATCTACGACCCCTGTTTTCTTCCCAAGGTTTTCTATCTCCAAGGTTGCCTCCTTTTGTGATTTCTTAGTTGTTTCTACCTCTGTGTTCAGATCTTGGATGGTTTTGCTCAGTTCCATCATTTGTTTGTTTGTGTTTTCATGTAATTCTTTAATATATTTTTGTGCTCCCTCTTTCATGACTTCTGCCTGTTGTTTCAAGTTCTCCTGCATTTCTTTAACTGATTTTCTCATTTCCTCTTTATTGGTTTCTGTCTGATGGCCCATATTCTCCTGGAGTTCTTTAAGTGTTTTTTGTGTTTGGATTGTAAGAGCTTCTACCCTATTGATGTTCCCCTGCATTTCTTTAAGAGATTTGTTTATGTCTTTTTTGTGTTCCTCTAGGAGCATCATGACCTGTGCTTTTATATCTAACTCTTGTTTTTCTGGTGTGCTGGGGTATCCTGGACTTCCTGTGGTTGGCGAATTGGGTTCAGATGGTGCCATATTGCTTTGATTTCTGTTAATAACGTTCCTACGTTTGCCTTTTGCCATCTCTTTATCTCTGGCGTTAGTTGGTCTTATTGTATATGGCGCCCTGCTGAAAGCACAGCACGCCTGTCCCCAGAAGACAGATCCCTTCTGGCAGCTTGTCTGTGCTGGACTATGCTCGCTCTGAGTCCAGGCCCCTGATTCCAGCTGCTAGAGTTCTGAGCTGTGCCCCGAGGCGGCCCGGTGGCCCCTCGCTGCTAGTCCGCTCAGAGAGCTGGTCCCGGCCAGTAGTCTGCACCTGCAGCTGAGCTTTCTGTGCCCGGATCTCCTGCAGAGCTAAGCTAAGCTATAACTCTGGCCACGCACCTGATTCCAGCCGCTCACTGCGTCCAGTGTGCCCGCTGTTTGCAAGCGGTGGTCTGGGGCAAGATGGCTGCCCCAGCTGAAGGCACCGCGTGACCTTGGCTGAGCTGCTAGTACCCGGCTCTGCTGCTCCCTTCTGGCTCTGTTGTCTGTGCTGGACTATGCTCGCTCTGAGTCCAGGCCCCTGACTCCAGCTGCTAGAGTTCCAAGCTGTGCCCCGAGGTGGCCCAGTGGCCCCTTGCTGCTAGTCCGCTCAGAGAGCTGGTCCCGGCCGGTAATCTGCACCCGCAGCTGAGCTTTCTGTGTCCGGATCTCCTGCAGAGCTAAGCTAAGCTATAACTCTGGCCACGCACCTGATTCCAGCCGCTCACTGCATCCAGTGTGCCCGCTGTTTGTGCGCGGGGGCGGGGGGGGGTCTGTTCTGTCAATCTTAATTCTTCCTCTACCAACCACCTTTTCAATCATGTTAAGATCTTGGTGCATCTATGCTCTGAAACTATTCCATAATGAATGACCTCTAATTGTCTCGTAGATCCACTATGTCACCAGAGATCAAACTGAGAAACCAAATCTTTTGAGTTCAGATCCCATCTTAGAGAACAGGATGGTGCCTAGCATCAGTTTCTAGGCTACCCCCCAAGACTTGTGCCTAACCCCAGTTATTCAGGGGTGCCTAATCCAGGCTATTCCCCAACAAATCTGCACCTCCAGGTTACAAGCCTGTCCCTGAAAACCACCTAACTTCCTAACAATAACAAGTCAGGAGGAAAACAGAAGTTTAATTGATAGTTTGGCTCTCCGCAACAGCCAATTATGCTAAAGGCCATAATGCCCCCCATCCCCAATCAGATGTGTACCAGGCTAGATAACCCCTTCTTGCCTCTATAAATGCTTGCTTGAAATTGGGTCATGGTTCTTTCCTTTTCTCATGCATCAGTGATGGTGGTGTGGCCCAAGCTCAAGCTTGAATAGAGTCCCTAATGCAATTGCATCAGATTCGGCTCCTTGGTAGTGTTGTAGGGGTTCATGAATGTTTCCTGGCACAAGAAAATAATCCTTCATGAATCCTCACCTGAGTCTTGTCTGCTCTGCCATGGCCAGGACAGATGCTATTATGATTTTTTTTTTTAAAAAAAATTGCTATTCTGGTTTATAAAGCTTGTTTAAAAATACAAAACAGAAGAAAAGAGACAGAAAGAAAGAGCAAGCAGCAAAAGGGGGTAGGAAAGGGAGGGATAATGGAAATGATCTTTTTCTTGAAGTTAGTTTATGCTTTCAAGTAATTAAAATATTTAAAGACATTCACCTGATAGTGTAAAAATATTTTTACTCCTTGATTTAAAAAAACATATATTTTGAACATTTTCACCATCATTTCACTGTGCCTTCCCTCCCCACCCCTGTTTCCCCTTTCAGAAGAAATGCATTCTATAAAATGGTTTGGAGAACACAGAGACAGGAAGGTTTGTGTCTGCTCTGTTGCTCCTCTGTTCTATACATATACATATACATATACATATACATATACATAATCATATACTTATATGCAAGGTACATTGTTTATAACAGTTTAATAATTGAATCTTACCATCGTTGCAGAATAGTTGATCATGCGGTGAGCCCTGAGATTGTGATATTTACTAGAAAAAATACTTTTCTAGTTGTGTGGCTCAACCCTTAGCACACACCTTTAATTTCTCTTGTTGAAATACAGATATTCCCTTAATATACTTTTTAATCTGAAACAGTGAAGATAAAGTTAGTTTGTAGAAGGGAGCACCACCATATTTGAAAGTGATGTCTAATGGAGTGGCAGACCAAGTGATGAATCAGAGAGAGATTTGACAGAACAGGGTATGCCTAATTCTCTCATGGGAAGAAGAGAGAGAAAAGCTAGGCTACTTAAGATAGAAAAATCTCAGATAAGAAAGAAGAAAAGGGCAGTTTTTCCAGGAGAGTTTTACAGAAACAGGTTGAAGATAGAATATTCTAGACTCAAGTGAAAACAGAATGAGCAAGAGAATGAGAAGGAGCCAGAAGATCAGAACGGATGCCAGAGTTAGTTTGAGGTCAAGCAGGGCAATTCAGTCAGAGGCTGAGAGAGAAGTCAGATTGAATTAATCAGCTTGGAGAGAAGTTTGAGTCAGAACAGCTAAGTTGTACCAGTCAGCGAGAGTTCAGAAAGAGCTAGAAAGAGAGCTTATTCAGCAGTAAATCTCAGAGGCTGAAAACAATCTAGGCTAGAAGCTTCCAGGACTAGGCATTGGATGGCAGATGGAAGCAGTAAGCCTCTAAGATGACAATTACATCTGGAGAATAAAAGTTAGTTCAACATACCATTCCTTGTTGCTGCTAATTTCACAGACTGATAGCTTGACATGATATATTTATTTGTCTGTTAGTTATGCTAGATATAAATATCTTTAATTTCATTATGGTTTTAATGGTTTTTATTATTATTATTGTTGTTGTTGTTGTTGTTGTTGTTGTTGTTTACTTATTTGTACTGGAAAATATTTAATGCCCAGGCTATACTCCTGGCAGCTGGGTATGCAGCTCTGCACCTGCCCAAGATCTCTGAATTCATGGATGAAAGACATGCACTTGAACCTTTATAATTTAAAATGCCTTAACTAGTTCAATGACTGGGCGCTTCCAAATCGCCCCTCTGGTATTCCTGAGTTAACACTTTCTAAATTTACATTTTACCTTTGCTGCACTGTTTACTTCTGGGCAGTCCTCCCATGGGGCCACTTTCCATTTGCACCTACATTTTGGCCATCTCACCCTTCTGCTCCTTCCATCCTACAGCCCTCTTAGAGCAGACTCCCCTCTTTCCTATGTTTCTTTCCTAAGAGTCCTGTCTCTGTCTCCTTGCTCAGCCATTGGCTGTTGGGAACTTTATTTCCCAATCAGAGCCAACTGAAGGCAGGCTTCCTTTGGCCTACATGCTGGACATTGTAAACAGGTTTCTGGGTAACACAATGAGCATGAGAACACAAACCACTACACTTATTAACTTTACATCCTACTCACTGTCCACCTCCTGTTCACCCTCACCCACAGTCCTTCTCCCATACTCCTTCCCCTTCTCCTCTGAGTGGGTAGAGATCCCCCAGCTATCCTCCCATCCTGGCATATCAAGTCTATGAGGCTAGGCACATTCTCTCCTGCTGAGGCCAGACAAGACAGCCCAGCTAGAAGACCATATCCCACATTCAAGCATTAGCTTTTGGGATAGCCCTCGCTCCAGTTGCTCAGGACACACGTGAAGACCAAGCTGCACATCTGCTACATATGAACAGTGAGGCCTGGGTCCAGCTCATATCTGTTCTTTGATAGTTGCAGTTGATAGTTCAGTCTCTGAAAGCCTCAAGGATCAAAGTTATTCGATTCTTTTGCTCTTCTTGTGAAATTTCTATCCCTTTGCAGCCCACAATTCTTCTACCTATTCTGTAAAATCCTCAAGTTCCATCAACTGTTTTGGTGTGGATGTCTGTATTTGTCTGAGTCAGCTGCTGGGTTGAGTCTCTCAGAGGACAGCGATGCTAGACTCCTGTCTTCAAGCCTATCAGAGTATCATTATTAGTGTCAGGGATCCTATTAATGATGCTATTTTGTGCTTGAAGACAGGAACCTATGCCTGTCTTCTGAGAGGCTATATCAGCAGGTAACTGAGACAGCTACAGATACTTACAGCCAAGCATTGGACTGAGGTCATGGACCCTATGGAAGAGTTAGGGGAAGGACTGAAGAAACTGAAGGAGATGGCACCCCATATGAAGATAGTGTCAATTAACTTGGACTAAGCCACTAACCAAATTGCATACTGGTTAGAGGCCACAGGTGTATATATAGCAGAGGACTGTCTTGTCTGGCCAAGGGGGAGCAGATGTGCCTAGTCCTGTAGAGACTTGACAGCCAAGAGAAGAGGGATGCCCGGGGAGGGGGACACCCTCTCAGAGGATAAGGGGAGGGGGGTATGGGGTAGGAAACTCTGGGAGGGGAGACTGGAAGAGGGCAACATTTGGGATGAAAATAAATAAAATAATTAATTAAAATTAGTTTTAGGGATTGGTGCTTGTCCATGGTATGCATCTTAAGTTGGCCTGATTATTGACTGGCCATTCCATCAGTCTCTGTTCCATCCCCTGTCCCTGCATTTCTGATAGACAGGATAAATGTGGGGTTGAGAGTTTTGTGGGTGGGTTAGAAATCACACATTCAGAATATTGGATTTACCCCGCACAGAGCCATTCTTAATTTCTGGCTTTTCTTCTTTTCTCAGATGCCAGTTTTAGGATTGAAAGCCCTAAAAACAAGTTGGAAGTTAAATGCTGTGCAATGCTAGCATTGGGTAGAGGTGACCCAGGGCTCCCTGGCCACCTTTGCTAGCTTTGTAGGACTGGGACAAACAGCAGAACCCAACAGTCCAGATGGACCCAAGAACTACCAAGTTCTCAGAAGGGAATTGTGAATTCTATGAACTGCTTTCTTGGAGGTGCTTTACGGCAGTAAGTAACAGATGAATATTTTGAATATAAATTTGCAAACCACCTCCCTCTCAACACCACAAGTTCACTTGTAGGCTTTTCACATCCATGCATGCTTCTTCAGTTTCAATTTGTTTCACCCAATGTATAGATTCTGCTTCTGCCCAAGAAGTGAATTCCAAAGGGAAAATGTTTAAGAAAATGTTCAAAGTAGAATATATGTATGTATATATATTCTATATAGAATACATAAAACAGAACATATATGTATATGCAGATACACACACACACTCATACATATATATGTGCAGATAGCAGCCTTTACTGATCTGTCACCTCTTGCTTGCACTGAAGTTTACACACTGGAATCTCTTCAGTAAAAGTAAGATTCTACAAAACTCATAGGTCACATTTCTGTTTCCAGGTAGCAGCACTGCCCAGAGATAATAGAAAACAAAAAGAAAAATAAACAAAACCAAAATTATCTCTTTAAAAAATTGTTATTTGTAAAGAGCAATGAACATTAAATATCTTTCAGGCCTCTTAAGATGACAAGATGTTATGTAACATTGAAGAAAACTTTGAGGAAACCTTGTAGAGTTGGATCAAAGGGACATAATTACAAAACTGTGCTTTGCTTTTTGTCTCTTTATGACAATGAATGTTTCATTTATAACATGATAGGATAGTTAATAGTTGATAACTGAAATCTGCTTACCTAATTTACAAAGATGAGTACAGAAAATATAAGTATATATTACATAAACAATACTTGAATAAGTTAATTAATAAATGTTTTGAGAATTCCTGTGATCATTTTATTCCAACAAGAATTGGAATAAAAAGGTTTTTTTGTCACCATATATTTAAAAAATGTGCACATATCCCAATGCATATGCTAATTTTATAGTACACTGTGTGGCCTCTTTACACCATTCGCTCATTTAAATCTGGTTCAAAATGTTTGTTTTAGGGTGAGAAAATATTCATGCAAAGCATAACATAAATATGTTTATTTTGGAGATGTTCATTCTGAATCTGAAAATGCTTTGGGTTTTTGTAAATGTCCACATGTTATTCACCATCATGAAAAGATATTTCCATTCTGAATTCAGTCATAAACACTCCTGTTTTCCTTCTCTTTCAATCCTTTCCTTATTTAGTGCTGTGGATTTAACATAGGAGATTGCACATGCTAGGAAAACCCCTCTCATGAATTAAGGAGTATAGCTTAAAATGTATTACTCTATTATTAAATACTACTTACTTTCTTTTCACTTTTAAGAGAATGATCCATAATACTGATAAGACAAAAGCTGCCGGGCATGTCTCTTTAAAGTTATAAAAAGTTTCCAACAAAGCTTATCAATAGAAACATAATTTCAATACTTAATATTTATTAATTAATCTCCCTAGTGGTTTTAACTTCTAAGACTATAAGTATTTCAAACTTGTCAGATTCCTCTAATGCACAAATTATTCCTTTCTTCATTTGAAAATAGCTTCTGCACATTCTAAATCACAGTCATGGTGGTACTGTACTCTACACAAGGTGTGAAACGTGCATTTTAGAATAACCACAGTGTTAAAGGAGAGGGGAAAAGCCCATAGCTTTGCATTTGGTCCATATATCACCAGTGAGTGTTCCTCATAAAGGATTTGAACTCTCTACACATGTGTGTCCTTTCCACCATTAAAAGGGATTCAGGTGCTTGGCATGGCTGTCTTGTGAACGGCTCTCTGTAAATAATTGATGGCAGCGGCCTCACTGCCCCATTGAACTTATATCTGGATACACTCACATTGCATTTACAAGACTTTCATACAACTTCATGGTCTGCAGAACATGTGGGGAGTACCTGATAGGTTATTTTATTAATATAAAGCATTTTCACTTTCTCGAGTGACAAATTGCCTGAAATTAGTTTTTTTTTTAAACACTGACTATGACTGAACATGATGAGAAACTCATCTGTAGGCCACAGCTGTGTGTTACAAGAATTACTAAACCTTTGCTAGCGAGGAAGGAAACTGCCACAACATAAGAACCAAGAAGAAATTATTTATTTTTTATGGGAGAGAGAAATTGTACTTTTTAAAATTTCCTACAAAATATAAAAGATTGCTTGTTGGTGTTTTAAAATCTAATTTAAGCCTCTATCCTAAGTGTATTGTTTCTGTACATTTTGAGCCATTATATTTTTTATAAAAATATACTCCTTTATAATTGCTTCAATAGCTGACCAATACAAGAAATGCTATAAACATCACATATAGGAGAAGCAAAACCCAGTGCATGCAGCAAGAGCAAAGACCAGTACATGCAGCAGGAGCAAAGCCCAGTGCATGCACCATTTACTCAAAACAGAAAATGGGTCTTTGTGAGGATCGAATGCAGCACATTCATATACACATGCCACAGGACTCCACACACTGGACACACACTCTGGCAATTACTACCACCTGTCATACATGGGTGACAACTGCCTTGAACAACATCTGCCAAAGGAACATAATAGGTGACTTTTGAAGCTGTTGGCAAGCATAAGATATAAACAAAAAAAATGCAACACTAAAACCAAATAAAACCTTATAGCAAAATTTGGAAAGCCATTGAGAAATCACAAATAGGTTTAGTAATATTGAGAGAGGAAATAACCTTGTGCTTTTGTTAGTCTATTCATGCATTTATTGGGAAGATTTGGACTATTCTCTGAAGAAAAAGAAAGCACATTTCTACTTAACTATTAATAAGACTTGTCATCAGGTGAAAGGTCAAGGGTGTCTTGAGGTTTTGTGAGTTGGCGTCCTTTTTCACCATACTGCAAACACTGTGGGCATGCTGAGGTACAAGAGTATAACGAAGCTAGATCAACGACAGTGCAGCAGTGCGGCCTTCACTCAACACTCACTTCCTTGAACAAGGACTAAAGCGTCTGTTTCCAGCATGGACATAGAACATGCTGGTTTAAAGAAATCCACATAGGAAAAACAAAATAGAGGGTAGAGAAATGGATCAGCAGTTAAGAATGCGCACCACTCTTGTAAAAGGCCAGAATTCAATTCTCAGCACCTATATAGCAGCTCACTACTGCCTCTGACTTCAGTTCCTAGAAATCTTACAGACTCTTCTGGCCTTCATGGGTACTGCATGCATATGGTGCACATAAACTCACTCAAGATCAAACATGCACATGAAGAAAACAAAAACAACTCTTTTAAAAGGCAAAACAAAATGTATAATAAAGTATATATGAAAGTTCTATTATAGTTTGCTTTAGTTATTGTCATAGTTTAATCAAAATAGAATATGAAAAAATAAAGAACTGATTGACTTGTCCATATAAATGAAACTGAAGTGCTAATTCTCATTATTTACTCCCTTAATTTTGTTTCAACATAATAATATAATTATGTCATTTTCATTTTTATTTTTTCAAATATTTTACTTCTCACCAGAGACCCAGAAAGATAGGAAATCCTGGGCAGATTTTATACAGATCCTAAAAGAACACAAATGATGGCCCAGGCTACTCTCAATTAGCATTATCCCAGAAGCTGGGAATAACCAAGACACAATTCATGTATCAAATGATGCCCAATAAGAAGGAAGAACAAAGTATGGATACTCTGGTCCTTCTTAGAAGGGGGAACAAAATATCCACAGAAGGAGATTCAGAGACAAAATTTGGAGCAGACTGAGGGAACAACCATCCAGAGACTACCCCACCTAGTGATCCATCCTATATACAGTTACAAAACCCAGACATTATTATTGATGCCCACAAGTACTTGCTGACTGGAGCGGGATATAGCGGTCACCTGGGAGGTTCTGCTAGTGCGTGACAAATACAGAGGGGGGACACTCTCAGCCAACCATTGAACTGAGCAGACAGGGTCCCCAATGGAGGAGCTACAGAAAGAACCCAAGAAGCTGAAGGGGTTTGCAGTGCCATAAGAGGAACAACAATATGAGCCACCTAGTACTCCCAGAGGTCCCAGGGACAAAAACATCAACCAGATAGTACAGGTGGTGTTACCCATGGCTCCAGACACATAGGCTGCAGAGGACAGCTTTGTTGGACATCAAAAGAAGGAGAGGCCCATGGTCCTGGAAAGGCTGGATGTAGCAGTGCAGGGGAATACCAGGACAGGGAAGCAAGAGTAGGTTGACTGTGGAACAGGGGGGAGGGAGATGGCTTATGGGACTTTCTGGGGGAGGGGACCAGGAAAGGGGAAATCATTTGAAATGCAAATAAAGAATATATCTAATAAAAATAGATGGAGTAACCAAGATATTACATGACAAAAACCAAATTACATAATATCTGTCAACAAATCCAGCCCTACAATGGATAATAGGTGGAAAACTCCAACACTAGGAGGGAAACTAAACTACAAAAAGCAAGAAAATAATCTTTTAACAAACACAGAAGAAGATAGCCACATAAACATAATTCCACTTCTAACAACAAAAATAACAGGAAGCAACAATAACTTTTCCTTAATATCTCTGAACATCATGGACTCAATTCCCCAATAAAAAGACATAGACTAACAGACTGGATATGCAAAGAAAACCCAGCATTTTGCTGTATATAGGAAATGCACTTCGTTGACAAAGAAACATACTACCTCAGGGTAAAAGGCTGGAAAACAATTTTCCAAGCAAATGGTCCTAAGAAACAAGCTGGAGTCACCATCCTAATATTTAAAAATATTGACTTTCAAAAAAAGGGATCAAAACAGATACTGAGGAAATCCAAAGAATCATCAGACCCTACTATAAAAGCCTATACTCAACAAAACTGGAAAATCTGGATGAAATGGACAATTTTCTAGACAGATACCAGGTACCAAAGTTAAATCAGGATCAGATAAACCATCTAAACAGTCCCATAACCCCTAAAGAAATAGAAATAGTCATTAAAAGTCTCCCAACCAAAGAAAAATTCCAGGACCTGATGAGTTTAACCTAGAATTCTATCAGAACTTCAAAGAAGACCTAATACCAATACTCTTCTAACTATTTCACAAGTTGGAAATGGAAGGAATACTACACAATTCATTCTATGAAGCCACAATTACTCTGATACCTAAACCACAAAAAGACCCAACAAAGAAAAAGAACTTCTGACCAATTTCCTTATGAACATCAATGCAAAAATACTCAATAAAATTCTTGAAAACCAAATACAAGAACACATCAAAATGATCATCTGTCACGATTAAGTAGGCTTTATCCCAGGGATGGAGGGATGGTTCAATGTAAGGACATCAACATAATCCACCATATAAACAAACTGAAAGAAAAAAACCACATGATCATTTCATTAGATGCTGAAAAAGCATTTGACAAAATCCAACACCCCTTCATGATAAAAGTCTTGGAAAGATCAGGAATTCAAGACCCATAACTAAACATAGTGAAAGCAATATACAGCAAACCAGTAGCCAACATCAAACTAAATGGAGAGAAACTTGAAGCAATCCCACTGAAATCAGGGACTAGACAAGGCTGTCCACTCTCTCACTGTCTGTTCAATATAGAACTCAAAGTCCTAGCCAGAGCAATTAGACACCAAAAGGAGGTCAAATGGATACAAACTGGAAAGGAAGAAGTCAAAGTATCACTATTTGCAGATGATATAATAGTATATTTAAGTGACCCCAAAAGTTCCACCAGAGAACACGCTAATCTGGTGTATAACTTCAGCAAAGTGACCAGATATAAAATTAACTCAAACAAATCAGTAGCCTTCCTCTACTCAAAGGATAAACAGGCTGAGAAAGAAATTAGGTAAACAATACCCTTCACAATAGTCACAAATATAAAATACCTTGGTGTGACTAACCACGCAAGTGAAGGATCTGTATGACAAGAACTTCAAGCCTCTGAAGAAAGAAACTGAAGATCTCAGAAGATGGAAAGATCTCCGATGCTCATGGATTGGTAGGATTAATATAGTAAAAACGGTCATTTCCCCAAAAGCAATCAATAGATTCAATGCAATCCCCATAAAAATCTCCATTTGTGATAGTTCGTATATGATTGGCCCAGGGAGTGACCCTATTAGGAGGTGTGGCCTTGTTGGAGTAGATGTGGCTCTGTGGGTGTGGGCTTAAGACCCTCACCCTAGTTGCCTGGAAGTCAGTCTTCTACTAGCATCCTTCAGATGAAGATGTAGAACTCTCAGCTCCTCCTGCACCATGCCTACCTGGATGCTGCCATGTTTCTGCCTTGATGACAATGGACTGAACCACTGAGCCAGACCCAATTAAATGTTGTCTTTTATAAAACTTGCATTGGTCATGGTGTCTGTTCACAGCAGTAAAACACTAAGACACCATTCCAACTCAATTCTTCATAGAGTTCGAAACAGCAATTTTCAAATTCATTTGGAATAACAAAGAAAACCCAGATCTGGAAACTATCATCCTAAGTGAGCTAACCCAATCACAAAAGAATACACATGAAATGCAATCACTGATAAGTGGATATTAATGAGCCCAGAAGCCCTAAATACTCAAGGCAAAATTAGCAAGTCAAATGACTCCCAAGAAGAAGAAAGGAGAGGACCCTGGGCCTGTAAAGATTGGATCCAGTATTGTAGACCCAGAACAGAGAAATCGTGGGGGGGGGGAATGAGTGGGGAATAGCAGGGGGGGAGAGGAATTATGGGACATATGGTGGTGGGTAACTGGGAAAGGGGAAAGCCTTTGGAATGTAAACATAGAATATAGAAAATAAAAATTAAAAAAAAAAAAAAACAAAGAAAACCCAGGATAGCGAAAACTATTCTCAACAATAAATGAACTTCCGGGGGAATAATGATCCCTGACCTCAAGCAGTATTACAAAGAAATAGTGATTAAAAAAACCTGCATGGTAGTGGTACAGAGACAGGCAGGTAGATCAATGGAATAGAATTGAAGATCCAGAAATGAACCCATACATCTATAGTTATTTGATCTTTGATGAAGGAGCTAAAACCATCCAGTGGAAAAAAGAAAGCATTTTCAAAAAGTGGTGCTGGTTCAACTAGAAGAACTCAAATCCATCCATTCTTATCTCCTTGTACAAAGCTCAAGTCCAAGTGTATCAAGGATGTCCACATAAAACCAGAGACACTAAAACTAATAGAAGAGATTGGGGTGAAGAGCGTCAAATACATGGGCACAGGGGAAATTTTCCTGAACAGAATACTTATGCATATGCTCTAAGATCAACACCAACAAATGGGACCTCATAAAACTGCAAAGTCTGTAAGGCAAAGAACACTGTCAACAGGACAAAATGGCAACCAACAGAGTGGGAAAAGTTCTTTACAATTTCTACATCCAATTGAGGACTAATATCCAATATATACAAAGAACTCAAGAAGTTAGACTACAGAGAACCAAATAACCCTATTAAAATGGGGTACAGAGTTAAACAAAGAATTATCAACTGAGGAATACCGAATGGCTGAGAAGTAACTAACATCCTTAGTCATCAGGGAAGGGTAAATCAAAACAACCCTGAAATTCTACCTCACACCAGTCAGATTGGCTAAGAGCAAAAACTCAGGAGGCAGCAGATGCTGGCAAGCATCTGGAGAAAGAGGAATACTCCTTTATTGTTGGTGGGATTGCAAGTTGGTACAACCACTGTGGAAATCAGTCTGGCAGTTCCTCAGAAAATTGGACAAAGTACTACCTGAGGACCCTGCTATACCTCTCCAGGGCACATTACCCATTAGATACTCCAACATGTAATAAGGCACATGTTCCACTCTGTTCATGGGAGACATTTATAATAACCAGAAGCTGGAAAGAACCCAGATGTACTTTAACAGATGAATGGATACAGGAAATGTGGTACATTTTACAAAATAGAGTACTACTCAGCTATTAAAAACAATGAATTCATGAAATTCTTAGGCAAATGGATGGAACTAGAAAATATCATCCTGAGTGAGGTAACCCAGTCACAAAAGAACAACTCTGTATGCACTCACTGAAAAATGAATATTAGCCCCAAATCTCAGAATACCCAAGATTCAATTCATAGACTACCTGTAGCTCAAGACCAACGTGTGGATGCTTTAGTTCTTCTTAGCAGGGGGAACAAAATACTCATGAGAGCAAATATGGAGACAAAGTGTGGAGCAGAGACTGAAGGAAAGGTCATCTAAAGACTGCCTCACCTGGGGACCCATGCCATATACAGATAGCAAACCCAGGCACTATTTCCAAGAAGAGCTTGCTTGTTCTTGGAAATAGTCTTCTGAGAGGCTCTGTTAGAGCATGACAGATACAGAGACCGATGCCCACAGCCAACCATTGGATTGAGCACTGGGTCTCCAATGGAGGAGTTAGAGAAAGGACTTAAGGAGCTAAAGGGGTTTTCAACTCATTGAAGAACAACAATATCAACAATCCAGACACCTCACCCCCCCAGAGCTTCCAGGGACTAAACCACCAACCAAAGAGTACCCATGGAGGGATGGACCTATGGCTCCAGCCACATGTGTAGCAGGGGATAGCCTTGTTGGACATCAGTGGAAGGAAAGGCCCTTGGTCCTGGGAATGCTCGATGCCCTGGTGTAAGGGGAATGCCAGGGTAAGGAGGCGGGAGTGGGTGAGTGGGTAGTTGGGGGAGTACTCTCATAGAAGCAGCAAGAGGGAGGATGGGTTAGGGGGGTTCCAGAGGGGAAAATGGGAAAAGGGATAACATTTGAAATGTAAATAAATACAATATCCAATAAAAAACATTTCAAATTCAGCTCAATATTATGTATCTCAAAATAAGCACAAACGTCTAAAATGGTCAGCCCTATAGAAAGCATACTAATGAATTAGTTAAATTTTGAGGTATTTCTGGAAATTTAAAAGGAAATAATTATAATAAAAATCATAATCTCAAAAATTATTCTTACCCCAATACAATGGGAACACAATTTCACGTTTAAAAAAATGTTTTAAGAGATTGGAGAGATGGCCCAGTCATTTAGAGCACAGGATGCTCTTATGGTGAACCCTGGCTCAATCCCAGCAGCCACATAATCACTTACAACCTTCTGTCATTCAGTTTCAGGGGACCCGTTGCCATCTTCTGCCTTCCATGGGCACTAGGCACAAATGTGGTCCAGGCAAATCACCCATACACATAAGATAATAAAATAATTTTAAAGTATTAAGATAATTTTAAAAATCAGAATATTAGATGGCTTTTTATTTCCATTCTTTTGAAATTATGGACAATTAGTAAAATAGAGATGAACTCTTCAAGATTGTCGAATCTATTTCAAATTATTTCTGAAAATAAGGTATATACATATAAAAAATAACATTTTTAGGATGTTTTAAAGATTTTTCTGTAGGATAGAAATCCTGCGACCACAGGAGCCTTTTCTCACATACGTTTACAGTCCTACCTAGTGCCCACACTCTCATCAGTATCCCCCCTGTATCAAAACGACATGATCAGCAGGTGTTCCAAATGAGACATGGAAAAGTATGTCAATAAATCACCTTGAAACAAATTTTAAAGGATTCTATTGGTGTCATTTTGACCCTATATGAGGTATGCATGGTTGGATACAATTAGCCAAATTAAAACTTTAAGAGTTGAGATTTTTTTCAACTGAAGACTTTTCTTCTTCCTATTGGGTGTAAATTCGACTCAGAATATGTTTAAATCATCATAAATAAAGGCATGGTATTAAAAGTTTCTTATGGTAATTTGTATTCTGTCTGCTAAACCTTTATTGACATTTAATTACATGATATATTTTTTTCATTTTTTATTGGATATATTCTATATTTACATTTCATTTCCCTTTTTCTGGTTCCCCACCCCCCAAAGGTCCCACATGCCCTTTTCCCTCCCCCTGCTCCCTCATCCACCCCTTCCCATTTCCCTGTTCTGGTATTCCCCTACACTGATGCTTTGATCCTTTCCAGGACCAGTGTCCACTCCTTTCTTCTTGTCAGACATCATTTGGTATGTGAATTGTGTCTTTGGTGTCCCAAGATTCTAGGCTAATATCCACTTATCAGTGAGTGCATACCATGGGCATTCTTTTGAGACTGGGTCACCTCACTTAGTATGATGTTCTCCAGCTCCATCCATTTCTCTAAGAATTTCATGAATTCATTGTTTCTAATGGCTGAATAGTATTAGAAAAGTTTAGCCTGGCAGTGGCATCTACTGGGCGATCTCCAGGACAGCCAGGGCTACACATAGAAATCCTATTTCAAAAAAGTTAAAAGGATGAATCTTTCTCAAAACAAAACAAAATCAAAAAAGTTTAAAAGTTGCGTGTATAAATAAAAGCAGTGATCATAAGTCCTTTGTTATATATAAAGGAAATTTGTCAACAGATTTTAGCTTACACAGTTTTTTAATTAAACCACGCTACACAAAGATGAGAGATTATGCCACAAATAGCATTAGATTTGTCTTAGTTGATTTATGGTCTGTCTTGTCACTTGTTCCCAAACTTAGTGTAGAGATACTCCTGGATGGCACAAGTTGTCTGCATGTGTTCACTGTCACATGTGTGTCTTGTCACTCTTTTGGTATACATTTCCCACTTTAAGTTCCCTTAAACCAAAAGCAAAATTTATCTTGTAGTTTGAAGGGTTATCAGCCCTTAGCTTCTGGGATCATGTGTGTGTGTGTGTGTGTGTGTGTGTGTGTGTGTGTGTGTGTGTGTGTTTCTACCATGGAATATGTACCTAAGTTTTCATTTTGTAATCTAAAAAAAGTTTAAAAGATGATGTTTTGTCTTCCCAACTCAGCAAAAACTAATATAATACTCGATGAATTCCTGTATGCAAGAAATTTAGCAAATTTTTAATTAACTCCATTGTAGTTAGAAATGGATCCAGGGAACCCAAATGAATCTTTCTCAGAAGAATCTCTAAAGAACGAAAATGATATGTAAATTAAATAAGGAGGATCCTTTGTTCCAAAATATCACAGAAATCTATTTAACCACTTTTATTTTTTACCAACTATAATATCTAACAATTTTTCCTGAATATAAAAATATTCAAATGAAAACCCTTACAATAATTATAAGGTTTTCTTCTGCTCACTCCAGCCTGGCCTTAGCATTCTGAAGATAGAACAGAGTTTATACACAAAGGAAGCCAAGTCTTATAGGACATAAAAGTTCCCCCCTCTTTATATCACCAACTCAGCTGTTTAAGTCCTATTACAGACATTGCAGTCTTAGAGCAAACATGCAAAAGTTGAGCTGTTGCCTACATAAAGCCTTCATCCCTGTGTTATACCATCTCTGGTGTTAGGGGAGCTCAACAAAGATGACAACTCAGACACAGCTGAAAGTCTTTATTCTAACCAGCTGGGACCACAGTCAGTATTAATGACAGACCTATGTGTGGTCCAAACATGTAGAGGTTTTGAAAAACAAGCAGTTTGACGTAAGTAATTCTAACAGAAGCTAAGTAAGATAAGCAGTTGGCTAGCCATCTGAAGGGGCATTCTGAACAAACAGGCAGCTAAGAAAAGCAGTGAGCTGGAGGGGGTTCCACACAAACAAGCAGGTTTAACAAAGGCTAAGATAAGTTAGCTGGGATCGCTTGATCTTTATTTCCTAGAATAAAATTGGGTAGTTTTCCATGGGATTCTCCATTGAATCAATTGGATTCTAGCACATTTTAATTAAACCTGGAATGGCCTCAGCAAGATACAAGATGGAGGAACCTCTACACTGTAATGCCTTGTCACAGAGATACTCTGCATGCCATTAAAAGAGGAGGGGAGAAGAAGAACACATATATTAGCATTGTTTAATTATTTAGTCTAGAACTGTAATTTTCTTTTAAATTTGCTTTTGGAGAAATTTGGTTATATTTGAGGCTTAGAGTAAAATTATGGTCAAAATATATCTGAGCAGAGGTATATCTCAAGTGGGAGAATGCTTATCTATCATGTACAATGACCTAAGTTTCATATCTAGCACTCAAAGAGGGGAGGGCAGTAATAGATAAGGAGACAGGGATTATAGAGAGAAGAGAAAGAGGGGGAAATTAGGAGATAGAGAGGAAGCCAGGCAGCCAGGCAGCCATGCAGCCAGCCAACCATGCACACACACAAACAAACACAGAGATAGAGGAGGGGATGGAGGAGAAGAAGAAGGAGAGGGAGAAAGGGGGATGGAGAGAGAGGCAGACAGAAAGCACCAGAACAAGCTATATAAACTACCTCCATTTCATTGATCAGCGTTTTCTCAAGCAAAACAAGAGGCTGTCTGCTTCAATCCCTATGCTGAGTCTATCTTGCTGCAATGAAGCAACTATGACCCAGGTGACCTCATGTGTGACTGCTTAGCCGTCCGCTTTCCTTGCTCTCACTGGGTCTACTCTATTGGTTGGAGTGACCAGGTCTTTCCAGACCTGACTTATTTCCTTTCCCTTGTCAGAAGATTTCTTTATAGTTGACCTTGGTCAGCAGGTGACATGGTCTTGAGTGAGGACAAATTATAGAAGAAGAAGAAAGAAAAGCTGGGTCAGAAGGTCTTGTACACACTAATAACTTATGCCAAGCGAGTTCATTAAGAAGTACAATATCTTATATACTATCTGTGGGATAGTCAGCAGAAGGGTGTCATAAAATGGAACAAAGAAAGCAAGAGCCTAATCTATCAATGAAGGAGAACACAGGTTATCTCTAGGGCATCAGAGACTGAGTACACAGTGGCCTTGGGAACTCCAAACGTGGAAAGTGATGGTTTCTCAGGATTTGAAATCTTAGCTTTCCCATGGCTCTGGCTCCACTTCATTGCTGATTATGCCAAGTATGTTTCTGGTTCAGAGAAGGAACTTTGTTTATTCTCCATATATCAGGACCTCAGGGAATGCCCGAGTTAATCTAGTCCTCAACAGTTCCTTCCTTCCTTTGACTATTTTGAGGACAGATGAGTTGTATGTGTCTGAGTGTTGACAAGATCCTTACATTCTCTAAGCCAACAAATACCTCCCATCATTGCTGAAACAATTACTATATAACAATTTCAATGATAATATTGAATCAAGGTTGGAGGATGTTAAATGGGGTTGGGTCCCTATAACTGAAGAAGCAGCTGTGGATGTCATTCCAATGACTACCACAATATTGCTAGCTAAAATCTGACCTAAAAATCTTTGCTTCCTAATAAGAGCCTGCTTTAGTACAAGGAGAACCTGCTGTCCAAAATCACCAAGCATTTATCTTAGGATGCATGGGACCCATAACAAATGAAGGCTACCAAAGCAAGAGGAGGCCCTTAGCACCAGAGGAGAAGGCACACAATTAAATAGAATATAATTGGTGCAAATATCTTGAAGTAATCCCCCATTTTCTTAAATAGAGGAACTCCCAGTCAGAAACAAATATGGAGGGTTAACACAAGTAGTGAATCAAAATATAAAAATATGTTCATGTCATAGCTGTTCATCTTTTTTGACAATGTCCTTTGCCTTACAGAAACTTTGTAGTTTTATCAAGTCCCTTTTGTCAATTCTTGATCTTAGAGCATAAGCTATTGGTGTTCTATTGAGGAAATTTTCCCCTGTACCCATGTCCTCAAGGGTCTTTCCAGTTTCTTTTCTATTAGTTTTAGTGTGTCTGGTTTTATGTGGAGGTTCTTGATCTACTTGGACCAGAGAGTAGTACAAGGAGATAAGAATGGATCAATTTGCATTTTTTTGCATGCTGACCTTCAGTTGAACCAGCACCATTTGTTGAAAGGGCTATCTTTTTTCCACTGGACGTTTGTAGCTCCCTTGTCAAAGATCAAGTGACCATAATTCTGTGGGTTCATTTCCGGGTCTTCAATTCTATTCCATTGATCTACTTGCCTGTCACTGTACCAATACCATGCAGTTTTTAACACAATTGCTCTGTAGTATTGCTTGAGGTCTGGGATACTGATTCCCCCAGAAGTTCTTTTATTGTTGAGAATAGTTTTAGCTATCCTTGGTTTTTTGTTATTCCAGATGAATTTGAGAGTTGCTCTTTCTAGATTTATGAAGAATTGAGTTGGGATTTTGATGGGGATTGCACTGAATCTGGAGATTGCTTTTGGCAAGATGGCCATTTTTACTATATTAATCCTGCCAATCCAAGAGCATGGAAGATTTTTCCATCTTCTGAGGTCTTCTTCGATTTCTTTCTTCAAAGATTTGAAATTCTTGTCATACATATCTTTCACTCATTTGGTTAGAGTCACGCCAAGATACTTTATATTGTTTGTGGCTATTGTGAAGAGTGTCATTTCCCTAAGTTCTTTCTCAGCCTTTTTATATTTTGAGTATAGGAAGGTTACTGATTTGCTTGATTCAATTTTATATCCAGCCACTTTGCTGAAGTTGTTTATCAGCTGTAGGAGTTCTCTGGTGGAGTTTTTTGGGTAGTTTAAGTATACTATCACATCATCTGCAAATAGTGATAGTTTGACTTTTTCCTTTCCAATTTGTATCCCTTTGCCATCCTTATGTTGTCTAATTGCTCTCGCTAGAACTTCAAGTACTATATTGAAAAGATATGGAGAGAGAGGGCAGCCTTTTCTAGTCCCTGATTTTAGTGGGATTGCTTCAAGTTTCTATCCATTAGTTTGATGTTGGCTACTGGTTTGCTGTAAATTGCTTTTATTATGTTTAAGTATGGGCCTTGAATTCCTGTTCTTTCCAAGACCTTTAACATGAAAGGATGCTGTATTTTATCAAATGCTTTTTCAGCATCTAATGAAATGACCATGTGGTTTTTTTCTTTGAGTTTGTTATGTAGTCATATTTTTCATCTTATATCTTTTTGCTTTTAATTCCATCAGACTGTATAACAAAGCTGGAACTCCTCTTTTGTACTTTTGTCAAGAATTGGCTGGCATAACCTGTTTATCTCAGTGTTAAGAAGCATTAACATTTAACACAGATGAAGGAAGAAGACAGCAGTTTAACTTAGAAGGAGGAAGTTTAACTGAATCTTAAAAACCCACGTATTAGGACATACTTCAAGAGACTGAAGAGATCAAACATATATTTAAAATCTTTTAAGTGTATACTATGCACGTGACATACATATTTTAATGTCATGTACACTCCATCAGGACTCCAGAGTTTGAGGTGCTGCTCCATCTGTGTTTTGACTATTCTTTCTCTCCATTCTCTTACTCCACCTCTCTTAAAAATCCCTTGCTGTAGTAGGGTACCTGGCTCAGTTTAATAGACTGGAGTCATTTGACTGGAGTCAAATTGGCACCTGTAAGTGATATCCTGTCTTAAAACATTTACCCACACATCCCCATGTCTCTAAACTTACAGAACCATCTTTATGGAATCAGGATGAGAGTAAAGAAATTTTCTAAGTACTTTAACAATTCATTACAAGAATGAGAATGCAGAAACCAATGAAACATCTAAGAGGGGAAAGCGTTCTTCAAAACTGTTCTGTTTTATGTTTCACTTCTGATTCTTCTTTGCCCCTTTCTGCAGATCATCCTCCTGGCCTAACCTCTCTTATTTATCTAAAATTGTAGCCGTACTTAATCTTTCTTCTGGCACCAGTTGGGGGTCAAAAGCAGGCGGTGGATAACCTGGAACTGGGATTACAGACAGTTGTCTGCCACCATGTGGGTGTTGACAATTCAGTCTGGGTCCTCTGGAAAAGTAATCGGTGCTTTTTACCTTCTGAGCCATTGTCCTAGCCCCTCTTTTTCAGGTCCAAATGTAAGCTATAATAGACTATTGCAATTATCTTTTTATCTATTTTCCACCATTTTATCAATAAGGTATACCTCCACCCTACCTATATCCACACTTTTTACACACACACACACAAACACACACACATGCACACACCTTTCTGAATGGAATGATTCTCTAAGCCATGATGACCATACATGATCTACAAGTGCTCAAATAAAAATATAAGAATTCTTCTTTCCCTCCTCTTTGTGAAGTGGTGAAAATGTAAGTCAAGGCTTGCAGCAGACAAGCTACTGGCTGGCACCTGCCAACTTACTAAAAGAAGAAATTAAGTTCTGAGAAAGGACGTTGAAGAAGAGATGGAAGCACAAGGGTCTTATCACAGTTGTGATTCTCACTCTTGGTTATCTGAGCTAATATTTTCCTTTCTTTTTTGTCAGAATACCACACTAAATACATTTTACTAAACATTATTTCTTATCAGATTCTGCTTGAATGGTTTATATTGGTCATTCTTATATAATGAAGACATCTTAGTATCAAATCTTGGTTGAAGATTCTGAACCCTGTAATATCTGACCTTAAAATTCTCCTTATTTCATACTAGTCACATATTAATTTTATGCTATCTCAATTATTTATGCACCTAAATAAAGAACCACCACTTTCGTGGTGTGGTGTTGTTCAGTAATAGAATGAATAGGGTAAGTACCAAGGAGGAAATCTCCAATGTCAATGTTGTGATCTAAGTTTAATGGTTTTTTTTTCCTCAGTAAAGTCATAGATTCTCAAAACAGAACTTTCGGCATAAAGAGTGGTGTAATATCTTTCCTTAACTCGAATACATCTCCATATAATAAGAAATTTCATTCATATGTAACTTTATTCACATTGTTAGATTTTTAGCTAACCCTGAAACAGTGCAAAGCAATTACATTGTGAATTTTTAGAATTATTTTTCCTTGATGGACAAAGTCTATTCCTAGTTGTGATTTTAAAACTTAGGAGATATGTTACTGAGATACTTTGAGTTTTGTGTATGTTGTTAATTTTGCAGTCATTCATAAGTTTGTGTGTGAATCCAAAGCTAAGCTAATGTTTTCTTCTAAAAGAAGGTTGAAAGCAGAAAGAGCTGGCAGCTGTAACTCTACCTCGAATGAGTTCCACCACAGTGGCATCTTAACGGAATAATAGTATCAGGGAGCTTTCACCATATATGGAGAACCATGGAATGCTCCTCTGCTTGCTGGGCAAGTCTAGCCTGGTACACCGCCGACCTGGCACATAGCATAGAGACACTGATTCCCCCTCAGAGCCTACTCCAAAGTGTCTCCAGAAGCTGGAACAGTCTGCTCATTCTGCCCAGAGCAGAGAACCAGCCCAAAATCTGATTTTTGAAGTTAAAGATTTCCACTGTAACTTTCATATCTTTCTTAGATGATTAGAGGTAGAACTGTAGACAACCTTCACCACTTTTTCGTCTTTTGTGGGAAAGTTTTCAGTGTTCTTCGGAAGAGTTGTCAAATACACCAAGCACGACTTCATCACCTTTTATCTTAGAAAGACAATGCCAAATTTCAGCAACTCTGTAAAATGACATATTAATTTATAGGCCTAAATCTACTTAAAAACAAAAGAGGTTCTGATGTTTGAAGGTTCTTAATAAACAGAATAAAGAGTGTTAAAGTAGAGTTAACTTCACAAGACTGGTATAGCAGGGTCCTCTGGAAGGGTCAGGCCCAGTTTTTTGAGGAACCACCAGACTGATTTCCAGAGTGGTTGTACCAACTTGCATTCCTACCAGCAGTGGAGGAGTGTTCCTCTTTCTCTACATCCTTGCCAACACCTGCTGTTTCCTGAGTTTTTTATCTTAGCCATTCTGACTGGTGTGAGGAGAAATCTCAGGGTTGTTTGGATTTGCATTTCCCTAATGATTAATGATGTTGAACGTTTCTTAAGGTGCTTCTCAGCCATTCGAAATTCTTAGGAGACATGCTCCACTATGTTCATAGCAGCCTTATTTATAATAGCCAGAAGCTGGAAAGAACCCAGATGTCCCTAAATGGAGGAATGGATACAGAAAATGTGGTATATTTACACAATGGAATACTATTTAGCAATTAAAAACAATGAATTCATGAAATTTTTAGGCAAGTGGTCGGAACTGGAAAATATCATCCTAAGTGAGGTAACTCAATCACAAAAGAATACACATGGAATGCAGTCACTGACAAGTGGATATTAATTAGCCCAGAAGCTCTGAATACTCAAGACATAACTAACACATCAAATGATTCCCAAGAAGAAGGAAGGAGAGGTCCCTGGTCCTAGAAAGGTTTGATGCAGCTTTGTAGGGGATTACCAAGACAGAGAAATGGGTGGGGGTGATTGGGGAATGGGTGGAGGGAAGAGGGCTTATGGGACTTATGGGGAGGGGGGACCCGGGAAAGGGGAAAGCATTTGGAATGTAAACAAAGAATATAGAAAATAAAATAAAAAACAAAACAAAACTTCACAAGGCTGGCCATTCAGAGACCTGTAGGTTTCCTTCCATATGGGAACAATTGTATTTTAAGAAGGATACTGATGGGGTGTTTGCAGTTTAGGAAAGTCTCTATGACTCCAGGCTAGGCAGTTTGCCAATATTCATCTCAGTTTAATTATCATCCACACTGTGACTTGGAAAACACAGCAAGCTCTAAGGTACAGTGCAATTCTATTTGCCTTTTGGCTGCTTCCCTCGTAGGCCCTCCAGATACAGTTCCATGCTTTCAGAAGCATGAGTACTTTGAAAAGTAAATGTTTTGGAGAAGTTTTAATAGGTTCAGAAGTCATCTCCGGCCATCTTTCACATGAAGTTCTCAAAGCTTGTCTGTTAGTAAGACTGTGTGATTTGCAAAGATTTCTTGGGTCATTAACAATCAAAGTCAATATTTCAGGGAATGTTCTTTAAATATTATTATCCTCTTACATTAATTCAACACGTTTTTAATGTTTTGGCAAAAGCAAGTGAGTAGGCACTCTTTTATTTTATGTCTTAAAACTTTTCTAGGTGGAAATCAATTTCCAGCCCTCCTAGTTTATTGAGAGGAGATGGCACCTCAAACTTTCCTTGCGCATACTAGCTAAGCACAGAATGAGCCCTCCAGGACACTGCTGAGTTCTTTTTGTCCAATACAGCACAAGTTATTTGCAAAACAAAATTCTCTGGTAATAACAGGGCTAAGCAGGACAATGGGCTTCTCTTAGCTTCCTTTTCCCTTCAGATAGTTGCGTATTTTGCTTCCACAGTACCGCAGTGTGATGCTCTTTGTACTTGGTCTTGTGCTAACATCCTTTCATAGCTCCTCCTCCATTGCCAACACTGGAGTGTTTTGCTTTCTTCTCCCTCCCAAGCATGGCATTAATGATCATATATCTGACAACACAACCCAGATCACTATTCTCAGGTACTTCTTTTAAGTCCTACCTGCCTTCATGCACATCTGATTCTACAATACTTACATTTATTTCACCCTTGACAGGACCAAAGCAGAGACCTCAAGGCCCACTACTGTCTCAATGGAACTGTTTTATGGACTTCTCTTCCTGCATAAAGACGTCACTAATGTATCTTATTACTTCAGTCCACTCCTCTATGCTCTTTGAGCCTCAGCCGCAATCCTGTCTGCTCCTGAGAGTACATGGGGTCTATTGTCTTCTGCATCCACTTGCAACTCCTCTCTGACGACTCCTTCGTCTACTCTTGCTTTAGTCATATACAAACAGTTGCATCTCTTCAAAATTAAAGTTAAAGTTTTTTCTTTAAACTTAAATTATTTGGTCATTGAATCCTAAATAGAATTGCACCATAGACCACAATGTCCTGCATAATAGACCATCTATACCCCTCTAAATTCATGTAGGACTTACCTGCCCCTGATCACTAGTTTCCCACCACATTTACCTGCCCACTGTTAGGACATCATTGAATTAATCACCTTTATTATTGCCATAACAAAGTACTTGGTGTGAGGGTTAGTTTTCTTTTTTTTTTAATTGCTATATATAATGCATTTGTTTATTTAGACAATCTTTTGAATTCATCAAAATATAGAACAGCTTAAATCTGAATGTTAATCCAACTAATAAAAATGAAATAATAATGCCTACAAGGCATTTGACATTAAATATTCTTACTTTTCCAACATTGATCATTTACACATTATGCTTCAATGACGGTGTGAACACTGTAAATCAGATTTCATCATGTTGATCTGTTCTACTTAATTTTACTTCTTCCATACAATTCTTAGTCAAACTTCAACAAGGCATCAAGTCTTTTTTAAAGAGTACCTTGGTTGAAAAGTAAAACAAAAGTTGGTGGAGTGGATTCCACAGGTTGAGTTCAATGATTACTATTTTCTGTAGCCTTTTAATATAAACTTCACTGTGTAAGTTATTATATATTACTATTGTACAGGTTGGTACCTCCTTATGGATTTATACATTGGTAAATATGTTTTTTATTTTTTTATTTATTGAAAAGGTAAGTAAAGGGAAGTAAAAACACTTTATAATAAAATTAAAGATTTACATGGAAAATATTTCAGATAAACACGTTAAAATTGACAATTTTCATGGAAAATTAAGGAGTAAAGTGGTAGACATGTAAAACATTGCTAAATCATTTGAAATACAGGATAGAAACATTTTATGATAGAATTGAAGATTTATGTGGAAAATATTTCTGATAAAAATGTAGAAAAATATGTTAGAATTGAAGATTATCATGGAAAATTTCATATAGATATAATAGTAGGCATAAAAGTATCCCTAAGTTGATTAAAAGTGGATTTATAAACATTTTCTGATATACTTGAAGATTTACATGAAAATATTTCTGATAAACTTGTAGAAATGTATAGAAAAACATGTTAAAATTAAAGATTATCATGGAAATTATATAGATAAAATGATAGGCATAAAGATAATTCTAAATTGACTGAAAGTGGAATTATAAACATTTTCAGATAACATTGAAGATTTACATGGAAAATATTTCAGGTAAAATTCAAGAAATAAATAGACAAACACATTAAAATTGTGTATTTCATGGAAAATTTTACATAAAGAATGGTTGATGTAAAAACTCTTTCTAAATAAATTGGAGGTGGAATTAGAAACATTTGTGATAAAATCAAAGATTTACATTGAAAACATTTATGATAAAATAAAGAATGTATATAGAAAGACTTAAAGTAATTATATATATTATGTATAGTATATAGTATATATATTATATATAGTATTGTATACATAATTATATATAGTATACATTTAATATATTTAGTATGTAATAAGTATATATAGTATGTAAAAAGACATATAGAAAGAAATATTATGAAAAATAATGCATATAAAATGGTAGACATAAAAATTATTAAATTAAAAGGGGAATTGCAAACATTTTCTGATAAAATTGAAGACTTACATGAGAAATATTTCATTAGTCTATGTCTTTTTATTGGGGAGTTGAGTCCATTGTTGTTAAGAGATATTAGGGAATAGTGATTGTTGCTTCCTATTATTTTTTATGTTATTTTTATGTTTGTGTGGGTATCTTCTTTTGGGTTTGTTGGAAGAAGATTACTTTCTTGCTTTTTCTAGGGTGTAGTTTCCCTCTTTGTGTTGACATTTTCCATCAATTATCCTTTGTAGGGCTGGATTGGTGGACAGATGTCATGCAAATTTGGTTTTTTATCATGGAATATCTTGGTTACTCCATCTATGATGATTGAGAGTTTGCTGGGTATAGTAGCCTGGGCTGGCATTTGTGTTCTCTTAGGGTCTGTATGAGGTCTGCTCAGGATCTTCTAGCTTTCCTTGTCTCTGGTGAGAAGTCTGGTGTGATTCTGATAGGTCTGCCTTTATAAGTTACTTGCCCTTTTCCCCTTACTGCTTTTAATATTCTTTCTTTGTTTAGTGAATTTGGTGTTTTAATTATTATGTGCTGGGAGGATTTTCTGTTCTGGTCCAGGCTGTTTGGAGTTCTGAAGGCTTCTTGTGTGTTCATGGGCATCTCTATCTCTAGGTTAGGAAAGTTTTCTTCTATAATTTTGTTGAAGATATTTACTGGGCCTTTAAGATGTAAATCCTCACTCTAATCTATACCTATAATCCTTAGGTTTGGTCTTCTCATTGTGTCCTGGAGTTCCTGAATGTTTTGAATTACCAGCTTTATGCATTTTGCATTTTCTTTGACTGTTGAGTCAATGTTTTCTATGGTAGATCTTCAGCTCCTGAGGTTCTTTCTTCTATCTCTTGTATTCTGTTGTTGATGCCTGCATCTATGACTCCTGAATTCTTTCCAAGGTTTTATATCTTCAGAGATACCTCACTTTGTGATTTCTTTATTGTTTCTACTTCCACTTTTAGATCCTGAATAGTTTTGTTCAGTTCCTTCAGTTGATTGTGTTTTTCTGTAATTCTTTAAGGGATTTTTGTGTTTGTTCTTTAAGGGCTTCGGCCTGTTGACGCATGATCTTCTGTAATTCTTTAAAGGATTTTTGTTTCCTCTTTAAGAACTTTTACCTGTTGAACAATGTTCTCCTGTATTTCTTTAGGGGAGTTACCTCAGTCTTTCTTGAAGCCTTCTATCAGCATCATGAGATACAATTTTAAATCCAACTCTTGCTTTTCTGGTGTGTTGGGGTATCCAGGACTTGCTGTGGTGGGAGAACTGGATTCTGATGCTGCCATTTGGCCTTGGTTTCTGTTGGTAGGGTTCTTGCGTTTGCATTTTGCTGTCTGGTGCTAGTTGGTATTCTTGTCTCTTGCTAGAATTTGTTCCTACTGTGGGCCTGTAAGCTTGTGTCCTTACTACTCTGAGCTCAAAAGTGAAAGCCCTGCTGGGAGATCTTTCTGTCCTGGAAGGCTATGCACAGAAGACTGTGGAGTTTCCTGGCTCCCCAGTGCAAATGGCAGCTGGCTGGCAGGCAGGCAGGCTGGAAGACTTCTGTCCTAGTTTCTCCACTGATCTTAGGCCCTCTGTGTTCCTAGCTGGGTCCCCTCCAGAGAGAAGGTGGAGATCTCACCACTTTGCTCAAAAGTGAAAGCCAGCTGGGAGATCACTCCCTCCTGGTGGGCTATGCACAGAAGGCTGTGAAGTCTCCAGGCTCCCTGGTACAAATGGTGGCAGGAAGACTTCTGTCCAAGCTGCTCCCGTTGGTTAGTTTTCTAATTGTCAGGGAATACCTGCATTTTGGACACAGAAATCCAAAAGATTACCCAAACAATATAAACTATTGCTATGGTGCTCAGTTTCCTGCTAGAACATGAAGATAAGGCCTTACAGCTGGAGAGACCACACATACTTCTGCCCCATACTTCAATAAATAAAGCTAGTACTGAACTAGAAGCCCCTTCCTGAGGGTAGTTTTCATAGTGTCAGAGATGACAGAAAAGCAGCTAAGCAAGAAGAGTTATCAACAGTTCTATCCAGTTGTAAAATCGATAACCACAATAACAATGGGCTGGCAATAGTACAATGGTCACACATGTTATTACTATCTTCTTGTGCAAATTAGAGCAGCAGATTATGATTTCATATGTGAGTTTTTTATACCTAACATATGCAGACATTATATAAGATGAAATAGTGATAAATACTAAATACTCAGTTTTGAAGGACATTGTTTTTCAAAAAATCCATAATCATAATCCAATAGGCTAAGTATATCTGTTATAGTCAGATACAAGTTAGCACAGTCAAGCAGAGGTGATAAGTGTGGGAGTAGTAGGTTGAATCTTTTTTGTATTTTAGGCTTCATATATATTTTCATTCAATATCACAATTTCATAAATATTCTGGAAATCTGAGATATTGAGTTCATAAAAATATTGAATCTTGTCTCAGATCATATACCTAGAAAATGATAAGGAATTCCAAGATGAGCATTCCTGATTTCAGGCTACTGTGTTGTCAACAGACACTGAGGACAGTCTAGTAGTTTTGGAGTACTAATATCAAACATCAGCTTACTTTAGGCCAGTGGCAGAGTGAATGGGAAGGTGCTCCCTGTAAGTTTACAACTTGAGTCCTCAAAGTTCCTCACATACTAGAAATGGTCAAAGGAAAACAAAAAACAAAGAGGATTCCCACGGGTTTGTCTGTGAATGTGAAGAAGGGAAGGTCATGGAAACAGAATATCTATTAGGAAGATCAGCCTGCCTCTAACCCAGGTCATGTCATTTGTTTAATGACAAACAATCTCAGGAGAATGTACAGATAAGGAGCCATTGAAATTCTTGGTGGCAATGCAAAATAGTAAAGCTGTGAAGGGAAATGACAGATTCCTCAAGAGTAAAAAATATTGATATATGATTAGTAATCCCACTTGCTTTACTTTGATTGGTGTTGCTGTGATAAATACCATGACTAAAAGCAACTGAGTGATAAAGAGCTTATTCCATTTTAAAACTCTCAGGTCATAGTCTATCATTGAGTTCCCTGACTCAAGGCAGGAATCTGGAGGATGAATTGAAGCACAGATCTTGGAGGAATCCTACCTGCTAGCGTGTTCCCAATGGTTTGCTCCCTGTGGCTTGCTCAGCCTGCTGTCATCTTTTAGCCCTATAACGACCTGCGCAGGTGTGGTATCACCCACTGTAGGCTGGGTTTTGTCACAGTAATCAATAATCAGAGAAACAACATCGTTCACAATAGCCTTAAATAATATAAAGTATCTTGAGGAGTAACTCTAACCATTCAATTGAAAGAACAGAATTCTAAAAACTGTAAGGCACTAAAGAAATCAAAGAGGCTATCAGATGAAAAGATTTTTCATGGTCATGGGGGGTAGAATTAATAAAGTAAAAATGGTCACCCTACAAAAAGCAATCTACAGATTCAAAACAATGCCCATCAAAATTCTAACAGTAAGTTAGTAAATTTCTTTACAGATCTTGAAAGGACAATCTTCAGTTCCACACAGAAATACAAAAAGTCCAGGACTGCTAAAACAATCCTAAATAATAAAAGAACTTCTGGAGCTATTACCACCTCAGACTTCAAGATATACTAGAAAGCTATAGTAATAAAAATATCATGGTATGGGCACAAGAGAAGACACTTTTATCAATGGAATAGGAACCCGGAAAGCAAAAATCATTTGGAATGTAAACAAAGAATATAGAAAATTTAAAAAAGAATTGAATATTCAGACATAAATCTACACACATGATATTTGATAAAGAAACCAGAAGTACACAGTGGATAAAAGATAGAATCTTTAACAAATGGTGCTGGCCTAACTGGAAGTCTGCATGTGGAAGAATGCAAAGATATCATATTTATCACTTTGGACAAAACTGAAGTCCAAGTGGACCTTAACATAAAACCGAATACACTAAATCTAATAGAAAAGAAAGTAGAGAGTAACCTTGAATGCATTTGTTCAGGAGACAGCTTCTTAAACAGAATATTAATAGCACAAGCACAAAAATCAACAATTAACAAATGGGACCTCATGAAACTGAGGTGCTTCTGCATGGCAAATGACGTTATTTATAGAAATTGGCAACCTACAGAAAGGGGAAATTTTTATAAATTATACATCTGATAGCTAATATCCAAAATATATAAAAACTCAAAATCTGGATATCAAGAAAACAAATAACCAAATTTAAAAATGGGATGCAGGTCTAAACAAAGACTTCTCAAAAGAGGAAACTCAAATGGCTGAGAAACACAGAAATGTTCATCATTCTTAGCCATCAGGCAAATGCAAATCAAAACTTAAGGTAATAAGCATACAAACCAGAATGACTAAGGTCAATAATACAAATGACATCTCATGCTGGTGAGAATGTGGAGTAAGAGGAAGACTATGAAAATAGTGATGGTTCCTCAGAAAGATAAGACTTGATTTATCTGATGGCCCAGTTATACCATTCTTGGGCATATACCAAAAGGATGCTTAACCCTGTTGCAGAGACACTTACTGGTCATTGCTATTCTATTCATAATAACCAGAAACTGAAAACAACATAGAAATCCTTCAAACGAAGAATGGACAAAGAAAATGTGGACCATTTACATAATGGAGTATTACTCAGCCTTTAAAAAAAAAATAAAAGCATAAAATCCACAATTTAAATGGATGAAACTTATATATATTGCTGAAAATAAGACCTACACAACTCATTGAACACAGAGAAGTCAAGCTGGTGCCTAAATAGAGCCTTCACCCCTACATGCTGACATCTGCGCACCACCAAAGGAGAAACATAAACACCAACCCATCCACAAGCACTTTAATCTAAAATGGTATCCATTCTACAACATATGCTAGTGCAAAAGCTTGTGGGTGTAGCTAATGCCTGCTTTGATTTATGACTCACCCAGGAGATATAACCCATACTTAACACTGCTTGGATGACCAAGGACCTGAGTGAAGATTGCTCACGGACCTACGGTGAAACAAAATCCTACTGTTATAAAATACATAAGCAAGACAGAACAAAAAATGTAGCAATAAAATGACTTGCAATGCTTTGCTCAGTCATCACCAGAAAAGTTCCCTCAGACATTATATCGAGGGTGAGAGACCTGGGAACATTCAGTCCTAAATAGGATGTCTCCATCAAGGCTCAGGGAGCCCCAGGGGAAAGGAGGCAGAAAGCATGAGAAAGACCAAAGGGACTGAGGACACCAAGAAAACAAGATCCTCTAAATAAACATGATTGAGGCATATATGAAGATTCTGAAACTAAGGCAGCATGTACATGGCTTATACAGGTCTGTACTTGATGCAGTCCTAGAGCTGAAAGAAGTGAGAACATGCCCCATCCAAAACCCAGAAGCAATTTCCAACGGATAACCACTTGCAAATGAAAATTGTGTTTACTCCAAAGGAGTCTCATTGTGAAAACAAACTACTCTTGAGAATAGGCAGATGTCCAGTGGTAGATGGTCAACAGAAAATTAATTAAATGGAAACTTTGCAGTGTCCTTGTCTCCCAATGTTGTGTAAGGGCTCCCAGCCTCATCTTTCTATTGTTTTTATTTTTTACTTTACTTTTATTTTTTTCTCTCTGTTTACTGCACATTTTCTTTATGTATATAGCATAGTTTTCAGGTTAGTGTTTCTTTGGGATTCCTCAATGTGAGAATGAGTGGCTCTGTTTCTTGTGCTTTCTTTGGGGCTCTTTTCCTTCTGCTTGTTTGTTTTGCCTAATTTCAATGTGTTAGTCTTTGTTTTAGCATTATATTACATTGCATTATATGTTATATTTTATTATATACTATATCTCTATGAAACTTGTTAGTTTTCTAATGAGAGACAAAAACAGGTTGGATCCAGATAGGTAGGCATGTTAGAAAGAACTGGGAGTAGAAGGAGAATCAGGCTACATGTATATCCTGATTAATAAATATATTTTTTCATATATATGTATATAAATAAAAATGAAAATGATTATGGCGTTAGGAAAAATAACTCGTTATATCAGCCTGCCTTTTATTAAAGCAAAGCCTAAAAGCAAGGACTGATTCATGCAGGATTCTTCCTAACTTTCTTTTGTCAGGAGACATCAGCAGTTTGTCCATGACTTCTGTAAAGGTCTCTGTTAGCCCTAAGAAGGAAGGCTCCTTTGCACACTCACAGTCTGTGAATTTATCCTTAACAGCCATCTCCAGATCTGTGTTGCAGTTCTCTGTTCATTTAATAATGCCCTGATTTTAGTTTAATTTCTCAAAGAATAAAAAGAAAATAATTCAGACTCCATGTGTTCTGGATAGTTTTCATTTTTATATAAGTATGTGGGTATGCAGGTGCCCTAGGAGACCAGAAAAGGGTATAGGATTCCATTGGGCTGGAATCACAGTTGGTTAAAAGCCACTGCATGTGGGTTCTGGGAATAGGCTTTGAGTTCTCTAGAAGAGCAACAAGTGGTTTTTAACCTTTTAACTGCTGAATCATCTCTCTAGACCAGAGAAGTTCAATGTGGGCATTGATATCCCTTTGGATGTTGCATAGCAGATATCCTACATATCATTATAATTCATAATAGTAGAAAATTACAGATATAAAATAGAAACAAGACAATTTATGACTGGGGTTCACCACAATATGAGGGTGGTGATTTTATTTTATTTATCTTTATTAAAGGGCCACTGCATTAGAAAGACTGCTTTAGACCCTGGTAGTTACATTTAATTACCAACTTGACCAAACCTAGAATCACCTGAAAGAAGAGCTTCATCTGCTAAACTACCTAGATCTGACTAGTCTATGGACACATCTGTGGAGGACAGTTAATTAATTGTTAATTGAGGGAGAAGACCAACATTAAATGATAGTAGCACTGTGTCATGGCCTGACTGGGTCCTACACAGGGTAGGAGTAAAGAAAGCAAACACAAACAAGCAGAAGACAGGGTTATATTTACTCTCTCTGCTTTTAAATGTGGATGTGAGTGACTAGCTGCTTGAACTCTTTCCACAATTTTCCCAAAAACCTGGAATAGTAAAAACAAACAAACAAAAAAGCAAGCAAGCAAGCAAACAAAAACCTAAGCCCTTTCATCACTAAGTTGCTTTTTAAAAATTTAAATAAACTTTATTATAAAATTTTTGCTCTTGGTTGATACCCCCAACCCCCACTTCCAGTTTTAGAAAATAAGGCCATAGTGCTGAAGTCACCATGCATTTCAGAAACAGATATCATAGGCCACTGAGCTGGACCTGTTTAAAGTCCCCTCTCTGAGCACTAGCTTTCAGGTACCAGAAGGTGCCATGCAAGCTTCCAAAGAAGGGAGGCAACCAATCCTCCTTCCGAGCTATAATTCCCATTAACTATATCAACAACAAGCACAGGATGGTAAGTTTATGGGTACAGCAATAGCACACATACTGTAACAGCAATAAACTGCTATTTAATTGAATGTCAGACTTCTTCAAGAAGAGGGAATCCATGTCCAGTACTGAAAACCTACCTAATTTATCAGTACTGATAAATTAATGATTATAGATCAAGAAGAATCTACAAACACTAATTTACTAACCCAGTCTAACCCCTAACGACAATCTTTATTTTTTTTTTATTTTCTATATTCTTTGTAAATTCCATATGATTTTCCCTTTCCCAGTTCCCCCCTCCCCATAAGTCCTATAAGCCCTCTTTCCTCCACCCATTCCCCAATCACCCCCTCCCATTTCTCTGTCCTGGTAATTCCCTACAATGATTCATCAAGCCTTTCTAGGATCAGGGCCCTCTCCTTCCTTCTTCTTCGGAATCATTTGATATGTGAGTTGTGTCTTGGGTATTCAGAGCTTCTGGGCTAATATCCACTTACCCATGACTGCATTTCATGTGTGTTCTTTTGTGAGTGAGTTACCTCATTTAGGATGTTATTTTCCAGTTCCAACCATTTGCCTAAAAATTTCATGAATTCATTGTTTTTAATTGCTGAGTAGTATTCCATTGTGTAAATATACCACATTTTCTGTATCCATTCCTCCATTGAGGGACATCTGGGTTCTTTCCAGCTTCTGGCTATTATAAATAAGGCTGCTATGAACACAGTGGAGCATGTGTTCTTACTGCATGCTGGGGAATCTCAACTCCAAGTGAATCAAGAACCTCCACATAAAACCAGACACACTGAAACTAATAGAAAAGAAACTGGGGAAGAACCTTGAACACATGGGCACAGGGGAAAAGTTCCTGAACAGAACACCAATAGCTTATGCTCTAAGGTCAAGAATTGACAAATGGGACCTCATAAAATTACAAGGGTTCTGTAAGGCAAAGGACACTATCAAAAGGACAAAACGGCAACCAACAAATTGGGAAAAGATCTTCACCAATCCTACATCCGACAGAGGACTAATATCCAATATATACAAAGAACTCAAGAAGTTAGACTCTAGAGAACCAAATAACCCTATTAAAAATGGGGTACATAGCTAAACAAAGAATTTTCACCTGAAGAACTTCGGATGGCTGAGAAGCATCTTAAGAAATGTCCAACATCATTAGTCATTAGGGAAATGCAAATCAAAACAACCCTGAGATTTCACCTCACACCAGTCAGAATGGCTAAGATTAAAAACTCAGGAGACAGCAGGTGTTGGCGAGGATGTGGAGAAAGAGGAACACTCCTCCACTGCTGGTCGGAATGCAAGTTGATACAACCACTCTGGAAATCAGTCTGGCGGTTCCTCAGAAAACTGGGTATGATACTTCCGGAGGACCCTGCTATACCACTCCTGGGCATAACAACAATCTTTAAACATTTGTCCTTATACCACAAATACATGAAGTCATCAGCCTTCATCAAGAAAAATGTCTTTGAAATAGAAAACACTACAAAAACAAATCACAACCAATCAGTATGAAAAGCTGTGAAGTCCCAGTGGATACATCTACAAAATGCTCCCACACCTAAAGTTCAGGGAACCTTGTAGAAGAGAGAATGGAAAGATTGTAAGAGCCAAAGGATCAAGGACTTTGCTATGAGATTGTATTTCCGAGTACCAGCAGAAACTACATCATATTCTCATCAACACACCCATGGTAACTGAATAAGGCTAAGAGTGGAAGAGGTAGCCCATCCCAGGAAAGAACATCCCTATTGGTTGTCTAGTGCCAAACAGCTAGCCTGGAAAACATACCTACAGGTAACATTATATAGGCTATATTTAGGATTATATATCTATATTCTAATGCAGTAACAACACATTTCTTAAGCCCATGAATTTGAAGGAGAGCAGGGGGAAATAAATGGAAGAGTTTGGAGGGAAGAAAGAAAGGTAGGAAATCTGTAACTAAGTTATAATCTCAACAACAACAAAAGAACCCAAAATCTTACAAAAATCGCACACCAGATTTAACCAGATTCAAAGTATACATCTCAATGAATTTCAGTACAATTAAAATAGCCATTTTGAACAGAAGCTATATAGCTCTCCATCAAATTTTACTCTTCCACTAATGGATATTTTTTCATCACCAAAATCAAAATATCTATAACAGAGTTATAATTAGAAAATCATTAGCTTTAATTTGTCTTTTATAACTTGTGCCCATTACCTGCATTCAGTCCTTCCTCATGCACTAATATTTTCTTTCAGAGATTATATGACCTCCACACATTAATAGGATTCATTTTAAGTTGATCCAGTTCTAATCTAATTTTGTGATTATATTTTCTTTATAGATAAATAGTATTCAGTTTTATATATCTCAATATCCTTTCATTCACTGATGGACAAATAAGTTGATTCCTAAGTTAATTTTTTTCAGGATATTTTAATACAATAGAAATAAATTTATTTCTATAACTTATAAAGTTTTTGCCAATCAATTACCATTTTCACTAATATACTTATTGTTCTATTACACACCAGATTAATTTGAATTAGTTCTTATGCAACTTAAGGCAAAATAACCATCAAGCATCCTAAAAACAAAGGAAAAATCTCTTCGATGTAAAATAACAAATGGCAGAGTCCAAGTTATATTCATTGATGGCAACCTATCTTCTTAAACATTTTTAAAAATGCAAATCATAGTTCTTTCTTGAAATTGCCTCAAAGCTCATTAGAATAAGGGTCTATTTATTGTTTATATTTAGCTTCTACTCCAGACAACAGTGTAGGGACGTCAATGCAGCTGTGATATATAATAGCAGCCTCATCATACAATCTGCACTGTGCTGACACGCACTGAACTATGGCACCATTCTCTCATGCTTCTGCCTCTCTTATATTCTGTTTACATAAAAATTTCACCAGTTTAATTTTATTCAAGGGCATTGGCCTTATATATCTCTGTACTTGATAATTCTTATTAAGAATTTTTTCAAAGTCTGTGAATGCATGTTTTACAGTATACATATCCCCACTTACAAATCCCCCTCTAAAAAGTTTTTGAAAGCAAGTTGTTAATTTAAAATATTTCCCTGAAGTTCTTCAGGGAGCTATTGAGATTATGCAAAGATAATGAGAATTCTTATGACTTTTTTATGACAATTGCTAAGATGCTTAAGTGCAATTAAACTCAGCCTGGTTGCCTTTCATTTGCCTTTTAATGGAAAAGCCACAGGGTGACCATGTGTTTCCATTGTAAAATTATAGCTCATTCCCTTTAGCACAGTTGAAGGCTATAATGTGCACAACATCCTCTCCTGAGCATGGGCAATGAGCACTCACCTAGGTGATCAGCAAAGAACATTCCTAGAGTTCGAGAAAAACTAAAATTGCATCGAGAATCAGGTTTGTGCCTTTTCGGTTGTTTCACCTATGAGTTTATGGCCCTTGGAACAAATGTGTGCAAATTTCAAGTGAAAGTACAGACTAATTAAACATATTGATAATTAAATGATAAAAGCTAGAGACATAACAGGGGCTGGACTTGGAAGGCCTAAACAAGGAAGCCAGGAAGCTGGAACAGTGCTTTAGTAGGAAAAGAAAGGAGGGTGGGTACCACTGTCCTCCATTCTTAAATCAAGGATGGATGGGCATCCTTAATCAAGAATGCTAAATCTTAATTTACCAGCCCTTGAACAAACTCTGTCATATTCCTGAGCCCTATGAGCTAATCACAAAAGGAAGAAGAAGGTGCATTAGGAGCCAAACACTCAAGAGTCACATCACTTTGAAATGTAGTTACCCTAAGCAGCTGGCTCCTTTGGGGCTTCCTCTGTGCCTTGGCTTTGACGGGATGTACATTCTACCTGTGTGGGTGAGATTCTATGACTGTGTTGGCTTTAGCTTCAGTACATCACATGCACATCCATCCTCCTGCATAGCTTCCAGTTCCTTAGAAATCATGGCTAGCAGTGTGACAAGGCCTCTTTATCCCCTAAATCACAATCCCATTGCTGAAAAGGTTTTAAAAGTACTATTTAATTGGGTTATGATATTATCTCCCATATCTATATCTATATCTATATCTATATCTATATCTATATCTATATCTATATCTATATCTATATCTATATCTATACGATAGATAGATAGATAGATAGATAGATAGATAGATAGATAGATAGACCTGTGTTACTCTGCCCTCCACTTGGAAAATTCTGTCCTAAGACCATTACAAAGGACACAGTAGGGAGCTATAGATTCTCTGTTGCTGTCTCAACAAATTACTAGGATTCCAGGGCTTAAAAGAATACAAATGTATTACTTCTCATTTCTAAAGTTCAGAAATCAAAATGGAGGGCTAGGGTTATAACTCAGTGGTAGTTTACCTTATGTGCATGAGGTCTTAGGTTCATTCCCCAGAACTGCCCCCACCAAAGCAAGAATGAGATTAAACTAGGAGGGTAGACTGAGTTTTACTGGGCCAAAGTCATGATATTAGCATTGGGACATTCTTTTCAGAAGCCTATGAAGAAAGTGTTTCTATGCTTCCCTTCTCTCATTTTCTGGCATTTAGAAGCCACCAGCTTCTTGGAGCACTGTTCCCTTCCACCATCAAATGCAGCAGTGTTGAGAAGAGTCTCTCAGCTGCCAGTTCTTCACTTCTTTCACCAGTAAGGATCTTTATTGTTTGATTTGGACCATTGGGTCTTCATAGCAATGACTCCTGAGCAGGCAGCTTGAGCCTACCAGCTTTTAAAATCCCGTTTGCCACACGTCTCACCAAGATGTGCACATCTTCAGGAGTCCCAATAGCTCAGGCTCAGTGGGGTTGGTAGGTCAGTCGCACTGGCACTGGCAGCTTTAGGAGCTGAACTGGCTAGTGTCTTCTGCTATTACAACCTCGGGGTTATCTACCAGGTCAGAGAGGAAAGCAACATCTGGATCCTCAGTAGAGTAAAAGCTGCTCCCTACAGAAGGGCTATGCATGCAGGGTATCAATCTGCAAGTGTGGTGAAGACAACATCTATAAACGGGATCAGTCTGATACTTAGCATTAAAACTCTACAAGTGCTCTTTACTCTTACTTTTTTGTCTCTTCTCCCCTTGCTTTCCCTCTCTCTCCATTCTTCTCCCCTCTTTGCACGTGGTCATGGCCAGCTCTCACCCCTATATCTCTTCTTTCTCTCTTTACTGCTCTCTTTTTCTTTTCCTACTTCTCTATAATAAAGCTTTGAAACTATTAAAAACAAAAACTCTACAAGTGTGTGACAGGCATACCCCTGAGGGTAGCTTGCCTAGAACCTGAATATTGCTTCTTTACTGAAGAGTGATCCATCATGTCATCAGAACCTAGACAAGGAGTCCATGAAGGGTCAGAAGAGTCGATGTGAAGGCATCTACCCATGGGTATCGAAGGCAGAGTAAGAAGTCTCCAAGAGGAGAAGACAAGTCAGAGCTATGGCAGCTGCAAACGTCATCCACAGGGTGAAACAAGGTAAGTATGGAGAAAGTGCAAGGTGCACACAAGTGCACAGAGCACATTCTCCACTTCTTTCACCAAGGTCCCATTTCTGCTCCAGGAAGGACACATCGGTGCTGAGTGAAAGACCTGAGGTCCCCACTCCTGTGGACTGTTAGAAGTCTGTATGGTCTCTCTTTCCCAGTATTTAACACCCTGGTCTTTACCTGCAAATGCCCAGCTCCTTTTCAAAGCACAACAACCCCAGGGTTGTGTTCTACTTCTCCACCCTCACTCTCTCTCTAGGAGTGACACTGGGGTAAGTGATCAGTACTCACATCATTCATTTTTCTTTTTTTAGAGATGACTGAGATATTTATTATCCAAATGTTCTGCATAAGTCTACTTACTTGCTTATTTCAGATTAGACAGTAAACTGGTTTGTTACTCTTTCAGAAACAGGGACATGTTCAAAATTACCTTAATGAAAAATAAGTATTGTACTGACTTAGGGTCTATAACATGATATTTGTGTATATGCTTTGGGGTAGCTTTATCAATATAATTACCTTGCACAATACCTTAAATACTTTGCATGGTTAGAGTTTTTAGAACTTATCCTCACAATTTTCATGTTTACAACACATTGCTCTTAACTCTGTACACACACTCCCTTCCATTACAGTATACATTCTTTGACTACATTGTGCCAGTTACCAACATCCCTTTACATAGCTCTAGGGAACTGCCATTTACTTTATTTCTTTGACAGGTCTGTTTCTCTGTTTGTTTGTTTGTTTGTTTGTTTTTGAGATTATAAGTACATCATTTCCCTATAATATTTAGCTGCTTCAAACCCTCCCATTTACCTCTTCTTGGGTGTATACATGTAATATATATATATATATATATATATATATATATATATATATATATTCATTCCTAGGGAAGGCTATTCTCCCAAATCAACACTTCTTAGTTGACAAGGTTTTTTTTTTCATATAGAATTGAGGGTTCTCCCTTTCCATTTTGGTATATCTATTTTTATACTTGTTTAGCTCATGTTTAGGCAGTCATCCAGGACATTGTATTAAATCAAATAAACTAAACAAGAGAAGTACACATTACCTAATATGTATGTCTAAAATAGATTACTTGTGTTGGTTCTTCAATTGTGTTTTGTCTATATTATCTTCCAAGACACAGTCAAGAGACTCTTGTCATTTGAAAAACTCCCAGTGAATTAAATACTTCTAGACATGAGAAAGAATTATTCGTTAGTGGTTCAAAGTTAACATCATGTGGTTTTATGAGTTTTTATTCTTTATGAAGAAAATTGTCATTTTGTTTTAAAAATTTAGAGATGCTGTGCAAAAACTCAAACTTTAAGACGTTCTGCCATAGAAGCTATTCACTGCACTGTTTTGTTTTTATTTTAATTTGTATGAGCACAATTTTAAAGATATTTTAAGACAGAAAAGAAAATTTTATTTCATCAGATGGTGAAATTTATACCTTGATTTTTTTCAGTTCTTCACGTCACAAATTAAGCAGAATTGATTTTATTTAAATATTAATATTATTAATAACCCTGAAAGTGAAACATTCATTTTTAAAGAAATAGATGATGTAAAACAATTTTACTATCCCAACTCTACCATGAAATGCCTGGATGAGCAGAGCTGAACTTTCTGAAGTTTTTCTCTACCAACAGAAAAACTCATGATAGAATGCCCAATTAATTTCTATTGAAGATTTCTATCATTTCACAATTTTTTTCAGATGATTAACATAACCCAGTGTGCTCACTGTTAGATAGTCCAGGCATAGCCATAGTCGGTTGTTTCACTAAGCTTACCTTGTGTTGTCAGTGCTAGTAGTTATTGGATCAGAGCACCAGCAACCATCTCAGCCTATGAAACATCACAACTGACTTTAATATTATAATTTAAGAGTTCGGTAATTTATCACAGACAATCTATTAAATAAAAAATGGTAAGTTGAGGATTTTATTCAATCTATTTTTTGCTTACAAATACAAAGCCAGAATGAGTACATAGGCCAGACACAGTGGAGAACCCTGATGTTAAAGTAATACATCAAAATTATGATCTATTAATTTTAAATAGTGATTGACAGAAGTTGGGAGAAATATGAAGTAGGGGTTATTCTTTAAGTGGTATGAAATTGTAGATTTATAAGATAAATGAAATTCTAGATATAATGGTAATTATACATTTATATAAAATAGCAATAAAAGTACACTTAAATGTATTACATTTTATTTGAGTATGTAATACATATGCTGACACTTTTGTAATATTTTGGAACTAGGGCTGAAGAGGGACCTAACAATCAAGGGTGCTTCCTGCTCTTTCAGAGGACATAAGTGCTGTTTGTAGGACCCTGCTCACAACCACCTGCACCTCCAGCTCCAGGGGATCCAATAATCTCTCCTTGCCACTGGGCATCTGCACATGGATGGCATATACACACATACACTTTAAATATTAATACAAATAAATTTATCTTTTACTGCACCCAAATATCATGAATGACACTAAAGCAAAAATCTCCTTAAATATTTTAGGCCTAGAAAGACCTGACAGTGACCTAAGGAATGGTGTCAACAGTGGAGAAATAATCAGCATGGAAACATAGAAAAGTAAAACTCACAGACACCAAGTGAAAATTTACTGCTCTGGACCTGAACTGTAGTAACTGGAAAACTCTGTGCTACAGCATAGGGCCGGAAGGACACACTGCTTAGTCTAACGCCGTCAATGATATGCTCACCCAGAAACCTCTGAGAAGGTGGTACTGCTGTGCTGGGTGCTTTCCTCCTCAGAGAACAAACACCCGCAATCGGGACCATGGAGTCCATCAATGAAAGGTGATGTAACCTTCTGAGATCACACCCTACCCTAGTTCATTCCTATTGATCCTCTGTTCTTGCTCTGGTCCTTAACAACCAGTTCCTCTTTCTGATTATTTCAAACAAGACTTCATGTATCTTAATATTTACAACAAATTCTCTCAAGTATGATGGCCCAGCAAGAAGCAAAATGACAGCTTAGGGAAGCTTTCTGATTAATATACGATCAGACTCTCTTCCTCATAGTCACATGAGTATTCATCGATAATGGGCAAAAGCATCAAAACAAACAAATCTTAGAGTTTTATTTCAATTTCAAGGATAAAAATGTAACAAAAAACTTATTTAAACTAATCTTGCATTTGAATTATGGTATATCCTTACAGTTTATGCCACATTGACTGAACATACCAAAGCAAGGAGATATAGTTACCTTAGAAAAGAGCTGTCTCCACATAAGCATAGCTGGGTAATTCCAGGGAACAGAATGATGTTAACATTGAAAGGCATTTTCAATAAAATTGTATATTACAAATATAGCTACAACATGAATGAGTAAAATTACAAGTGGACTAAATATTTTCATAAATATCAATATGTAAAACTTTATACACTATGGAGTACTATTCAACCATTAGAAACAATGAATTCATGAAATTGTTAGAGAAATGGATGGAGCTGGAGAACATCATACTAAGTGAGGTAACCCAGTTTCAATAGAATACCCATGGTATGCACTCACTGATAAGTGGATATTAGCCTAGAATCTTGGGACACCGAAGACACAATCCACATACCAAATGATGTCCCAGAAGAAGGAAAGAGTGCACCCTGGTTCTGGAAAGGCTTAATGCATCAGTGTAGGGGAATACCAGAACAGGGAAGTGGGAAGGGGTGGATGGGGGAACAGGGGGAGAGAAAAGGGCATGTGGGACCTTTGGGGGGCAGGGAACCAGGAAAAGGGAAATGAAATGTAAATATAGAATATATTCAATAAAAAAAAGAAAAAGAAAAAGTTTAAAATTCATAAAATGTAGTGGGTAGATTAGATGCTTTAATCAAGGGAGTAAAAAAATTGTTATTTAATATACAGCATAATTATTATGATGGTGACATGTAATTTGAGAGAGAGAGGGGGGGGAGAGGAGAGTTTCACCCAGCAAATGATATATCTCTCTTACATTGTAACAATGGTATTAGTATGGGTCTCTTCCCAAAGTATGCTAATGATTTCAAATAAATCAGAATTCTGTCTATAATACCCCCCCCACACACACAAGACAGCTCAGAGGATACATATGTCATAAACAAAGAAAAATTGCTTTACTTAAATCATATGAAGGTAACACTTAAACATGAGCTCACATGCGCCCTATTGGTGGGCCCCTTTCTCATTTCTGAGGCCATTCAAGCTGCAGCAAAAATTTTTCCCTGCCTTGGTTCATCTGATATGCCCTTATAGCAAGTGGCTTAATTTGACCTCTGTGCATCTGTGGCTGGAACATGCCTGATGTCGAACTAAGGAAATGCTTTGGTGGATTAGACAGGAGCTGAGGACATCATTCCTAGCAGGTAGCACGAGCACAATCAATCCTGGGGCAATGAGAGTTCATTTGCATTAAGTGCTGAGTTCTTGCTGTTGAAAGATTTCCATTTGAGGTTCTCAGGCATTTGGGAACACTTTAAGAAATCTACCATAGACTGTGGATGACATATAGAATAGACTTTTCACACTTCTAGAGGCTAGCAGTTCAAGGTGAGCATCCTGGGCCTGGTAAAGGTGTCCTTCCTTGATAAATACACCTAATCTCTCTCTTTACACTCTGCTTGAGCAAATAAAAGCTCTGGTCTCTTTTCTTCTAATAACTAAGTTCAGCTTTGGGAGTCTGCTTTCCAGACCTACATGAACTTAATCTCACAAAATACTATCACACTGTGGTTTGGAACTTCAACCCAGGAATTTGAGGTAGGAAGGGATAGACTTCAGCCTATAGTAAGCATCTCCACATCAGAGGTGTTCACGATCAGCTGCACAGGGTGGGTGGAGTCATTCGCATGACGTCAGATGCATCACTCTTAACCTCCAATACATGCTCAACTATTTGTTAAACACATGGGGCAGGACACAGGTGATGAAATTATACAAGCACAAGTGCTAGAGTTTTGAGTGGTGTTACCTTTGTTAAATTTATAATTAAATTTAGGTAAAATTGAAAGCAACTTACCAGCTTTATCTAAATGGTTTATATAAATTTTGAACAAATAATCACATGATTTAAATCACATAGAGAAAAGTTATTTTATAAATATATGCACTATTTTAATGTTTTCCTGACACACTATAGATATCTGGAAAGTATGCCTGCTATCTCTATAAGTTCCAACAGAATGTAAATTTCCCAGTTACCCAGAAACAATGTTTTCCTCAGTGTTGTAGTCGTTGTAATCATAAAAAGAGAAAGAGGCTAGAGAATATGTTCTGCAGCGGTGTGGGGAGAGGGGGTGCCCCAGCGGGCCCATGCCGAGGCATCCCTTCCCCCTGAGGAACCAGACACACACCAACATCCACACCAACATCATATAGGATAGTTTATTCAGGCCATGGGGAGGAGAGTTAAGAGGGTAGTAGAGGCAGAAAAAGGCAGAGAGAGGGAGAGAGTAGAGAAACAGAGGCCAGCCATGACCACGTGGAGAGGGGGGGAGGGGAAGGGAGCCCAAGAGGGGCAAGAGAGAAGCTAAGAGTGAGAGAGGTAAGAGAGAGATAAGAGAGGGATAAGAGAGAGAGGAGGGGTGAGCATCCCCCTTTATAGTAGGACAGGCTTACCTGGCTGTTGCCAGGTAATTGTGGGGTAGGGCTTAGACAGAATGCTAACAGTAGTAGTCATCCAAATCAATAGCTATTACACTATTGAAATTCTGTCCTCTTGCCCACACATCCTATACCACCAGTTCCTAGATAATATGTTCTCCTCAACTAGGAGTCATTCATGGCCACAGGAGACCACTCTACAAGGTATGTCTTCCAGCCAGAGGGATTGAAGGAGCCCTTACAATTTTGACTATGACCTTCGATTATTCATTTAACAGGACTAAATTCTTCAAGGCTGCATATATACTATATGATAATGCTGAGACCAGAATGTAAGTATTCTAATGTTAAACTCGGTAATTGTTCCTCAATATTAGTCAACCTGTGTGATGTTTTCCAAGTTGACATCTGTTTCCTATCCTTTTGGTTTTGGTTTTTGAGACAGGCTGGCCAGTAATTTGGGATCCTTCTTTTGTATCCTCTCAGTACAGGGATTATAGGCATATATAACATATATACAACATATCAATATTTTAATATTGAGGATTGATTCTAGGGCTTCACACATGCTAAGCAAGTACTTTACCACGGAGATATATCCTCAGCATCATTTAATACATTTTAAATATTGCAGTTGCAGCTACACTTGGAAGTTGGAGGCAGAATGATCAAGTTTGAGGTCAGTCATAGTGAATTTGGAGGTAATGTGAGCTATATATAATGAGTTTCATGTATCCATTGGAAGAAACAGTTTTAAAACTGTATAGTCTTCTATTTGAAAATTGTTAAAAGTCCAAGTTAAAAAAAATTCCATATAAGAAAACCAGTATTTTCTTACAGTCCGACTGTAGTAAATGATTGATCCAGTTGAATAGTAAGTTTCAGCAAGTAACTCTGTACACTCCGTACTTCTGATTTTCAGACAACCCAAATCATAAGTTAGAAACTAGAATAAGAGCTATCTGCCCATTACACACTGAAATTATCTCCAATGTTTTGTTTTAGTGTGAATTTATATTGGCTTTACCATCTGTCCTCCATTTTAACCACAAAATGTAGCCTCCTTCTGCAAGTCTGTTCATGGAGAAACACAAAGCATTTCTGAAACCTCTGGACTTAGTGCTCCCATCCCACGGGAGATCCCATCTGTTCTGATTGCCAAAAGAAGATAATGATGGGGTAGGAGACAGCACAGAAAATCATGACAGGTTGGCTGTGCCAGCATGCAAAATACACTGAAATGCCTCAGATGCTCCTGAAGCAGCTTTGGAAACACCATCCACTGGCTCTCATCTGGAAACCACAACTGCTTCTTATAGAAGGGTCAGTGGCCAAAGCTGCCAGTGGTAAGTTTCCACACAGCACACAGAGTAAATAAATGCAGATTTTTGCTTTTGGAAAAGTTAGCTAACAATGCTAACTCCCAACTGTGGGTAGAATCACACAATTGTCAGGACTCTCCTTGGAGGACTCCCATTCTTCTATTTCAAGAAATTGCTGCTATTAATGTACCCAGCATGATTAATCGACACGCCCAAAACATCAGAGCAAGCATGACAGACAGAGTTCTTCCTTGGAAATAAATAAAGCATTGTCTCTGCCCCATGGCTCTTTCCGTTCATTTCCATTCTCTGCAGTTCTGCAGATGTCTAGAGCTGGAAGGAGCTTCTGGATCATTTAGACTCTCTGTGGCCCTTACTGTGCAGGAGAAAGAGGCCACAGTGAGTAAAGTTACTTATTCAATTTCATAAAACCTATAGGAAATCCACAACCAGGACTTGGTTTTCTGTTGCAACATAGGCATCTGTACCCAGCCAACCAGGTGGTAATCTGTATTCCATTCAGCTGAGAACTCTACCCTCCCTACCATGACGATGACCCCATTTACAATAAGTAGCTGAAGGATGAAGATCATTTCATGTTGCTCATATCACCTACACCAGTATCTCCTGTCATTTAACCTTTATCCTCAACTGGATTGTCAGTAGATAGCAAAGTGATGGCGATACATAGTTTCTAAGCTCTGTTATCTAGAGTATTCAGGTTCCTCTGGTTCTGATGTCGTCCGCAAAACCAGAATCCTGAAGAGTGTCCTAAGAGTCTGACAAGAACTCAAGACGGAACTGTGGTGGTTCAAAAGAGAAAGGGCCCTGTAGGCTCATATATTTGAGTGCTTGGTTCCCAGATTGCAAACTGCTTACAAAGGAGTAAATGGGGTCATCTTGCTGGAGGCGGTATGTCTCTGGAGGCAGGTTTTAAGATTTTAGCCAAGCTCAGTCTTTCCCTACCTCTTGCCTATAAATCAGATGTAAGCCTTCAGATACAGCTCCAGCACTATGCCTGCATGTCTGCCTGCTATCATGATGATAATGGACTAACCTCCTCAAACCATAAGCAAAGACCAGTTAAGTGCTTGGTGTTAAAAGTTATCTTGATCATGTGTCTCTCCACAGCAATAGATGAGTAACTATGACAAGAATGAACTCCTTTAGAAGTTCTGAAAAGTCCTAGTCTTTCTAGACCAATTTTGAAGTAGCTCCATTCCTTGCAGACAAGACATGTACAAATTATTTTCCCTAAATTCTATTTTCATTAAATTTTGTCAATATTTCTTCAATCCCCCTATTTTACCTTATAACCGTCCATTTGTTTGTTTTTCTCAATGCTATCTTGTTCTTTTGTTCTTCTTAGAGATTTCTACAAGTTAATGGAATAATCATTATTTTTGTGTTTGAACCTCCAGCTCTGTTAGTACTAGCAAGAATCCTTTGAATCTAGCAGATCACCGCGTTTGTTTCCTGGCATGGACAGTGAACTGAAGTACAGGGAAAGACAGAAGACCAAGGCACCGAGAAAAGAAAAATAACAACTTTATATATGCTGGGTAAATGAAGGCTAAGGCTAGATGCCGTTTAAATAGCTCTGACTTAAAGGGCTCTTGGGCCCTCCCCTTCTTGGTATTATCTAGATACTCTAGTCTAAGGCAGGATAATCAGTTATAAATAGCTCTACGATTTCGTCATTATTTCCCTGCTGTCACTGTGAAGTAAATAGTCTTTTGACAATGATGATACATGATGTTAGAGTAATACAGTGCTGATGATCATTCCTACTAGAAGAAAAATCAAGTTTATTTCATTATTTTCAGTAGAACAATAATTTCAGCAAACACCCCACAGCTCCAGTGGACTTTCGGGTGAATGAGAGTCAATGCTTGGATTGTTTATAGCCCTCACCTGAGGTTCAAGGTCATTATGATATGCTGGGCTTTCTTTATTTGGTGCCCTAGACATTTCTCATTTTCCAAAAGGCTCCACCATAATTGCAGATAAGACAATCACTGTTACTATGGGTTGTTGACCACACTAGTATGAGAGACTACACTCAGAGATAAATTTATAAAAAGAACTTTGTATTCATCTTGTGATATTTAGGCAAAATAATTAATTTAGCATGGTTTTAATCTAACTCTATTCAGCAAAACCCTTTAAACAAGCCCTCATGATTCCTTTCAACAATAAGTGGATTTGTATGTAGGCTAATTTTAGAGACATTCTTTAGTTCAGTGGGTATCACTTTATGGTGAGTTTTTTTTTTAAAGCTGTGTTTTGTTGCTGCAGATAGCCTCTACCCTGAGGTGTAGAGTTGCCACATGGGGCTGAATATTTCCAGGACATTCAGCTTTACTGAACATCTGCTTTCCAAAACCTCATTATAAGGAGAAAAAAATCCACAGGACAGAAAAATATTCAAAATCCTCAGGACAGGAAAAATATTAAAAAAAAATAAAAATAAAACAAAAAGCCACCTTTTCTTCTCATCCATAAACCAACACCAGATTTCCCTGTGAGCCCACTGGTCACATACAGGCTTTAAGCAATTTTATTGTACCACATCTTTGGCGAAACAGGACTTGGAGTGAATATGTAGTTTGGAGAATATTCTGTAAAAATCAGTGTCCCCAAAGCAGAACAGAGCAGGGGACACCAGGATCAGAAACAAAGCTCTTCTCTCAAGGTTCAAGCCCTGCTTTCTGTCTACCTTGTGTTGCTCTCGGCCTCCTGCCATATTAGGAAAGACAGGAAATAGGAATACTCAGACAGAAAAAGCTGTAGACAAAACATTGGCTGTCAAGGGAGTGTGAGATCTAGCCAGAAACAGTGGTCTTCTGCAGATGAGAGGGAAAAAAATGCCTCTCTGGTTTCTGGGGGACTTGTCTTCTCATCATTTCGCAGGTAGTGAAAATACTTTACTGAGAAGCAACAAACACTCTCTGTTCCATGTTGTAGATAGTAAGAGCTTATCTAGGGTTTCTGGGGTTAAACTTTTTTCCAGAAGATGAGATTCAAAACCACACTGTCTGAGTTAGTTACGGGGTATGTCTGAGTTACTCATTATGCATTAGTGGAAATATTCTTCCTTTGCATTTAAATATGTGGACTTGGTGTTCTAACATGTTTTGTTTGGCCAAGACCTAGAGTTTTGATCAGAAAAGACTCTTTTTTGCATGATTTAACACCCATTCTTCTGAATATAGGTGTTTCTCAATTTACAATGGGAGTGTATCTAATAAAGCCTTTATATATAAAAATACATTGTAAAAACATTCAATAAAACTCAATCCACATCAACATCACAGCTCAGGTCCACCTTCCACACATGAGTTCAGACCATGTAATAAGATCATGGCTAGGCAAAAGAATTTACTACAAAGCTTATTATGTAATAAAGTGTTGAATATTTCATGCAATTTGTTGAATACTGTGCTGATTTGGAACAGAACCATTGAATGTGTGTTCTTTCAGGCCATGATGAAGCTGCAAAGTCCCAGGCTGAGCTACAGTGAGCCATGCTTGAACCATCTACATGCATTTGCTTCCTATTTGGTTGGGAATATATATGTTTAATTCTTTCTGCTATAATTGTCAAACCACAATTATACACCACACACACACACACACACACACACACACACACACACACACGTGTATACATAAGTCCCTGAATTTAAATCCCTGACACCTACATGACAAGTCAAGTGTGGTCCTGCACCCATGTTTACTACTTGACTGTAGTGTGAGACTGTAGGGTGACTGGAACTTACTGGTCACATTCTAGTTACAGATGCAATAAAATCTCTTCTCAAGGTAATAAGGTGTGGAATAATACAACAGAGCATCTGATGTCCTCCTCTGGACTGTTTTCAAACTGAGTCATCTATGGATGTTGTTCCTATATTTTCATCTTTAAAATATCCCCTCGGCTCACTCACTCACTCACTCCCTCCCTCCCTCACTCACTCACTCACTCATCACTCAATCACTCACTTGCTCACTCCCTCACTCACACACTCAGACTTCCACTTCCAATGGAGACTGAACTCATCCTCATGGGTGCATACACCACACATTTACCATACACAGAAACACATACATGTGCATGCACATACACACACACAAAGTAGAAAAAACATCTTAAAACAACTGAGAAACATTAAAATGGTGCATCTTGAAGAAGTGAGGAAGACAGACTCATTTGGAAATAACATTTGTATTGATGCATTTAGCCAAGCATTTCTATAATACAAATCAGTGGAAAAGTATATCCAGTTGGACATATTGAACCAGTGTTGCCAACACCAAAAGAATACAGAACAATTAGCCAGATATTATTTTTTCCTGTTAGAAATGGAAAAATAGGGAAACCTACCATTTATATGAACAACTAACAAGTATAGCTGCAAAATCAAAATGATTAAAACAAAAGTAGACAGACAATATTTTCATTCTCAGGTGAACTCAAATAAATGATTGTGGGGACATGTAGAATAGCTGACTAGCTGAGGCAAACTAGTAGGATTTTGAGATAAAGCTAAAGCTGTATACAAACATGAAAAAAACCCTCCTTCACTTGACACCTAATATTCAACTCCAAAACTGGACTATCATATTTTCATTTGACCAGGTCACCTATTTTCCCCCAAGAACCAGGCCCTGTGCCTTTTTTCTAAACCACCTCACTCATTACATGGCACCTCAGTCATAGGACCATGGCTCTTCCTCTTAGTATTAGAGACTGAGAAACAGTTGATTCAAAGCTGCCCAGTTTATTATCTGACTCTTCATTCATACAGCAAGTCTGAGAAGATTGGATTATTATTATCAATAAGACAGAGGGGGAAAAAAGACTCCCAGAGGTTGGAAATGCACAAGAAACAATCAACAAGAAACAATGCTGCCCTTCAGATCTGTGACATCATGACCAGAAGTCCAGGCCAACTTTACAAATGTGTGTCCTCAACACTTAGGTAGCTTCCTCCAGGAATATATGAGGGGATTATGTAAGAGATAGAAATATGATCGTGTTATATAAAGTACAGGAACCCTATTGAGAAGCGATAGACTAACAGACACTCTGTGGCCTCATGGTTTCCATAAGCATTTAAGGTTCTCATTTCTCATTCTCTCACTGCCGCCCCACCCAGTTTTTCTTTTCACTCTTCCTACAGTAAATTAAAATATCTTCCCAGCTGTACTTGTAGGCTACAGAATCTGACAAAGACATTGAAGAATCCACCTTTATCCTTGAGGAGTATCCCATTTTAAGAACAGTACTCAGCATTCTGTTCTTGAGGAATTACTGGCATGCTTGATAAAATTTTAGAACTCTGGTGTCTATATGGCAAGATCTTGAATGTGGTATTAAAATGGCACCATAGCTTACCTTTCAGGACTTGCCATGTGTGTTTTACTGTCTAATCTGACCACCCCACACACTTTCCCACTTTGCTATTGCTGCTATATTGTCATTATAGATAATACACAAGGATACCTTTATTCTACCCATGAGGTTCCAGACATGTCAAGAAAAAAAATCTAAGAAGATCTAAAAGCCTGAAAAATATAAACTGCACTGAAATAACCCAGAATGAAGTAGTGAGGAGCTAAGGACCATGGTGTGGGAGACTGGGAATGTGATGCCCTAGGAACCTGACGTAGATAGGCCCAGAGTCCCAGTGCTCAGCTGATTGCTACTGGAAACCAGATGATGAGCAGGATCCTGTGGACTTGGGTTTGGAGCTATGAGGATCACATGTCAGTCTGCTGCCCCTATGGAGACGTCCCTACTCTCATCAGTGAAGCTCCAGTCATGAAAGACGTATGAGGTGAACCAACATGCCAGCTGGTCTGTCTAAATCCAGCTCGTAACTTTCAAACCCATAGAGTTTCTGTACACAGCTGCCAAGGTGTTCTCTCCAATAACAAAACACATCTCCTGTCCAATCTTTCCTAAATTACAGTCATTTCCACTTGAATGGTGTTTGAAAAATGGGTTCTTCCCTCTAATGTAGGGGGTCTTCTAGAATGACCCTGTCCTTCTCTGTTTCTTTAAGAAAACTGAAAAAAATTCTTTAAGAAAAATTTAAAAGCACTGTGTGCTTTTAAAATTGAATGGATTTCT